>JBBPCX010000135.1:27072636-27099501 GCA_037974365.1 Hydrocynus forskahlii | reverse complement strand
TCATTAAGTACAAGATAAACAAGATTTGTGCACTCTGTATTTTACAATTATATACTACAGTCAACCTGTTTCCCTGCATCCTTTGTTGGCCGCTCTTTCCTTTCTTTATAACTGGTCAGGACCCTCACAATTTGGATGCTGGATCTTTCTCAGTTTTTTTCAGTGACACTGACACGGTAGAGTTTGTGAATATGTGAGTGTATTGCATAGCGTGGATCACACACGGCAATGCAGAGTGGATCACACACCACCAACCAAAAATAATCCAGCTAACAGTGTCCAGTGGCCAGGACCGGACCACTGATGAAGTGGACAGTCTAATGAAGTGGACAGTAAATGGATATTGTTTTTGTTTTGTGTTCTATTCTGTTTTGTTTTGAGAAAACAATTACTGGTCATGTACAATATGCTACAGATATGGCAGATAGGAGGAGACAGATACAGCAGAGATAAAGAAAGTGTGTGAGAAAGAGCTACAGAGTTACAGGCATAGAAATAGACAGAGTGGTGGAAGCTGACAGAGATGGATACAGAAAGAGAGAAAGCTCCAGAGTGGGAGTCAGAGAGAAAGAGTCAAATGAGAGAGACAGAGAGAGAGAGTTAGGAAGAGACAGGGATAAATAGAGAGAGAGTGAAATAGACAACAAGTGGACAGGGCTGTGGGATAAGGCAGTTTTGAGCAGTGCCTCGGACAGCACAGCTGGCGTTTCACTGTATCCTCCATGCATCTGTTGCTCCAGCACATTTCCACATAGTCTCTATAACCCTAATTCTAGATGTTATGGAACCTCCCCTAAAACTGCACCCAGTGATTGGACACTAAAAGAACACAACAAACCTAAACAACTGCATTTAAAAATTGTCACCTTGTACTGCCTCTTCATGGACTCCCAACCTAGTAGCATATTGGTAGTGCTATCAAACTTTTTCTCCCTCATATACCTTCGAAACATGCAGGTTAGTCCCTGAGCATCCAAGTCACTGTATTTTTTCTAATGCACTTACCAAAACAGACAAAGAATAAAGACGTCACTGCCTCATTAGCTGACACAAGGATAATCCTCAAAAACAGCATGAATTCTGTCAGATTTATAAACGATCCCACTAGTGCTAAGGATCAAAAATGTCCATAAACAAACTGAAACACCTAATGTGAGTGATTACACAGTTATCAATGTAAATTGATTTGTTTTCAACCAGTTCAAAAACTGAAACTTAAAGATATGTGCTGTTACCAGGGGGACCACTCATATCATTATTGATTTATGTATATGTATATGTAGGAATACGAGTTTATGTGAGATTGGTTCATAAATACAATAAAAGCTTTAAAGCTCTTAAACTGGGCTCTGCTGCCTCCTGATAAAATACCATTCTGTTAGAATGCAGTAGAATCTTTGAACGTGATTTTATCATTTTGGGGTATTCAGAGATGCTTATCTTTAAAATGATATAATTTGGTTTCAGCTTGAGACATATAAAAAAAAAAAAAATTACAGCATATCTGTGAGTGTTCAGTTTTCTAAAGAAACATAAAAAGCCCAAAACGTGAATAAAATCTATTGAGACAATGCTGTCTTTCTGCGTGTTGTGTTAATTGGGTATAACTGAGTGGATGCAGTGTATTACATTTTCCAGTTTAGGATACGCTTTAAGTTGTAAGTAACGAAACTGTTGAATCTGTCGTTTCACCTCTTACAATCCTTGTTTTACTCCTTCAAAACAATAGCCTCATGCTACAACAAGCAGCTATTTATTATTTCAACTGAAGCTGAACCACACTTTTGATTTAAGAGAAGTTAAAGAAGAAAAAAAAGCTCCCATAATCACAGAGGGGTAAATATTAGTTCTGGGAGAAAAGATTCACAACTCTACTGAGGCAGCTTGTACAACAAGTTTGGAAACGTGCCACAAGTGTGTGTGCGTGTGTGTGTATGTGTGTGTGTGCATGTGTGCGTGCGTGTGTTACAGGGAGAAAGAGAGAGAGAGAGAGAGAGAGAAAGAGAGAGAGAGAGAGAGAGAGAGGGGAGCAAGATAGAAAAGAAAAAAGAGAAAAAATGACTCTGTAATGGTTGGGGCAGCGGAACCTAAACATGTCTCAACCCAAATATATGGAAGATTATGATAAGTTTTGTAGGAAAGGTCCAGAAGTGTTTTTAATCTCGTTTTAATTTGCAGTTTGCCAGAGTTCAGCAGCTTTCGTCAGCAACCCTAAGTGCGTTAGTCAAATCTCTACTGGTTTACAGTCACACTGTATGTGCCTGCACGGAACACATTAGCATGTAATAAACCTGAACCGGGCTGTACATCCTAATATACTGTACTAATAGCTGTAGCCGCATACACAGCGCCAGGGGCCTGTCGCACTGGGGCCTTAAGCCATTATCTTTAGATTACCCACCTCGTTGAGACATAGCTATTGTGAGTGACAAATTACACTGTACTACGATACTGTATGTGAAATTTTTGCTAACATACTGCATTTGCCTGATAGCGGTTAGGCCGATCAGATGTGACATACAACACTGGTAACTTGGCGTGCTTTAGTGCTGAATCAGGTATTTTCCATATATAGTACCTGCACCTAAGAAAACTAGAATACAACATTAGAATACACGCAAATAAACTGTAATGACTGAGGTTGTAGGTTGGATGTATGTGAGAGTGATACTGTAAGAAAATGAATTTAAACGCTAAAACGTTCAAATCAAACACAAGGAAGATGGTAGAAACTACGGATCACAAAATATAATACTGCTTTTTTATGTATTTTCCATATATACTGTATCTATAGATGGATGGATGGATGGATACTAATATTTGTATTTATTCTTTTTATATTTGTTTTACCTACTGCTCAGGTTAGTATCTTCAGAAGCATACATTTATTGCATAGTGCTTTACAAATATGCAATTTGCCATTAAAACCACCAGGCTAATATTGGACAGCCCCCTACCTTGTGCCACCAAAACAGCTCTGACCTGCCAAATCATGGATGCCACAGGACCTCTGACAATGTGATTCCTCAGTCCAGGCTACCTTCTTCCACTGCGCCATGGTTCTACTCTAATGCTCTGCTGTCCTTCCTTGGACCACTTCTGGTAAGTGCTACCCAAGTAACATTTGCTCATTTCTGCTTCTACCAAATCAACTTCAAGAACTGACTGCTCACTTGCTGCTTAAATACCCCACCCGTTCACAGGTGCCACCGCAACGATAATCAGTATACACCTCACCTGTTAGTGTTTTTAACGTAATGACAAGTGTATACCTTGGTATCATTGTGTCAGTGGATAGTTAAGTTTGAATGGGAGCAGAGTGGCCTAGTGATTAGGGCTTTTGCCCCTGTGATCAGAAGGTTATTTGAACATTTTACGTTTGCATTAAGTATGTACACTTAAGTTTGTTTTAAGTTTTGATGTTTCCTTCATACTGCCACTCTGCAGTTTAATAATGTCTTACAGATCTGCCCCGTAGTCGCTAACCACAGAGAAGCCATCTTTGCATAAAGAAAACTTACCATTTATTTCACTTTTATTTCACCACCTATTTAACTTTTATTGCCGTTATTGCAGGTAACTTAGTATTGTATCACTAATGGACTGTCTCTGCTCAGCTGGACAGCTTCATGCAGGAGCGATCGGCCAGCGGATAACATGACAAGACACAGGCCCCATGCATGGGGAAGGGCATGTTATCCACACCTACAGAGATGGCTCATTCATCACACTTTGGCATATGACAGGAGCGCAACCCCATCAGTGTCTCCATGACACCTCATGAAGGTGAGAGGGGTCTTCAAAATGACATCTCCCAAATGGGCATCCCCCCACCCATGCAGCTACAGTTTAATTTAACATGTAATGGTTTGTCAGAGGGCTGGGACTGCTGCTTAAGTGAGGCTGAATGTGTGTAAACTATTCGGGCGATCTCTCCTCGCTGATGTTGTGAATAACGAGCCAACACGGGAAGAAGAGAGGAGCACACAGAAGCCGGATGAAAGTGGCTCCACAACTGAACTGGTGACTGAGAGGAAGTAATAGAGTTTGGTTTTATTAGAGCATTGTATTGGTAGGTTTGTAATATCAGCCTGCACTGTGGCTATATGAGCTAATTTAGCTACAGCTTAATCAGACCTAATTGCGCTGATCAGCAGTAAGCCTCTGGCAATCTGTGATTAAATATAAAGCATTACCAGGAGATGTTCTGCTATGTTTAGTTTGTTTTCGTGCCCCCCACCCCTTTCTTTTAATCCCCAGTTCCATACTGTGTTGCTCCAACGCTCATATTCAAAGGAGCCCAAACATTTAACCACAACATCAGAGCTCCTGAAAATGTGTCTCTCATGTGTATTAATTAGAACATTCTTTATTTAGTCCCCTCTCCAATCTTCTAAGATTAGCTTCCCTGCAATTTAATGATATACCTCGTCATGTTGCCGCATTTATTTTCCCTTCACCACCCCCCAAAAAAATAAGTAGTGATAATTAGAAGTAATCCACTTAAAACCAGTTTGGAATTCTGCTCATAGACTCTCAATTCTGCTCATAGACTCTTATTTGTCACATGTGTAATTATGCAAGTGCAACATGCAGTGAAATGTACCCTGAACATTTCACTGCTTTTCTCATGCTTCTTCTCATGCCCTCTGTTTTTTAAAATACTTAAACAGCCTCATTTTAGCACCTTGTGCCAGCGAGAGTGCCAATACACAAGTGAGGAAGTTAGTGTTGGATCTGAAGCAGGGTTCGATCTGTCAGATCAAAGCATAGGAAAGCCCAAAGTGGAAGAAAGAAAACGAATGCAGAGACACTGGCTTTTAAAGGTCAAGTGTCCTTGAACGAGCTAAAAATGAGCTGCTATATCAGCAGCATTTGCAATCAATTACCACTTGGATCCGCTCTATGAGTTCTTTGCTGCTTTTGGGCCTCGGTGTTTTAATGGTGTTACGTGGCCCTTAACCCACAGCCTAAATCTCATTTGCGTACGAGGCCCACTCTTCTTAATATGGTAAACACACATGCTCTCACACACTAAGTTGTCATGTGTGGTGAAGATCATTCTTATTGAAATGTTTAGTTGCTGATACCACATCCTCCTCTTCACTGCAGGCCTTTCCTACGTCCATTTGCTCACTCGGACAATCAAAAGTGACCTTAGAGGTGACGACAAGGGCGGCAGCAATGGATTACTTGTCAATTTGCTTACATAACTGAATCATGTCTGCGGAAGATGGATTGCACCCCAAACTGGTGTGGACAACTTGTGTGGATATTAATTCAAAGCTCGATTCATACATCTAACAGCCAACAGTACGTGGCAGCATGTGGACTGGCTCTAATTTAGACATATTATGGATTAAAGGAGGCTTACAAAGCAGTGAAACTGCAGAGATCTGGCTCGCATCGACAAGCAATTACATTAGCTGCAGGTTTAGCTTGAGCAGAAGCGAACCCTCAGGGCCTTCTAGGCCTTCAAAAAAGGTCTAACTAAAGAAATATATGTCTTTAAATTGTAGTTTGTTTTTTAAATAGAACTCTGTTTATGTAATCTGCAGGCATTGTATTAGTACTCTTATTTCATTTCATTTTTACAATAGAGTTACATCCCTAAAATTGAAAATTATTGTTAGGTATGTATTTGGGTGGATACAGCTAAGTGAGCTCCCCTTGATTACACCTTCAGATGTTGGATTGTAATCCTAATGTATCAAATTAGCCAACAGCACATTTAGGAAGAAATCAGTCAATCACATTTTGAATTCCAGTGGTAATTGCTAAGGAAAAAGGTTTATCTGATCCTTTTGGAAGGCCTGAGAATCATCCTTACCAGTTGATTTCTGTCAGAGGGAAAGCAGTGGCAGCTCTATGCCAGCACTCTTTACTGAAGGAATCACCCCAGAAATGTTACGTAAGAAAATTATACTACTATAAGGTAAAATGTATGTTGATATGACTGTCTTGAGCTTTATAAAAAAAATAGCATTAATGTTACAGATATATTTGTTGAGTCTAGAACAATCATGTGCAATGCTGTTCGCTCAGTGCTAACATACTACCACAATCCTAGCGTCACTAACAGAAATTAGCACGACTGTGAGGATCTGTTTTTTCGTGAATTCCTGGCTCTGCCCCCATGCTTAGCTTTTCCTCTGCATGCTTACTGAGATTCAGCAGAAATACTTAGACAAAGAAAGGGCCTCTGGTGCTCTGACCTATGAATGTTTACAAGTGCTTAAGAACATTTCTGTTGGAATTTCAGTTCTATGAATACCTTTATGGTTGTTATTTTTTACTAAGGTACATTTGTGAGGAACAGTTCTATTTTTGTCATTCACATTTTGTTCCTGATTCCTTTTCAAATTTCATTCTTTGGTGTTGGGACGGCTGCTGCTTTGCTTATCATGTTATTTCAGACCAGTTGGATACTAAAAAGGAGAAAAAATAGCACCAAAAAAACTTCTGTGCCTATGCTGATTAATGCCGGAAGTACTAAAATGTTCCGCTGCAGGATCTCGGTCCTAAATGCGTTTTCTCAGTTCATAAGTTTACCCGCCTCAACACACCATCAGATTTGACTAAATCCCACAAAGCTTTAAAGGCAAAAATCATGTCAAAGTCACTGTAACATTTTCACTTACCATGTTTATGTGCCATGTCTGCTCACAATGTTTACGTTCTGCGCTTCTGTCCATGTGTTTTTGTTACTGTTGTCATTCTTAGTCCCTGACTTAGCCTTAACAAAGTACATGATGAACTAATAAAGAGAAACACAAGACAGTATAAAACACAAGAAAATACAAAACAATACAGAGATAAGACAGAAGCAGGAAGATGTTGCAGGCAACATAATGGTTGTGAACTACAGATCTCTGAGTAGTGCAAATACAGCACAGCAGCGTGACATAATCAATCATAAGCTAAAGTCAAGGCAAGTCAGGTTGGTTTATTGTCATTTCAACTATATACATAGTACTCAGTGGAGCAAATCAACATTCCTCCGGGACCACAGTGCAACACAAAGAACAAAAACAGAAATAACACAAGAATACATCAGTGAAGACAGGACACAATACAGAGTGCGACACACCACACTTCACCAGTGAGAGTCCTGGGGCAAGACACTACATTCACATACAGCTGTGATCCAGAAAAACTTGGGGTAAAAGTGTCTGACAAATGAGGTAAAAGTAGTTGACTGGGTTAATTATGTCTATTTTCATCCATCTCAGTGGGTCAGTTCAAATCATATGAGTGAGGCAGATGTGCACTTTAATTGATAGAATACTTGAATATATTCAAGTATTTGAACAGTAGGTTAAAGTTATTTGGTGCATGTAAAAAAAGACCCTTTGCCACGAGTGGACTGCAATAGCTGGGCTATTCAGGCATGGCAGTAGAATGAACGCTGAGGTATAAAGAGGCAGAAGAGAGCCTCAGAGGGTTCTGCCATCGGTGTGCATGACCACTTATCACTTTAACATGGCTCACCATGCTCTCCGCTCCCGCAGCCATGCGGAGATGTTCGTTAATTCCGCCTGACTGCAGCCCTGAGCATCTGACCGCATCGCAGTCCACCGAAACTGCTCCATCTCCAGCTCCTAATTCAATGTCTTCTTCACTTACTGCCATCGCTGCCTCTTGCTCGGGAGCTTTCACTAAGCTCAAGGGAAAAAAAATAATAAAACAACATCATTAAGCCATAGATAAGAGGCTGGCGTATTCATTTGAGCACTAGGTTGACATATCAAATCCATTTAGAGCAGACAAATTGATTACATTTTCCATGTTTGTATCATGCCTAATTCTGTGCACCTCAGTTAACTGAGGAGCTCTGTTCATTCAACGCCTTTTTATTATTATTGTTTTTTTTTTTTTTGTTCAAATGTCATGATGAGAACATCAAGGGAAGATCTTCTTGCTGTGCAATCTCATTTAGATGTAACTAGGGATGACGGCATGGGGAGAAAAAGATTAATGATGGAACAAAGCAGCAGATTAGGAATCAGAGTTTATATTATTGGTCTCGACTATTTCTGCACTAAATGTTAACACAGCATGATTGTTCTTGAAGAGTGGGGAATGTTTGTCGCAGAAGATCCTCCACAGCGCACGGGTGCACAGTACATTCATTATTAAGGGAAATGTACTGAAGGTGCATCAAGAAATTATGTCGAATCTTGAACTGAGCAGAAGCATAAACAAGGCCTAGACGCTCATATGAAGCTCAGCCTTGTCAGAACTGTAAATGTAAGGTAGATAATTACTTCTATTGATTAATGTTTGACTCCACAATGCCTGTTCAAAAAGAAAAACCATTGGTCAAAGTCAAAGTCAGAGTCAAAGTGAACTTTATTGTCATCTTATCTAAACACACTACACATACAGTGAGACAAGACGGCATGGTTCCATTTTTACAGAGTACAAAAAGACACGTAGAGTAAACAAACTATAACTATAAACTCTGAAGTAAAAATGTGCAGTTTGGTACAAGGTTGTGCAACATGGTACAAGTACATTTTTTTAATATCCAAAAAACGGTGCAAATGTTACATCAGCAGTGAGGTGCAAAGCAACAATACTGGCATGGAACGGTGTCCTTTATATGTGCAAAAGACCTTTATAAGTTAAAAAAACAATAGTGGCAATATAAGGCCTGGAGCATTGGTTTCAAACCAGCAAACAGCTTCATGCAACGCATATATGCATATATACAAATCATTCTTAAAGCAAAATCATTTTGTTCATTTTTCTTCTGCTAATTCTTTATATAATATGTACATTTAATTTACCTTCCAGGATGTGTGGTTTATTATCTACCATAAGATTTATAAGATCAGTGTAGACTGATGCTTATGTTCCGGCCCTGGGCCATGTCGTTATACACCTAGTCTTTCCTCGTTTCCTCGTTTAGAACAGGGTGACTTTGTAAATTTTAGTTTTCTTTAGTTACAGCTCCCAAGATTTTTAATGATTTTACATATTGATTTACATCACACTATACTGGTATATATTGATTTATGTTGGTATATATTGGTTTATATCACACCATAGCCACGTTGTTGTTGACGGGATAAAATGTGGACAGATTACTTGGTTTAACAACTCATGTGAGATATTCTCTTTGTCCTATTGGTCAAAAATAAAAATACTGAGTGTGTAGTTGCAGGTTTAGCACAGAGCAGTATGCATGGAGAAGTATGCATGGAGAACTTAGTGTTAAAAAAGTAAATGATGAACTAATAAAGTGCAGCACAAGACAGTATAAAACACAAGAATATACAAAACAATACAGAGATAAGACTACAGAAGCAGGAAGATGTTACAGGCAACACAATGGTTGGGAACTACAGATCTAGTAGTGCAAATACAGCGCAGCAGTGTACCATATTCAATCATAAGCTCAAGTCAAGGCAAGTCAGGTTGGTTTATTATTTCAACTATACAGTAACCCCCTGGTTTTACGCAGATCAGAAGTCGCGGAATCAGTCTAACGCTGATTTTTTCTGAGAACCTAACTGATAGTTGCAGGCGGAAATCTCCACAATAACGCGGAAACTGCAAACATTATCCACATTTTTTTTTTTGTTGCTTTTTTCGTGGCAATGTTTTTTTTACGCATTTTAGTTGTAAATTATTAAGAAAAGTGTAATTTACTAATTTTGTAACATAAATATTGATGTGAATTCAGCTACATTTTCCTATAAAATATAACTGTATTAATGTTTTTGTACTGTCCAGAGAACACAAGGAAAGCTCTTCTTTCGTGTCATTAACAGGCTGCTTGCTGCCTGAGGCACAAACACTCTCAAGAGTTCTTTTCATTCTATTTACAAAGTGTCATCGATATATTTTAATTATATACATATATTTACATATAATACACATATTTTAAAGCTAGAAGATTCAAGGTTTATAGTGGTGATACTAAAATGTTTTGAGTACAAAAACTTGCGGAGCTTTAGATGATTGTTTTGGAACAGTCGAAATATCCCTCAGGAGGGAGCTCCGACCTCAGAGGGTTAAATACCACAGAGCAGGGCGGAATAATAAATTATTGAACTGTAAAAATGATTGGTGATTACCTGTACATTTTACTATATTTTTATTACTAAAAAAATAATTTAAATTATTACTGTGTTTACCCTGCTTACACCAAAGAAAACGGGAGCGCATACCAAAGAAAACGCCCCTGCATGAATTAATTGTGGGAGTAAGGCTTTTCTCTGTGGTTCATTGTACACTGTCCAGCACGTATACATGTTTAATAATAATAATAAATAAATAATAATAATAATAATAATAATAATAATAATAAAGCTTTACCTTTATATTTTAATGGTAATGTATTAAGCTCAGTTTAAAATGAAATTAAAGTGCTTCAGATTCAGTCATTTTTCTTAGAACTAATAATTGCTGGTGAAAACTCCAGAAAATTCGTAGAAATGCAGATATCCTCCACATTCTTTTTGCTTTTTTTGTGGCAATATATAATTCTTTAGGGCTAAATTATAATATCGCTATTTACATTCTAGCACTGCGGGAGTTAGGTGTAAAATTTACAGTACAAATACAGGTTTACCTTTACATTTTCGTTAAGGGTAATGTATTAAATTGAGTTTAAAATGAAATTAAAGTGTTTTGGGACCATATCTGGGGGCATATTTAGGGTTTACACTATAAAAATAGGCATTTTAAGACATTTTTACCAAAACACAATAACATGGTTTTTCACTATACAGAGGTGCTCTTGGAACGTAACCCCCATGAGAAGCGGGGGGTTACTGTGTACACAGTACACAGCGGCGCAAATCAATGTTCCTCCAGGACTACGGTGCAACAAAAAGAACAAAAACAGGGACCAGACTGGTATATATTGATTTATGTTGGTATATATTGGTTTGTATCACACCACAGCCACTTTGTTGTTGACGGGATAAAATGTGGACAGATTACTTGGTTTAACCACTCATGTGAGATACTCTCTTTGTCCTACTGGTTAAAAATAAAATACTGAGTGTGTAGTTGCAAGTTTAGCACAGAGCAATATGCATGGGGAATTCATACTGAACTGAGGAAAAGCGTGAGATCTTGATTAAACATTGTGGCAGACCATATCATCTATTAAAACCATCAAAAATGGTATTGGCCAAATGATGACTTAAAGCTGAAGCTGAATTAAACAGGCTATGGGAGCGGGAGGCACCGCAACATTGACTTATATTTTCCCACATGATCTACTCTGCATTTCTCTTTACATTTTGAACTTCCTCTATTGTTCCAACTGAGGCTGTGGTTAGATTTAGTCCTATTTATTGCTTTTTTTTTTAACCTTTTGACCCCACATGTATAAACATATACTCCCCAGTGTATCGCTTCCATGCCTTGCTTTCAACAGTCTATCAGCCCATTTACATCAACATTTAACATGGATGTTCCTCTTTTAAATCTCAGTTAGTATTATTTATTTCTGCCATATATTCAGAATCAGAATCAACATCAGAAAAAAACTTTATTGACCCTGGAGGAAATTGCTCATTTGTTTGTTTGTTTGTTTGCTTGTTTGATTGTGTTTAATGGACAAAATGTCCACACACACAAAATGCTAACTTGGTGCATTTAGGCCTGGCCTTTCATACTCACTCCAATCCAAGTAGTCTGGAACTGAAGCTTCTTCGAAATGTACAAATATCCAAATACTATTTTAGAATAATATATCCTTCATCAGGACCTTCATACTCGTTTGAGGGTACACCTCATTTTGTCCAAGAAAACAAAAGACTGAAACAAACTGTGGGCTGGAATGTCATGACTGGCAAGACGTTTCTCCAGGATTGGTCACTCAGCCATGACAATTCAGCTCCATCAAACGTGAGTGTTCTCTTGATCAAGCATTTCTGCGTTTGACAGGAAAGCAGAGGGGGAAAACGAAAGAAAGAAAAAAGTCCCTGTTTGGTCCTGTATCTCATGCTCTGTTAACCATAAATAATCTCAGTGTAGAAAAAAATGAGCTTTTCAAATTATGTGAAATATTCATAACCTCCAGCACAGACGTACGTGTCAGTCTCAAAAAAATAACAGTTTTCTTTTCCCCCATCGTAAATACAGGCTGGCCTCATTGGAGGGAAAGAAACAAGTGAGTGAAAACATGGAACAGGGGAACAATACTTGACACTAGCAACGGGGGACCAATGATGAGCTCATATTTATGACAGTCAGTGACTGCCGCTAAGTCTGCTGAGAGCAATGATACCCTGAACTGTTTACCAATACAAACACTTCATTGCACTTTCATTTTAGAAAAAAACTTACCAACCAATCTCAAAATAAAATGCAGATGGTGTGTTAATTTACCCCATTTTTTTGGCTACAGCCCCAGAAACATTTGGAGAGGTGTGGAAGGAATCAGAATCGATACTGTTCAGGTTAATGGCACTGGTGTTTTTGTAAGGCACCACATCAACTATTAATTACGCGGTGATTAGAGTCAGCTGGTGAGTATTAATCACAGCCTGAGGAAGTTATTGTCCTTGTGCTCGATGAGGACGCAGAAAGACCTAAGGCGTGACGGAGAGACCGTTATTGCAAAGCAGGAAGGAAGTGAGAGAGAGAGAAAGAGACAGAGAGAGAGACAGAGAGAGAGAGAGAGAAAGAAGGATGAAGAAAGAGAGAGATGGAATAATAGTAAAGGCAAAGAGGTGTAAGAAAAGAAAAAAACAAGAAGGATGGAGAGGGAGAGAGAGAGAGTGATGAAGGGAAAAGTGAGATGGAAGAACAGAAGGAAAAAGCAAGAAGGGTGGGCAGAGAAAGAAAGAGGACAGAGAAATAATAGAGAGAGCAAGAGAGAGAAAAAGATCAAGAGTAAATAATAGTAAGGCAAAGAGAAGGAAGAAAAGAAGGAAAAAGAAAGAAGGATGGCGAGGGAATGATAGAGAGAATGATAGAGGGAGAGAGATGGAGAGAGAGAGAGAGACAGTGAGAGAGAAATAATGATGAAGGAAAAAGTGAGGAAAAATAACGACTTAGAGAGGAAAGAAAAGAAAGAAAAATGGAGAAGGATGGGGAGAGAAAGAATTGAGGACAGAGAGAGAGAGACGAGAGAGAGAGAGAGGGAGAAAGAGAGAATGATGATGAAGAAAGGGAGAAAGGGAATAATAGAAAAGACAAAGATGTAAGAAAAAGAAAAAAACGAAGGATGGAGAGGGAGGGACAGAGAAAGAGAGAGAGAAAATGATGATGAAATAGAGAGAGAGGAAATAAAAGCCAGGAGAAAAGATGGGGAGGAAGGGGAGAGAGAGAGAGAGAGAGAGAGAGAGAGGAGACAGACTGTAGAGGTGAGACCCAGATGGGCTGGCAGGGGTTGAGGGGGATACTGGCCTTTACTAAGCATTGTTCAAACACCTCAGTAGGAAAAAAATGCAGTACGAAAGCCCTGCTCAACACCCTCCCAGAACACATAAAACTCAGAGCTCATAATATGAAACAAACATTTTAATACTGCTTGCTCTCTTGCTTTGCAAACAGGAGCAGTGATGACCAACATAACTTTAAGAGGCTGGCAATTCCTGGCATTTATACCTCTGGTGTTAATGAGCTGCTTAATAACTGTGTTTACTGTATTTATGCAGCACTATGTGGTGAGTCTGGCTGCTTTTATGCTTAAAAACCGCTTTATTCATACACTTCAAATCCTTTAATCAATCAGCCTCCCCCGTCCACTGTCTCCAAAAAAACGACTGTATCACTGTTACTGAGAAACTCATTCTCAATAAAGCCCTTGACTGTACAATTCCATGACTGCGCATGGATAAATAAGATCGCTTTTCTATTCTGGTAGCCTAGGCGTTCGCCCTGCGATCAGGAAGTCATGGGTTCGATACCCAAGACTGCTAAGCACCTCTGAGGTACCCTGAGCAAGGTACCGTCCCCACACACTGCTCCCCGGGCGCTGTGTTCCTGGCTGCCCGCTGCTTCACTTGGTGAATGGGTTTAATACAGAGGAAGAATTTCATGCGGTTCATACTGAGTGCTGTGGTGCGTTCATGTATGACAGAATGGTCACTTTTACTTCACTTTCACATTTTTATCCTATACAGGGGGTCACTGTCGAAGGAACAGATGTGTGTCGTAACTTGAGGACCCCCTGTATTTCATGTCACTAATAACAACCAACCTTTTAAAACACAGCCCTTCACAGGGTGATTAGAGGTACTGGTATGGCACTAGATCCATTTAAAACAGCTTTTTAACAGCTATTTCTGATTAACATCATATACAGGTCATCATACATTCTTTCATTTAACAGGAAAAGTCTGGAAAATGAAAGTGAGATGTTGCAGAACTATTTAAAGTAATATAAATGCCATAACATTTAATAATACATAAAATGAAATAAATATAAATAAAACATACTTTTGTTACATTTATATTTATTTATTGACACGATGGCAATAATATTATTTTGGTTAATAAGAAATGGAATAACTTGTGTTTTTATGTTCATTTTTTATAATTTCACATAGGTTTGTAGATTTTAGAAACCCTGAAGTTGATATGGTGACTGGAGAGAGAGAGGGAGATAGAGAGAGAGACAGAGGGAGAGAGTTAGAGAGAGGGAGAGAGAGAGAGAAAGAGAGAGAGAGAGAGAGAGAGAGAGAGGGAGAGAGAGAGAGAGAGAGAGAGAGAGAGAGAGAGAGAGAGAGAGAGAAATTATGATGTAGGGAAAGAAGAAGACAGGGCTGGAAAAAGAGAATGCAGTGACGGCCCAGAGTGATCCATCACGGAAAGATGAAGAACGTGTGTCAGTAACTGAGAATGAAAGGAGGAAGACTAGGGAGGGATAATGACTTAGAAGCAGGCATGGTGCTACAGAGCAGATAAAATCATATCACAATGATATCTGATGGAAATAGTTGGCAGGGCCATACACTTTAGCTAAAATCCCCCAAATGGCACTAAAGTCCTTCTCTTTAATAAGGCTGCATCAGCCTGCAATGGGGAAATTCCTCAAGATATCAGAGAGAGCCTCTCATTTTGATCCGTTGAACCAATCCCTCCCAGCAGCCCTGTTCAAATATTGAGATTTAATGCAGTTGTGCTCTTTAGGGAGGAGGTTCAGGCCGGAGAAATCCATTTCTCCGATTAAGGTTTATCTTTTCTGATGGTGTTGCCTTTTGCCATTCATTCTTCACATGTGATAATTGAGACCCACACCTTCAGTACTGTTGCATTTCAAAGTACAGGGCCTGAGCAAAAATATCTGATTGTAATTCAAGTGGCTGTACTGGACCTGCTATTCTCCCAGTGGCTCAATTTCTGGCATAATTACAAACAGCCTACATCACTGACCCAGATTTCCATGCATAACATGTATAATGATTGAGGATATATTATAAATACGATCTAGTTTTGTTTCTTTGCTTCAAGGTTGAATCAACTGGCAGCTCTCAAAACTTTGGAATGTAAGACTATTACAAAACCATAAACTTCTCTGACTTTTCTTTTTTCCTCTCCTTGAGGCAGGATACTTTAAAACTGTTTGAGCAATGCTGACAGTAAAGGAAAAAACACAAAGATCAGTGATGGCTCTTAGATCCTCAGAATAACTGAATCTAACTGCACCAAACTGAAGAATTTTTAACTGCAAATCCATTTCAGCGCTTCCTTAGTGAGCAGAAATGTACTGCAGTCTTTGTTAACCAGTGGTGCACCTATTAGAGCTAGGCCTTCAATTTGAGCTGTGAATCAATTTAAAGCCGCTCAAAACAAGAAAAATCCCACCTTTAAGATAGGTTAGCATCTAGTGGCCCTCCTCTGTGATTTCTAATTAAATATTATATTAGCTGATACACATGAACATGTTAAGCTGTTCTGTATTAAACACTAACGATTGAAGCTTTGACGTTATTAAATACTGACGTATGACCTTAAATTTTAATTTGTTGCCAAAATCTCAGCACCTCAGTTACTATTGATAGATGCAGAACTGAGACCAATAAGATATTCATTACTCAAGGAGCTGAGTTGAGTTAATTATTTGTAGTTATTGTCTCGTTAACATATATTTTCTGTTGTATTTTGCAGTTTTATTGTCTTTTGCATATAGCTGTTGCTGTTTTCCATTTATTTTATGCTGGATTATTAGTTCTGAATCACAAAATGGCACTTCAGCTCTTCTCAATCCATCCCATCCCATCCCACTACCAGCTGATGTGTAAAAGGTCGGCCTCAGTAAAAAAGTTTAATTTCACACCAATACAAAACACAATGAAAATGTTCTCTATAAAAATGAGCCATGTAGGCTCATAAAACAACATTATGTCTGGAAGCACCTGGAAAGTGCTTGTATGTAGAGCACTACAGACATTACATATGAGATGTCAGATAAAAGATTAGAGACCACTCTCACTCACTCACTCATTTTCAGTAACCGCTTAACCCTCACTGGTGTTATGGGTACCCTGGTCCTATCCTGGGGTCAATGGGGGGAGGCAGGGACTCACTCTGGATAGGGGATCAGGGATCATTAAATATAATTTAATGATATTTCAGGTAAATGAGGGCAAGATGGTAGTTTTTGCCCACTACAAAAAATGGGACCACTGTCCTGCATGAATAATACTACTGATCGAACACTCTGTGCTACTAACGCCACAGCCCTCAGTAACACACAACATATGGTAACAGAAGATTCTTCTGCAGACCTCAGTCTACCAGTTAACATCAACTGGTACTGGTCTGAGCCATTTGCATAAGTTGTCTGAAGGACACTCCCAATCATCACAGCCATGAAAGCAACAAATCCAGAGGTGATGCAGCGCCACATAGAAAATAACATAAATAAGGCTGGAAAATGAGGGTGCTGGAAAATTTTTCACATAAATATAGCCATCAACAATCACTTTCATTTGAAGCTGACTGAGAGACAGTTGCCAAGAGAACATCATTACCATAGACATTACTGGAAGCCGTGGACGTCCAGGCCATCAAAGATGATCATCTCATAAATTCCACATTCCATATAATGGGCCTGTCACTCTGAAGGATGGGGAAGAATAATGCCCTGTGGATTTTTATCTTCCATAGTGTTTATGCTTATTAAGGCTAAATAGGTTTCCTCTTGTTTATTTAATAAGCAGATTTCCAGCCCAAAGATTTTCACAGTCCAAAAGCCCACATATCTCCCCTATTTATAAAAGAATATATCCCCCATCTCACACCTCAACTAAAACAGAATGTACTGTTGCATTTACTCACTTGCCCAAGTGCAAAATAGATGAAAATATCTGTTTTTGAGCGAAATAGATGAAAATATCTATTTTGTCTTTGGTCATCATGAAGCATCACCTTCAGGGTCTGTATTGTAAAAGTCTGCCTACCATGCATGCTAATTGATTGTTTATTCTAGTAAGGGTTATGGCATAGCTCCTAGAGGTACAGTAGTACCGCCCTACTAATTGCAGCTCTGAGAAATGTGTATTTCTCTGGTCTCTAACAATAGTCACATCTGTTGGAAACATGCACAGTGCAGTCGAGAGTCAGAGCAAGAATGTTCTGCATAGAAAATGAACAAGTTGCTAAAATCAGTTCACCACACTCTAATCCAGCTCACTTTAACACAGTAATTCAAACATGTACTAGGGATGTACTAATATAAACATTTAATGTCACAACAAGTATGCCTTTTGCACTATGATGCATTTTCATTCCAAAAAGTACAAGAAGAGAGATTTTTTTATTCAATGTTCAGTTGTCAAAACAACACGGGATCCCTTGGTGAAAATACAATTAAAACAATTAATTTGTGATGATAGATCTGTCGGATCTGGGGCCAGTAACTGTGGGCGGCTGCTACACTGGATTTAAGTTAAGTAATTATTTGTGTCAGCTGCTGGTGTGCTCAGGAGAAAATTATGTTTTGATTGGGTGTTGGTGTTGGGTGTTTAGTATTTTAGGTTGGTTTGAGGTGGACCTCAGAGTCGGTCCACCATCGCCCTGACTTTTGTGCTCTTTATATCTCCTTGGTTTTGTAGAAAAGCTTTAATATCGTTTTCAGGCCCTCAGGCCTGCTTTGGTTTTGGTGTTAATTTAATAAAAGAAACTTGAAGCATGGACATCTGCGCAAGTGCCAGCTATTTGGACTGAGAGAGAGAGAAAGGGAATGTGACAGGAGCATTTTAAATATGCAGAAAGTGCAAATGTTATGAGTGGCAGTGTAGATGAGTTCTTTCATTGACTCCTATAGGAATATAAAAAACTTTATCTGATTGGTGATCATTTCTCATTGCTTATTGTGTATCAAGTACCCCCCCACACACACACACGTATGTATGTATATCATATAAGAGGCAACTTGGCAGATACAGAGTGTAGATCTAACTGTAATCAGTACTAAATGCTACGAAAACACAAATTCCCTTGCTAAAAATGTATGTGCCATCACTCGGCCTTTTGTTCGACGTTTGTTTCAGTTGTCTCCTGGGCTGAGTGATACGTTCAGAAGCGGATCTGCGATGAACTGCGATAGCGTGGGTGTGGAACTGAGCAAGAGTTGGCGTCTGGCACTCCAAGGAGCATTCATAATGAGCATTATGAAAGGGGAGCGGCTGAGCATGGGTTATGGGCTCATAATGCATGTTACTCACCATTAAAAGAGATCCCTAACTGAAAATCATAGTAATGTTAACAATGTTATTAATGTATGCTGTGGAAAGAGGTGAGTGGTGTAGCTTAAAACCTGCAGAACACACCTACTGAAGGGAACCCAGGGGAACTTCTAGGTCTTTGGAAAAGGGCTAAGTCTTTCTGGAATCTAAAAAATAAAAAACACCCAACATGATTAGGGAGTGACAAAAAACGTACTAATCAGATTTACAATGGGTAGGACCAAATGAGTTGGGATGAATTCCTTGAGAGAAAAGCATTAGAAGTCCTAGATACATCACCACCTGTGACATGAAGTAATCTAACTAGGGCTTAGAAATGGAAAAACAGAGGCAGCTCTGTGTCAAAGCTCTATACTGAAGCAGTCACTCTAAATCTGCAGCATACACCGATTAGCCATAACAATAAACCACGTACAGGTGAAATGATTAACAAAGACTATCTTGTAATAATGGCACCTGTCCAGGACTGGGATATATTAGGCAGCAAGTGAACAGGCAACTCTGATAAGGGTTAAATTGTGATCAGCTGACAAGTCAGTCAGAGCATCTACCAAATGGCAGGGCTTGTAGAATGTTTCTTGTATGCAGTGCTTAGTACTTATCAAACTTTGTTCCAAAAATGACAGCTGGTGGACCTGTGGCAGGGTCGTAAGGACCCGGGGCTCAGTGATGCATGCATACCACATTCCTAAATATTGTTGCAGATCAAGTCGGCTGCTAATATCTTGGTACTGGTTACCACAGCACACCATCTTGTGAAGACCATGTCTCAATGGGTCAGAGCTGCTTTGGCTGCGTGAGGAAGACCAACACAAAAGCAGGTGGTGTTCAGAGTACAGGGTAAAAAATAGTGGCACATGGAGTATATTTAATAAGCTATAAATGATCATATTTTTATCTGGAACACTCAATGAACTCTTAATGTGCATATAAATAGAAATAACCCATGTAGAAGAAATGGATGTTTGTGACAAAACTGGACTAGTTTTACTGGTTACTGCTCTCCTAACGTACATGCCAAAATTAAACTTGGGTGATACAAAAAAGGTATTAGGTCAGTTTGTCAAAAAGAGTTCCCTATAGAACTGGAAGCTTACATTAAGCACCTAACAGCATTGGAACCAACATATAGGCACCATTCATCCCTTTTGTGAGATTGTTTTGGTCAAAATTAAATGCTAAAACTCTAAACTGAGAAATGAGAGCAACAGCAAACAGCTGTCAAGCCAGGAGCTGACTCAACAGAACAGAATAAAATTAAACCTGAAAAAGCAACAAGTAACTCAGTATAAAAGACTAAAATGTAACTCAGGAAAAGTAGGTTATCTTCCTTCCAAATCTATTTAACATGTACTAGAAAAGAAGGAAAAGTTTTGTAATTTGAAAATAGTTAGACATAGAAATGAAATAACATCAAATATTGCCTGAGTAAATATACAAAGTTATTACACACTCCTGTTAGACCGATCCTGAATTCCCTAGTTAGGAGTAGTAGTCTGAGTACTAGTACTTTCACTGAGTCGGTGTTCTAGCAAAGCTAATTTTATACACTTTATAAGGGGCAAAAATTGTTAGGAGCAAGCAGAATCAATCTTATATGGCTCTTAACTTGGCTGTACCATTCCAGAAAATAAATAAAAGATTTAATTTGTACAGAACCTTTATATTATGTTATGGTTCTTCAGACTTTTAAAGGGTTCTTGATACTTTCATGTCTCACTTACAAAAAAACTTTAAAGAACCATATTTGAAAGGCTCTTTAGATAAAAATAAATGTTTTTATTTATTTGTTTGTTTGTGTATTATTTGTTCATTTGCTTGTTTTTTTTTTTTTTTTACTATGACTACATGCTCCAAGTAACTTTTTTTGTCACCTTTATTTGAAGACAATTTCTTTTTTTTGACTCCTGGACCAAGAAGTACCCTAAGCCTTTAAAAGGCTTTTAGAGAAGGAAAGAAGCAGAAATGCAAAAACAGGATGCAAAGAGCAACTCAGTTCAAAATCCTAAATGTTTTTCATACTGAGAACAGTACACTGTGAGTCAGAGCAAAAAAACACAGCTAATTTTGCGAATTAGCTCGGTGTGGATTTAGCGGAAACAGTCAGAGGAACAGAGGTGTTTAGTTCCTTAGCGAGAGCTGTTCTAACTTAGTTAGACTCTTTGGCTCAGGCATGCTGTGTCGACTCATTTTCTATGACTAAGAGGCGGCTGTAGCTCTGTTTACCTGCTATTATGACAAATGAGTACTGATTAATACCCAGAGTGCTGTGGGACTCTGGCCGGGCGCACTGCACTCATTACTGTGTCTGTGTTAAAAACGGCCAACAATTAGCCATTGTCCGCAAGGCTATTTCAAACACCTGTGCTACCTCAGCCTCACACAGGCTTTATATAAGCACAAATGTAGATGTTTGTCCTCTAGTTTATCGTCGAGTGAAGCAAAGACGACAAACAGAAATGAAGATTGGAGTTGGAATAATGAGGAGGCCAAAGGTCACGGGCACAGTCAGTGAGAGTAAAAATGAAATCTTAGTAATTGTATCATGACAAACATGCCAGACTTGCAGCTTTATGTATTTATATATTGTGTACATTATACTTGAACCATTCATATTGCCCTAGAGAAGCTTTTAGTTACCTGTAAATAATCCTTTTAGAGTTCAAAATAAAATGATGTAAAGACTTCATGGTCTTTTTTAATCATAAAACCATGAGGCTGTTTAGGAACCTTTATTTTACAAGGGTCCATATCATTAAATAAAAGAGTTCAATATAGTATTCAGTTCCCAGGTTAGTGGGTCCACATACATAGAAACTGTTTTAAAAGTCATGAAGACACATTTAAATATATCTGTCTATTTAGCAACTTAGCCTAGCCTATTAAGTTATAAGGGGGGATTCAGCATGGATGGTTTTTTGACACAGAAATGTCAACACAATGTCATTCGTTCTCCCATTTCTATTGGCATGCAGCAAATATAGGAAAAAAAAAACTAGGCCATATTTGTTGGTATAATGAGGATGCTAACGCCAATGTCATGCAACAACCTTTTATTATTTTCTATAGAATATTTCAATGTACTGTTTGTAAATAAGATGTGCAATAACCTTTTTTAAAGTTAATATAATGATAAATGATAATGTAATGATATAAGTTCCATTCTATTTAAAGACTTTTCCTAGAACCGTACACCTTAATTTTTTAAAGTGCCCATTATGACTTTTTTGATGCAATATGCAAACGTTGCTGAAGTTTCAAAATGTACAGTTTATAGAATCTAAGCTCCAAAACAAAAATTAAGCTCGTTTGTGATGTCACAGAAACCAACTCATTCACATATATCCAACTACAGGCTGATAGCATGACAAGATTGGGCTACTTATCTACCCATCCACCTGAAGTTAAAAGGAGTCTTTCAGCCTGGACTGCATTTTGAAGGCACAATGCAGGGCAACCAATCAGAATGAGATCATTTACATATTTCAGTCTTAAAGACTTTACAAAAATAGCCAGTTTATTTCTAAGAGATAAAGATGGCTTGAGGTTAAACTTTAAAAAAGTTCTGCACACTCACACGTCATTTACAAAAACAGTTCTTTGATTAACAATTCACTGAAAGTTTTTTAGGGAAGCTAGGGAAGGTGTTTTTGAATAAGATTGCCAAAAGAACCTTTTTGGCACCTTCATTTCTAAATATGTGTGCATATAACTGCTTTGGTAATGACTAATTAGAGAACAGACTTTGGCAGCATTTTTCTTGTAAAACTCTGAAATAACAGAGAAGGTCACATGTGAAGGCTAACGTGACAAAAAAGACCCGTGTGCTGACTACTCGTTTCTTTTCAATTAACGCGTTCAAAGGCATGATGTGTAAATCCATGAAACTCCGTTTAAGGTTCCTCACAAGTGGAATCACAAGTGCACCGCTTCCTCCAACTCTAAAGTCCTTTTATGTTTAATTGGTCTCTTTTGAGTCTCCATTAAGGAGAAAATGGAAAGAGAAGAAGCGTTGAGTGAGGGGGGGAGAGAGAGAGATAGAGAGAGTGTGTAAGAGAGAGAGAAAGAGAGAGAGAGAGAGGGCGAGATAGAGGCTGGCATCTTCACAGTAGATGCTTTATGACCTGGCATCTGGTGCGCATAGTTAGTCTTTAGCAAAACTCCAATCATCCACTCCTCATCACTCTCCTCCACACACACACACACACACACACACACACAGCTTGAGAGAGCAATGGGAGGGGGCCACAGGCTTTTTCAAAATGCTACTTATCATAACAATGCAGCGCCAGCACTCCAGACATAAATGGGGAAATATGACAAGCTGCAATTCTGACAAATCTCTGATTAAATGCCATTAGGAACTAAGAGGGATCGACTGGGGTCATAAACACAAGGACGACCGTGAATGCTGCTGCGCTGTTAAAAGCTAAGCGTTAAGATATAGTATCCCTCATCATCAGAAATGGCCTTTTGGGTCATGCTGGAGTGGGCAAATTGTGATATCCCCTTCTCTTATTACTGCACCTCTCAGTAAGGACAAAGACTCTACAATGCATTTACAGCATTATACATACAGTGGCTATAGATGAAGCTAATAAAAAGTTTATTCTGAAGCTGGGGGAGAAAGATTAACGCCGGTCCTAGCTGGCCACTTTGCTCTCTGTATTATGCGATAGGCTGATCTCTGCAGACTAATGTCCGCAGCCAGTACACTGTATACGCCCTGACTTAACATTTGAGCGCGGGCTCTGTAGAACGCCTGACATGCGGCATCCTTATCGTTATTGATTTTAGTCACTACTGCCATCTAGTGTCAGAAGGTACATGCTAACAGAGAGATTGTGCCGCCTTCTCTCCTTCACTCTCTCGCTCTCTCTCTCTCTTTCTCCCTTTCCCTCTATCTTTCTGGTCCTCTGCACTTTTGCTATTATTCTTTGATCTTTTTTTTTCTTTCTTTCCTTCTTCCCTGCTCTTTTTTCTTTCTCTTTCTATCTCTTTGCCCCTTTCTGTCTCTCTCCCTCTCTCCCTTCCTCTCTCTCTCACTTCTTCTTTCTGGTCAGCTTTCTCACATTTTTAGTTCTCTCTGTCTAGCTTTCTCTCTTTCTTTTATTCTTTCTTTCTTTCACATTCTCTCACGCACACATTTCTTTCAGCCATCATTCTTTGCTATCATTCTTCCTTTCTTTTTTTCATTCTTTGTATCCTCTTTATTCTGTGTGATCTTTTCCTCCTCCTTTCCTTTTCTTTCTTTAGCTTTCATTCTTTGTCATTCCTTTCTTTTTTCTATATTTCATTTACTTTTCATTTTCTCTCTCTCTCTCTCTCTCGCTTTCTTCTTCCTCATTCTCATTCTCGTTCACTTTTATTTGTTCTTTCTTTGTTTTTGTGTTCTTCTTTCTCTTTTCCTTTTTTATTCTTTCTTTTTGTCCTCCCTCTCTTTTTTCACTTATGTGTGTCATTCTCTCACTATATTTTTCTCCCTATCTCTCTCTCTCTCTCTCTGTTTGCCTAAAAACCATTTTCATGAGCAGAGGCAGCTCGATTACTAATGAAGACTGCACAACGCCGGAGCGGCTTTGTCATGAATTGTGTGTGGCAGTGAGAGAAGGTCACTAATTAGGTTCAGTCTAAACAGAGAAACACAGAGCACAAAACAGATCATCTGCTCTTTGCCATGAGCAAAAGACTACGGGCTAGATCACAGTTTCTGTGTTTGTGTGTGTGTGTGTGTGTGTGTTTATGTGTGTATGTACTTGTGTTAGGATGAAAAACAAAAACATTTTATGCTATACAGATACTTGGCTGTATCTACTTGGCTGAAAAATAGTTTTAAGAAATCTATTAATTGGAGTGGTAGAAGAGGCCAAAGCTTTGGATGCAGAGACTAAGGTTCTGGTTGGGTTAGAGGTCTTTATGCCTGTGTTGTGTGTGGTGTGTGTGTGTGTGTGTGTGTGTGTGTGTGAGCACGCATGTATGTATATGTGTCTGTGACTGTGTAAACACCACACAACAACAAAAATACTCATGGTTGTTTGTTTTTAAACAAAATATATTTCTGTTTGTAAGCAAATTAGAAAATGTAAAAAAAAAATGAATGCATTATTAGACATAATGTAATTCATTTTCCCTTTCTTCCACTTAGAAGAACATAAAAGTAATTTGCCTGGAGATATGCTTGCAAATGCCTTTATATAGGACATATTTAATACATAAGGGACATATGATTATTACATATAGGTAAATACATTTGGGAGGTATATAATACATTTAGATGTTACAGTTACTCATAAACATGCACTGCATAGCTTGTGAAGTGCACCCACCAAGAGCAAAGCAGTGCTGAGTACCTGCCAGTGGTGGTTTGGGACAATCACAAACGAGTGAAGGGGTTTATGGTGTTTTGGTCAATGATAATTTTCCAATCTGGATAAAAACAACAGAAGAGCTACTTGGCAGAAGTCACCAAAATATTTCATGCCAATTCTTGAAGGAAAGTGTTACACATAGTGCACAGCCTTCTGTGGATGTATGCATTGTAGGAGAAGGATGGTTTGAGAAACACGACTAATGCTGGATGAGAAGGACTGGCTCGAAATTTCCATTCCAGTTCATCCCAAAGGTGTTTGATGGGACTGAGGTCAGGACTCTGAGCGGGTCTGTCCATTTCTTCTTCATCCAACCGTGTCTTTATGGACCTTGCTTTGTGCACCGTGGCACAGTCATGCTGGAATTGAAAAGGTTCTTCCCTAAACTGTGTCCACAAAGTTGGAAGCATGGCATTGTACAAAATGTCTTGTTATGTTGAAGCATTATTGGCCTTCACTGGAAATAAAGGGCCACCTGAATTAATAACTAAGAAGTAACTGCACATACAAGAGAATCACTATACATATGAGACATAGATTAATATAGATATATAGGTTTATATGTGGGAACTAGATAATACATTTAAGACATACAATTCAGTGACCTGACATTGAAGAAAAACAAACCCATGGGTGTTGTCTTTTTCCATGAGAGGGTAAGAAAAAGAGAGACAGATATTGATCAGGAGAGAAAAGTAAAAGTGGAATAGAGTGCATGTGTGTTTATGAAAAGCATGCATGATTGCATGCCTAGGTGATTTTCAGCTAAGTTAAAAGGGGGTAGGGGCTCTCTCCTGTTTCTCTGTGTGTTAGCAAGCGAGGTGGGAGTTCTACTGGGAGTGCTGGCTGGGGACTGGGAGTGCAGCTGAGAGTGTGTGATAAATGTTCCCTATCGGAAAAGATGAGGAGAGCCTGTCAGTCAGTGGGAAGAGGTGGGAAAGCGAGAGGTTGCACACACGCAGGCCAGTGTCAGTTCGCACATGCCCGAGAGTTAAAAAATATCCTGTTGAAAAATGAGATCCATTATGGGCCTGACCTGTGCTGCACCGACCTTACCCCTTTGATAGGGGCAATCACCCTCATCCATAAACCACTCAAAGGCTTGTCCACCCCCAGGGGGCTAGATTCCATTAATGCCCAGCAAAGCTCACCACATGTGGGCCGCAGAGCACAGAGTAAGACTGAGCCAGTTACAGCTTCAGAAGCTCCACCTACAGGGTAATATGGACCATCTGCTGAATAAAGTACAGTAATGGTGCATTTTGTAAATGTGGAATATAGTCCCATGGCCAAATCATATTTACAGCTTAGTGTGTTCAGGTGGTAACTGGCAATATCATGTAAACACTGTATGTATCCACTGGGACAGACCAGCGCCACACTGGCCTAACTAACTGACTGCTGTGTCAAATACACTTGGCTAATGTCAAATAAGCAACTTTGCAAGCCATTTAAGCTCATCAGAGCTTAATTATCAAATGATGAATTTGCTGAATCATGAGAAGTAATGGGCAGTAATATGCCAGGTCAGTGGGGGAAGGGGAGGTGGGAGGTCCTGGAACAAACTCCCAGCTCGATGTAAGCTTTGAATGCAAATAAGCCATTCATAAAAACTAGAAAATAATAAATTAGATGTAAAGACTAACAACAACAACAACACTAATAATAATTGAGATGTGAGTGTTTTGGCTTACGCCGTTAGCGTCGTACTACGTGGCGTCATACGGACTATGTGAGCCAACTAGTTTGGTTGCACGTGGCGGAAGAATACGCAGTGTTCACAGAATACGCAGTTATGCGGTGTATGAGTGAGGGAGTTGGCATCTCTCAGT
>JBBPCX010000135.1:27061082-27071082 GCA_037974365.1 Hydrocynus forskahlii | reverse complement strand
TGGGGAAAGCTGTGTTTGTTTCATTCCAGATTATTTGCATGATGTATTATACCATTTTTTATTCAGTGATTTGAAAAACTGTAGTTCTCAGAACGCTGACAATGAGGCCTTAGGGGTGTGGTAGCGTCACTCTGCTTTATTTACTGCCAACATCAAAGGCCATGCCTGTTTGGCCATGATTTAGCCCTATGCTTGAAAATCAGTCAGCCTTGCAATAGCATGTCTTACACATATCAGACTAATTTAATTCTAGTGCATACCAAAATATAAGCCATAATATCTAAAGCACACACGCTAATAGAAACAAATGCTGAAGTTTTATTGGACTGGGTAAACAGGGGAAAAGCTGAACTCGTCATTTTTTTTTAATGGCCGATATCATAAGGAAAGATGCAAAGAGTTACTAGTTGATTTGTAGCTTTTATTAAAAATACATGCTATACAGCTGAACAAGTGCTGTCACCTCACAGTGAGAAGATCCGGGGATCGATTCCCAGGCAGGATGGTCAGGGCTCTTTCTGTGAGGAGTTTGCATGTTCTTGCCTGCGGTTTTCTGCTGGGACCTCGTTTCCTCCCACAGTCCAAAGACATGCATGGAGATGTGAAATTGCCCCTAGGTGTGATTGTGTGTGTGTGTGTGTGTGTGTTTGTGTGTGTGTGTGTGTGTGTGTGTGTGTTTGTGTGTGTGTGTGTGTGTGAGTGTGTTTGTCTGTGTGTCTGCCCTGCGATGGTGTTTGTGTGCCTTTGGCCTTTTAACTGCCCCAAGCCACCCTTGCTGGGATTAGTAGCTCAGATGATAGGTGGATGGATGGATGGGTGAATGTACAGTTGAATTCTGTGATTCTGCAATTCAGACAGGGCTCTTTTATATTTTACATATCTTATATTCCCATTTGACTAATGACATAGTTACTCAGAAAAAGTAATCCATTACAAATTACTCATTGCCCCTCACACTGTAATGTGATTAGTTTATGGATTACTTCCTAAAAAAGTAATCTTCTTCAATTAGTTTATATCTACATTACCCCAGCTGGAAAGTACAACAGAAAATCTAATAGTCCTTTCAATTCTTCATTTAGACAGAAATACGAAATCAGAGTAATCATCATTTAAAAGGTATGGGAAGATTCCTGCTTTTGAACAAGAAACAACCAGTGACGCTTGATTAAAATGATGAAAGGTTGCTGCAGTTTCAAAACCCAGAAACCAGCCAGCGGAAACAGCTCAAAAACAGCTGCCGTAAAATAAAATCTTTTAGAATGAAATGTAATACAAACAGTTTATAGAGCTGCGTCTGTATGACAGTCGAGTCTGGCCTGATTAGATGATGTTGGAAAAGGTGAGATGAGGAAAAAGTTTAAATGCATTGCATGTAATCAGTTCCCATATGAATCTCTTAGGATGTTTTCCTTTTTTCAATGAACTAAACTCACTTTTGTTCATGTGAACCTGAAGGGGAACCAGCAAGAAATGACCTAATCTTGTGTTTACAGGGTAAATTTTAAAAGACCCTCCATTCTCTCTCTCTGTAGGTATATACCATTGCATTGAGAACAAAGTCATTATCCACTGGGACAGCTGGCGACCTAGAGGTTAAAGCGTTTGCACTGCGATCAGGAAGTTGTTGGTTCGATTCCCAAGACTGCTAAGCACCTCTGAGGTACCCTGAGGAAGGTACCGTCCCCACACACTGCTCCCCGGCGCTGTGTTCCTGGCTGCCTGCTGCTACACTTGGTGAATGGGTTTAATACAGAGGAAGAATTTAATGCTGTTCACACTGTGTGCTGTGGTGCATTCACGTATGGCAGAATGGGCACTTTCACTTTATTCATTGTTTACATAATTTCAAAATTATAGTTACAAGTCACACTGGCCCATTGGTCCGATAGTTAAGGTCCAAAATGACACGCAATATTTTTTACATTTTTAAAGGAGTTCTTGTTCTGATTACGATGATACATGTTAGTAACATTAAAGATATGCATCTTTTGCCACAGGTAGTGGGTTTTACTCTTCATCATAGCTTACCTAGCATCACCCTGAAATCACTCACATGGCCTCTCACACCTGATTGCTTGAACATGCCAGTACTGCTGTCTCTTCATCAGATCACACGAACCCATGGCCAGCAGTTCTCCTGAGTAGCTTTTTTCCCATTAAGCTTCAAATTCTTTAACCAAAAAACAAAAAGTAAAGTATTACATGTACTTAGACAGTGACTCTAATTCTGATTTAGACAGTTAATTACCCTTATCTTGAAGGGCTTGTTTAATGGAAAACCTAGTTTCATCTCATCCAATCAACCCTGAGGTCATTTACCCAAATTAGTATTAAAGATACTGTAATAAAAGCAGCCTGTTTAATCTTGAGTGGTAAATAGAGTTGGGAAAATGGTCATAATATATCAAACAACTGTTATTGGTAGATACAGCCTCATAAACATCATAAGTGGGGAGGAAAACAGGATAAATATATAATAGAGAATAGGAACATAAAGAAGGGGCACGAGTTCTTTTGTATCTTTTGCTTGCTGCGATTTGCCAAGTAATCGGGAGGAGAGCATTTAATGCAATTGTGTTACGATGGCCTTGAATGGGATGTGTAGCTCTCAGTAGCGAGTGCCTGGGACAAACAAGGCTGGTGCAGGCTGTACAGCAGTTGTCTAGCATGGGTGTTTTAGTACAAAAAAGAAACAGGGCAGACATGAAAGCGAAGGAGGTCTGTCATAGTGGGGAAGTGCTGGATGTGTGTGTCATGCAGCAGCAGGAACGCAGCACTGATGCTCCATCGGCATGACAGTCTCCTCTCTCGTCCCTCCCTATTCCTGTCTCCAGCTCGCCACCGCGGCTTTGCCTTGACACTGTATTGTACTCTCAGTCCCTGAGGAGCGGAAACACCTCATTCCACAGCTCCGCCAAACCAGCAGCAAGGTGGGAGAGAGGGAGGTATTTAACACACATTAGCACACACACACACGCACACCTACAAATAGGTATGCCATTCGTTCATACACTGGAAAAAGACAAACAATCCCAGACACAGTCACACATCAGCCAATCTCAGTGCAGCCCCCCGCAGAAGGAAAACTAATCAGAGTGGCTATGGGTTTTTTTTTTCAGTCTCTGAGCTGAAATGGGCTGGATATAATTGACAGGTTGTCAGGAGATAAGAAAAAGAGGAGGGAGCATAGCAGAAAGAACGATAGGGAGAGAAGGGAAAAATGAGAATGGAAAGGAGCAAGAAGAGAAAAAGAGAGAGAGAAGGAATAAGGAATGAGTGAGAGGGAAAGAGAGGGAGAGGGGAGAAAAAAAGGGAATATAGAGAGACAAGGAGGAAGACAGAACGCAAAGACAAAGAAAATAGAAAGATAATGATAGAATGGATAGATAGATAGATAGATAGATAGATAGATAGATAGATAGAGAGAGAGAGAGAGAGAGAGAGAGATAGAGAGATAGGGAGAAAAAAGGTAGAAAAGAGACAAAAGGAGGGAGAGAGAAGAAGGGAAAAGAGCAAGAGAGAGGGAAGGATAAAGAGAAACAAAAGGGAGAGAGAGAGCAGCAGAGAAAAAGAGAGGGGGGGAGCAAGAGAATGAGAGAGTCTGAGAGTGTGTGTGAGAGAGAGAGAGAGAGTGAGAGAGCCTGAGAGAGACAGAGCGTGAGAGAGAGTGAGAGAGAGAATATCTTGGGCGCCCCACTGTCAGACTCACTCTCTATTACCTCCGGATCGAAAGCACCAGAGGAGCACGAAAACAAGACAATGAGCTGCATGCCTGTGAGGTTAGCGAAGGTAAATGGCAATAACCTGCCTCTATAGGTAGCTGTGAGAGCAGCCTGTGAGGCGTCTCATTAGGCACAGGGAAGCCCTGGTGAGAGACATCGAGAGAGAGAGGGAGAGATAGAGAGAGAACGACGCTACATGAATGCACACAAGCGGCAGCCAGCCATGGGGCAAGGCTTTGAAAAGTATTCTAGGAAAAGCTGGAGTGGATGGGCTGCTGCATTGGATCGCTCATCGCCCTGACAGAGCTAATCTCAGGCCTCGGCGGGGTGTCATTTGGTGAGGAGGCGCACTAAAGACTCGCAGGCAATTAAAGCCAAGCCGAGAAAGCACATATGTCCCAAGAAATAAAAGAAACTATTGAATGAGAAATTGAATTTTCTGCACCGGCGCCTACCATCTTCTTCCCCGTGTTGTGCTGCAGCGGCCCGCTCTTTGAATCTCTTAACCTTTTCGGGCTTGTGGTGGGGATCATACCACTGGCCAGATTAGACAGTGACACATTTGTCAAGGGATGACAAATTAGCTGTCCTTACAGATGCCTGATTGCTTGACCTTTATTCCGCCAGGGCTAAAGGGGGGCTGACAGCCCTAAGTGGAGCCGTTCTCAAATAAAACCTAGGCAGGGCCATGCACAATCCGCAGTGTCTGTAATAATTTGATGCTATTCATTTGTGTGAAGCCTCACACGAAGCGAGATGAGGTTATTTAGATTACCTGTTGTCTCCCTGGAGTAATTGAAAAACGTTGCTATCTCCCAGCCCATAAAACGAGCGAGCACATTCCATTTGGGCCCCCAAAAAGTGTAATAAGTATTAAACATTATCACCCATGGAAATAAATGGCTCGTTTAGATGCCTCAGATTGAGCTCATTACTATGTCTGAGAACTTCTTGAGAAGCAATAGAACCACCATTTTATATAGTTTTTTTTTTCTTTTTCACTCAGTAACTCATAGACCTCTGTGGTTATGTCATTTTGTGGCTGGGAACATGCTCAAATAGTTTTCTCCACAGGAAAATAAATGGCGTTTTTGAAAATTCACCCCTGTTGTACTAAATAAAGTATTTTAAAGCTGGCATGTTTTGGTGTATTTATCCCACAAATGTAATTTACTTCCCTGAATAACGAGATCATAATGTGGTCAAAAATGAATATTGCTACATGAATGCTAAAACAAGCTAAAACTCCTACTGTCGCATTAAAGTTAGTCTTAGTTAGTCGTACATCTTAGTTAGTCTTAAAGTCTTCGTTTTAGAGATCACATAAAAAGCTACAAAAAAAGTCAGAATTTTGGAACCTTAAAAACAGTTAAAGTTAGAGACTTCCAAACAAGACTCAGAGAAGCTTATCCACACCTTTACTTCCTTCAGGGTTGACTCTTGCAGAACTCTTCTCACTAGGATGCCTAAAACGTCCATTAGACATCTCCAGTTTATTCAAAATGCTGCTGCCAGAGTTCTAACCAAAACCAAGAAAGGAGAGCACATCACTCCGATCCTAAGGTCCTTGCATCAGCTCCCAGTTCAGTACAGAACTGATTTCAAAGTACTACTCATTGTGTACAAGTCATTCAGTGGTTTGGTCCTAAATCCATCTTTGGATATGTTTGAAGTACATATTCCTGGTAGATCTCTTAGATGTGCAGGAGCTGCTCAGAAAGTGGTGAAAAGAGCTGAAACTGAACATGGTGAAAGGGTGTTTAGTCACGATGCTGCCAACTCCTGGAACAAACTGCCCACCAGTATCAGATATGACCCACCAGTATCAGATATGACCCACCAGTATCAGATATGACCCACCAGTATCAGATATGACCACAATATTCTCCTACACCTTCTTTTAAACATTTGCACTTCTCAAATGTTTCTTGTTGTTTATTGCTGCCAAACCTATTGGTCTGCTAAGGTTGCACAGGTTGTTTTGGTGAAGTGTCCAGTCTTATGAGACCAGTTAAATACACAGGAATGTTAGCTTATATGTAGCATGTAGTAATATTCCTGTATTGCGTCCCACCTTATTCTTAGTACATGATGTACCCACAGATGCTGAGACTGTTAAACTCTCTAAAAATGCAGCTGATTCTCAGCAATGTTAGGCTTAGCAGGGTTAGCCTTAGGACCAGATTGAGGGTTTCGTGTTAGTTTGGGTTTCAACTTAAGGTTAGAATAGAGTTGAATATGTTATAGGTCAACTGAGTATCTTCATAGTAACTAAAATGTTCAAATCAGGTTGTACCTCATTTTGACTTACTGATATTTGTATGTTAGTCTCGAACTGGGGTCAGATCTCACAATGTCGAATGAAACCTTTTAATTCTCACACATTCTCAAAAACTGCAGGCTTAAAGCTTATGTTAAAAGCATTTATTTTACTAGCATTTATACAGATGAGACACTTTACATTTATTATCTATTTTATCAGCTCCTCTCACCCTACAGGTGCACTTTGTTGTTTACAGTTACAGACTGCAGTCCATCTGTTTCTCTGCATCATTGTTAAACCCCACAGCACTGCTGTGTGTGATCCACTCTGCTCAGCGCACACACACACACACACAGACACACACACACACACACACACACATACACACACACACACACATACACACACACACACACACCATGTATGTAATCATGTCAATGATCCACCTTCCATATAATACAGGTTCTTTGGTGGTCCTGTTTAATAACCTCACAAGAAGAGTGCTATTCAGATCTATATAAAGACTCAGAACAACAGCGAGATGTTGGGGTATCAATAGTTCGTATTAGTTTTTCCAGTATATATCACAGATCAGATTGAGACCTGGAGAATTTGCAGGCCAAGTCAAAACCTTTCTAAGACCATTGGTCCATGGTCCTGTGCTCATGCTTGTCTGTCCATTATAGGTATTTCGGTAACAGTCTGTGGCTACACACAGCCATTCACTGCAAGCTGCGATGCACTATGTGTTCTGACACCTTTCTATCACAGCCAGCATTAGATATTCCGCAGTTTGTGATGCAACAGCTCTTCTGTGGAATTGAACTAGACCGGCTAGCCGTCCTTCCCCACATGAATCAGTGAGACTTGGGCACCAATGAGACGCTCGCTGGTTCGCCGGTTGTCCTTGCTTGGACCATTTTTGGTAGGTACAAATCACTGCATACCAGAAACCCTCCACAAAACCTGCCATGGAGATTCTCTGGCCAAGTTGTCAGGATGTCACAATCTGGTCCTTGTCAAAATCACTCAGATGTTTAGGCTTGCCCATAAGAGGTGAGAAGAAATCAGCTTTAAGAAGTGACTGTTCACTTGCTATCCTACCCCTTGACAGGTGTCATTGTAACGAGATGATCTGTGTTATCCATCGTACCAGTCAGAGTATGTGTGAGCGTGCTTTAAAACACAACAGTGAGGTGCGAGAGAGGCATTTTGGGAAACACCATTCAGTTCTCCCCACAGACAGAAAAGGCCCCCGATGTTAATTGTGAGCTACGCAGTGACGACTCATCCTCAGAGGTCTATTTCATTGCAGCCCCCCTCTCGCTTTGCCTTTGTTTTTTGTTTGTCCTTTTTCGCTCCCCAAGCCTCCTCTGGGCTCTAACAAACTGTGAGTGGCATGTCAGGGTCGACCCAAGAGACAGAGACAGAGAGAGAGAGAGAGAGAGAGAGAGAGAGAGAGAGAGAGGGAGAAGGAGAAAGAGAGAGAGAGAGAGAGAGAGATAGGAGAAAGAGAGACATAAAGAGAAAAAAGAGCAAGAGAGAGAGAAAGAGAAGGAGACAGAGAATAAGAAAGAGATAGAAAGAGAGAGAGAGAGAGTAAGAGAGAGAGAGAGAGAAAGAGAGAAGGTCACACCTATTGTGAAAAAGGAAAGAGCGGAGCAGCGATTCCAGTCCGCTCTGTATGATTCACCTTATCAAAAAAAAAAAAAAAAAAAAAAAGAGGATGTCGTGGATGCGGAGAGGATGTGGAGCACGCGCGTGAAGATGAAGTGCTCTTGAACAGGAAGCGCGCGCGTCACCCTTCATCTGCATCAGCACCGAGACACGCTGCTGCTGTCTGCTACTCAACTGCTTGATTGACAAGAGGTGGTCTCTGAAGACAAGAAACGAGTCAACATGCAGCCGCAAAGACTCGCGCACTGGCAGCGTTCAGGCTGCAAAGGAGAGACTGAGGGGGGCTGGCAATGATCTTACCATGTACCATAAACATGTTGCATAACAGCACTGAAAACACTGTGTTCTTCCATCCTTAGAAATTCAGTTCTCTCTTGTCATTTTACTGTGCTTTCGTTTTAAATCACATCGTCACCTCGATGCAATCAGCAAAGACATTACAATAAACTATTTATTTGCACAGGAAAAAATACATTATGTAGCTCAGCAACACTTTCAAGTCTGCACTTCTGTTTTTTTCTGTTTATTTGTGATTTTAAAAAGATCAAATCAATGAACATGACAAAATGCAAAATATGCTGCTTTAAGCAAAAGGGAAGTGACAGTAAAAATGGCATCTAAAAAAGAGGTCCAGCTCTCATAGTATTGTTGTCTGTGTGGTTAGTAGATGTGGTGAAGAAAAGATATTTGTGGGATATAACCACACGAGGAGAATTCTTTTCAAGCAATCAGATTATGTCGTCAAAACAAAGTAAACACAAGCACAACAATAAATAAAGAATCTACTCTGCTTGCAGATACTAATTTGGAATTGATTTAAAGTTTAGAATCTGCACTTTTGACCAAATTTCTTCCCTTGTTTCAATGAGTTACAGCTGAGAAATAATTAAGATCGAATTACGCTTGATAATCGTCAGAGATAAAACCTATGGGTTGAGCAAAGAATGAGGGGAGCAAATAAACAAGTGTTGTCCGCTGTGAGGGAGAAGACGGGCAGTGAGTCTAAGCATCCTGGCGGGACAAATGAACCTCTTTGACAAACTTTGACACGGCTAAAGACTCACTCTCTCAGCCCTCCCTTTCTTTCCCTGGCCTCAACCAGAACAACTGCTTTCAGTCGGAAATCACTTTTAATTAGAATAAACCCCAGATTAGATTTCCTTTTCAATACCTGGCAGCTCATTAGCGGTCCTTGGGGCTAATGAGGCTCAAGCTTTCTCCTGTTAATTAAAGTCAAAGGCTCAGCCATGGATCCAAACTATAAGTCGCCAAGGCCTTGTTGTTCGGTGTGGATGTTGTGAGGTGATTGAGGGTTTTTGGGTTGGTTTGGAGAGTGTGGCTGTGGTGTGGAGTGAGGGACAGTGCCCAAATCTGTCCGAATGGACATGACACACCATCCATCTCGGCCCCCCAAGGCCTGCAAAAGGATCAATGCCTGCTGAGGTGGCTAAACGAGCTATCTGCATCTGCATTAGTATTCTTAGGTGGGCCTGGCACGTTTACCGGCCTCCCAGTGCGAGTGCCATGTCGATAGATTGATAAGACAAGGAAGACATGGCCCCGATGGGCTGGTGGTCCGGCAGTGATTTAACCTGCCTCGTCCGCCACTCTCTCTTCCCTCTGCTGTCTCTCGCTCTCGAGCATGCAAACCCTCCCTTTATAACCCTCGTGTGATCACGATGAAACCGAGTAAATCACGCTGTTATACAACACACTCGAGTGGACCAGCAACAATGCCTCAGTGACATATTTCAGACATGTTTCCCCTCCATCGTCCCCACCACCGCAAAGCCAGGCAGTAAATCATGTACATGCATTTGACATTTAATGTCATTATTACAATGCTGGGCACACACAGCCTGCCTTTATGGGAGCAACATATAAATTTGCTGACTTTCTCATCGCCTAAGCTCAGTAACAGACTGAGATTGTCAAGAAAAAAAAATATGCAATTTTGAATTTTAAATAATTTCTCATAGTTTATTGAAACGAGGGGAAACTCTGTACTACATTTGCATTTTTAAGTAGAACATGAATTTTGTTAGGAATTAAATTTGATGAAAAAGAATTGCTGTTCTGTTTTGAGAAAGGAGTAACCATCCTTGACATTTTATCCAGGAGGCAAGAGTGTGGTGCATGGCATTACTGTGCTTGGCTGGGCTGTTGATGGGCGCTGTTTCTTTAGGGGAGAGTGGGGCGAGTTGTGAATGTGAGTGTGAATGGTTGTCTGTCTCTGTATGTGGCCCTGCGACATGCTGCCGACGGTCCAGGGTGTACCCGCCTTCACCCGTAGCAGCTGGGATAGGCTCCAGCAAACCCCCCCCCCCCCGGTGTG
>JBBPCX010000135.1:27005017-27047008 GCA_037974365.1 Hydrocynus forskahlii | reverse complement strand
AGAGGACAGATAGTTCTGTAAATATTCAATCAATGTGTTAATGAATCGCCTAGTATTTGTTGATTTCTTATGAGAAATGAAGCTATTTGGACCTGAAAAATGTCATCAAAAAATATAAGAAAAACTTTTGCTTTGTTTTCTTCTGTAATAGAAGCCAGTAAGAGCATTTGTGGCATATAGTTTACTTATAAACTAATCAACTAATTATAATGATTAATCAAGAAGATACATATTAACGATATGTGTAGTAAAATGGTTGAGTTGAATCCAGAAATCTTAACAGCCCTGATTCAAATGTCTCGCAGTGTATCGCAGATTTACCACTGGCTGTGGAAAACACTCTAATAGCCCATCAAGCCTATTCTGCCCTCACACCACTGCAACACAGAACAGGGGGCAACTTAGAGGTGCCAAAGGTGTCTATGTCTAATTCCACCTGAGCCCATAATTACCTAATTAATTTACTCTGACAGGATAGGTTAAACCCCCCTCTCACTGATCTTCGAGTACTGGCCGCCACAAGGAGAGCCACCTTAAACCCTCACTGCCGGCGCTTTGCTTTATCTTTCGTGATGCACCACCTAATTCCATTTTAAGATTATAAAGATAGTTTAAAAAAAAAAAACTCCTTTTGTGTTTGATTGTATTTGCTGCACACGCTGGAGGAGTATTTACTGGGCCACTGGTAGAGATAGAAAGAACAAAGAAGGGCAAAGATAATAAAATGCATCTTCAGGCTAGGTAAAGACTATGAAGGCTGATGAGAAGGTAATGATAAAGAGAAAATAAAAATGCATTTTTAGAGTCTTCAACTGATGAGGATACAAAGCTTTGGCTACATGAAGAAACCCCCTCTTTCCTGTTTTACTTTAACCATAGAGACAGATCCCTGTATCTTACTGTACTTTTCATAGTGTGAATGTTTCATTTTGAGGGTCCAAATTTACCTACATTAACCTCCAAAATATGTCATTTATATATATAATATATAGATTATATACAATTATAATTATATGTGTGTTTATTATGGGTGTCATGCGATAAAAATGATCAAATGAATTACAAGCTCTCTGATTGATTAATCTAAAATAATTGTATACCTCTTTGCACGTCACCCCCTAATGTAATAGTTCCGGCATCCAGCATACAAGGAATCTCAAAATAAACTCAGCAACAGAGACCAATTTGCTGGGGAGTTAGTTAGTGGGTCACAGGTAGACTTGTTCAGTTTGTGTCTGGGTGCCTGGTCTAGTGGGGCGGACCACTGGCGCTGAGATCGCAGCTGTGATATTTTAGACCTGATGTACTCCAATGATACAAAAATTTCTTATTGCGCAGAGTACGATGCTTCTATCAACTCGTAAACAGCGTGCTCTCGTCTTTTCATCATTTTTTATGAGAGCAGAGCTGATCTTCAAGCAGAGTCTCTTCATTCCTCAGCTTCACAGCTTTGAAATACAGACTTCACAAGGTGTACTGCGCCCCCAACTGGTGTAACTGCAGTACATCACCTAACTCCAACGCTGAGCCCTCGTCTCGTCTGTCACCCCACTCCCGCTGTCAACACACCAGAGGAGGGTGACTGACGAGAAGGGCTCAAACACATCAAACAGCACACACAAACACACATACACACAATAACACATGACACACATAGCAAATGTCCCACAAAACACAAATTAACACACATAACTGGGCCTCATGGGAGCCAGTGTGACATGCCGGCTCGTTACACAGCCCCCTTCGACAGGGAGCGCCGTCCTCGGCCACCCCATGAAAGACTTTCGGACGAGCCGGCATGTTGCGCCTCCAGGGAGCTCGTGGTGTGTCCTCCTGGGTAGAAATACAGCCATCAGCACTCGCTGCCCGCTCCCCCAAGTCTAACAACTCACCCCGCAGTGCAGTCGGTTCAGTGTGGTCAGTGTCCCACGCACCAGCTTGGGGCCGGTACAAGGCCAGTCTGTCCCTGTGTAGAACCACAGCTTTTCGGCAGCCCCTAAACCGCACCCAGTACATGACCTCACCGAGCCGCTCGCGGCCCCCTCCAGTGGCTGCCAAGCTTTGGATTCCGCACCTTTTTCTGGGAGGGGCAGTAAACCCAGTCCAAATCCTGCCCCCGGCTGTGCACATCACCTGCTCGTTTCCGCTGCATCGTGGCCGCACCCTGTGGCTCGTTCGCGACTGACACAGTGTCCACAGTTCACGGCTTCGTTGGGCCCTTCTTCCTACGCCGTGCGCGCCTTATTGGACTCCGCCGCAGCCCCGCCGCTCAAATGACCTGGTCTCGCTGCAGCAGTTCCTCAGCCGCCTGTCGTGTCTCGTGGGCTCGTTCTCCCACCATGCGGGTTTTGTTGACCACCGCTCTGGCCTCCAGGCCGCTCGGTTGGGGCACGCTGGTCCGAGCACCGAAGTGGAGCCGTCTCACCGCGACTTCCACTGTTGCCCCTAGTCGCGCCTGCACGTCCAGCCCCAGGATGCACGGCTCCACCACGTCCGCAAGCCACACCTCTTGTCTGACCATCAACACGTTCACCGTGATGGCCATCCTTCCTCACATCTTAACGAATGCACTGGTCATCGTAACAAGTCGCACGCTCGTCTCCTTCCAGCCAGGTGGAGCCCGTCGCTGCATGTGGGGCGGTATGCCAGGAATGACATTGCTTTGGCAGCTAAGATGGCCTCTGGGCACTCTGTTTCTGCTAGCGCTGCCATAATAAAAACGCCAAAAAACGAACTAACGAGCGTGATATTAAAAAAACCCAAAACAACTAATTAAAGAACATGAACTAGTTTATTTTTTGAGCTGTGAACTTGGTTCAAAATGTATATATATATATATATATATATATATATATGTATATATATATACATACACTACCAGTCAAAAGTTTGGACATACTTTCTCATTCAATGTTTTTTCTTTGTTTTTATTATTTTCTACATTGTACATTAATATTGAAAAATACACTAAATGATAAAGGAACACATGGACTGTTGTTTTTCTTACTTAGTTAAGTGGTTCTTGCCGTAATAGTCGAATAGGATTACTAACTATGTACCAACCCTACCATCAAAGCTGATGGTCCCAAACACATTAAGAAGGCAAGAAATTCCACTAATTACATCTTGACGAAGCACACCTGTTAATTAAATACCATTCCTGGTCGATCCCTCATGAATCTGATTGAAAAAATGCCAAGAGTGTGCAAAGCTGTCATCAGAGCAGTCGGTGATCGTTGACACAGAAGCTGTGTCCAAACTTTTGACTGGTAGTGTCTATATACTGTATATAAAAGCAGATATATCTATATATGCATACATTGACTTGAACAGGTTGAGGGCAATGAGGAGAACCAACACTGTGTTTTCCTAACCAGCTCACAAGATAACTACTAAAATACTTTTTATGTCATTTGTGTTTGCTGACATGCATTCTAATGGTGTGTATTTTTTTGTACAAGCAAAACATGCTTACGTCTGAAATAAATGGTTTTAAAGTAATTGTTTAAGTGACTGAACAAGTGGTTTTGAAAGGAACGTTTAAATCTTGGGGAGGTAACAGAAGAATCATCAGAATGGTGCACACAAAAAGAGCCATTTCCTGAGCTGCCTTCCAGTTGTTCTGATGGTTGCAGCAGTTGTCATGGATCTATTTATGAACAACACCTTTACTAAAGAACCCCTGAAACCCACTTTTTTTTAAGGAGTGTAGGGGGCTATCCAAATGAAGAAAAAAAAGCAGGGGACAGAGGTGTGAGAGGCAAGCAGTGGTGAGCGTGGAGGGGTGAAATGACTTTTCAGTCTGGATAAGGGTGTTGATGCTGGAGGCCCACGGCGGAGAAGAAGATTGATCGCTGGCACGTCTTCACTCCATGATTTCCCATCTCTCCAGAGCCTTAGTGCACAGGAGCCAGCACGGGCAAGATAAATCGACAGATGGTGGAGGAGAAAAGCTCAAGAATAGAGGAGTGGGGTGGAGAAAAAAGATAACAAAGTTGTTGAAGAGGAAAAAAGAGAGAGGGGGTAAAAGTGAGGGAGGGAGAGGGAAAAGAGAGAAATCACTCTTTTGGGAATCTGCAGAACAAAGGAATATCTTTTTACCCGCATCATGTTCGCAGATACATGCATAGTCTAAGCAGCAACCGGGGCCTGGACAGTGAGATGTTCCACATCCTTCTGCTCCCTCAGGTATGGATAAATGAGCAAGAAAAATAAGTTTGCAGAAGAGGATGGACTGCGAACTCCTGATAGGGAAGGCAACGCAGAACTGCACTGTTCATCTGAAGAATTGAATGAATAAAGTCAATAGGTAGAGTCTCCCGGGAAAAATTAAAGAGCGTTCTCGCATGTGAATATTGATCATGTTTGCCTATACAAGGGATTGCGCTGGTTACAATATCACATATTGGCATGATGAAAAGCCAATTGAGTATCTGTCAGGTGCCACACACGATCACATTAACGCAGCCCACGAGCCTAATTGTTGCAGGCCTGGTGTGCTTGGCTACTTCATCATGTGGTTTAATGGAGGAAGGGGCCGTGAATGAGCTTGTATGGACAAAAGCCTGTTCAAAGAGCACTGGGGGAAAAACACTGAGACAGGAGTTTGGGCCGTATAGATTAAACACCTCAGTGAATCACAGCTGAGTGAATGGTTGCAGTACACTACAGGCTTTTTAGCCATTAGGAGACAAAAGGCAATACCGAAAAAAGAAGCTCGAAGATGTGTAATTACACTAAAGTGCCAGTTTGTTAACCTTGTCAAGCTTGTATACAATTATTCACTGTAGCCCCTCTGTTCCTCTACCGTTAATCATCAACCCTCTACCCTGTCCATCAGAGGGCTGGGACCACTATGGGCAATGGTGTAAGTAGGATCTTATGGGTTTCAGGGCAAAAAAATGAATGCCTTCCTCAATATGATGACAAAAATGGCTCACTGTTGTCATGTCTCAAAGCAAGCCACTCCATCTTGTCTAATCTTATCTTATCTTGTCTTAAGCAAACTTCTCCTATATGAAAAACAGAAAAGTTCTATTTCAGTTCTAGGACAGGTGTCACCAATTCTGCAGATCTACTTTCCTGTTTAGATCTACTTTCATGTTTATTTCCAACCTGCATGTGACTTGCTTATCCCTCCCCCCTTGCTTAATGCTCCAGCCAACTAGGGACTTCCAGAGAAGTTCATTACCCAGAGCAGTAAGGGCCAGACTTCTCAGGAAGATTCATCTCCAAGACCAGAGTTGATGATCGTTGCTCTAGGACGTTATTTACACAAAGGATTGAAGGGGTCATCTGTACATGGCGTCGAATCTCATCAGAACCTTTTCTTCTTGAAGTCTAAAGACGAAACATTAACATGAACCTGACCTTTTTTGGCTATAATTTGGCTCATACTCACATTCGTTAGCTCACATCAAAATTCAGGTCATGTGTGGGAGTGTGTCTAAGATAGTGGGAATAAGATGAATAAAAGTAAATCCAGCTGACTCAGAATGTGTCTATTCAGTGTGTTCATGCATTGGGCTATGGGATGTATGTAGATAAATAAATGTAGTGTATAAAACATCACACTGCGGGATGAGCAAGAAAACACAGCCAGAGTGTGTGAAGATACTGCAGCATGAAAAGACGTGGTGTGAGGGTATTGATGTGGTACTCTAATCATGCTTCTGTAAGCAGGGCTTCGGCAGTCGAACCTCATGCCTTTGTTGTCTTTGTGTGTGTGTTTTTTTTTTTGGGGCGGGGGTGGGTGGGGGTTGGGGGGTGTTGCACTCTCCACACCACCCCTTGCAGGTTCTCATGCTGTAAACGAGGACCTGCGGGGCAACACACTGCAGCACATTCCATTTCCTATCAAATCTGAAAAGCTTTATTGTTCTCTCCTAATGTTCGCTGCTTTCCATGTGTGCATGCGAGCGCAGCAAGTAGACTTGAATTACAGCTCTTTTGTAATGCTGGAAATTATTCACTTTTGTCAGTGGGCCATAATTGAAATACCCCATTCATCTGAGCAACCACGCAGATCGCTAGTGGAGCGAGACAAGGCATGTTGATTCAATCCTCGTTTTGGCTGGATCTCCTGGCTGAGAGGCCCAATAAGGCAAAGACAAACACAGCTTCTGGTGGAGGCAGTTTTGGAAATTAACTTGGCTGTATCTTGCAGAGTAAGAAAGTATCGCATTACTCTCAGCTAGCTCGTGTTCTAAAACACACTAATGGTGCATAGTGGTAAAAATATCAGTAGTGCTATCTTTTTACGATAAACACTAGTAGCCATTGTAAAGCCTGGATTTCTGTCTGTACTTTATACAGTAACCCCCCACTTTCACGTGGATCTGCAGTCGCTGTTTCAGTCCAACACAGATTTTTTCTGAGAACCGAACTAATCATTTTTCGCTGAAACCCCCACACTAGCGAAACTGCTGATATCCTCCGCATTTTTTTGCTTTTGTGACATCCGGCCTCATCTGCCACACCCCCCCATCCTCGTGCTGGGTTTCTAAGCACCACGCCCAAACATAAACCCTGCAGAGGACGAGGGGGCATGGCGGACGAGGCCCGGATGTCACAGCTTTTTTCGTGGCAATGTATAATTTTTCATGCATTTTAGTGTTACATTATTAAGAAAAATAAAATTTACTAGTTTTGTAACATAAATATTAACATAAATTCAGCTACATTTCTATAATAAAAGTAACTATAAATGTTTCGGTACTGATGAGAGAAAGTGCGTCTTGGGATGCTGAAATATCGCTGTACTCAGAGGCGGGAGGTTTGAAAGTAGCCAATCCAAAAACGTTATTTATTTCTCCTTGCTGCTGATTGGCTGCTGCCCTGTGACGCTGCAGACCAGTGGAGTGTCCCCCATGGAGCGTCTCGGGTGTTCTCATGTTTTTCGTTTTGTTCTTAAAGCCCTGCATTTTTATCACAGTAAATTAAATGAATTTATACCTGCTTATACCAAAGAAAATGCATGAATTACAGTACGGTCTATAAAGGGGTAATATTACATTCTAGCACTGTGGGAGTTCATTTTAAACTGTACAGTACTAATAATGCTTTACCTTTACATTTTCTTTCAGGGTAATGAGTTTAAAATGAAATTAAAGTGTTTTGGCAGCATAGTTTTGGGGCATATTTAGGGTTTATGGTATAAACATAGGCCTTTTTTTATCACATCACAACAATGCGTTTTTTCACTATACGCGGGTGCTCTTGGAATGTAACCCCCGCAGTATTTTCTTATTTTCATATGTCAGAAACCAGATAAATAAGTCTGATGAGATAACTGGACCAAGTCTGAGGAAAGTGTGTATTGTGTTACACATGCAGTTGCTCAGTGTTAATTAGCTTTCATGACTTATAGCTCCAATGCAAAACTAAAGACACCTACTCTACATGTCGTGGTTGACTGACCACATTTAAAATAAGGGGAAAGTCTGAAGTAGTCACACAATGTTAGTGTTAACCGTAAATACAAATATAAGTAGCAAAAATGAGAGCTTTCCGTCTTTGCATTTCCTCGGCATTTTGAAATGTCACAGATAGCAATTCTGCTTTTTTGACTCAAGTTATTGATGCACACTGTTTCTGTGATACATGAATTTGACCAACAATCTTCACCACAGATTCATACACACTATTTGGTACGCTTGGTCTCACAACAAGATAAGCAATCAAATTGACAAAATGACATCATTACAACAGTTCACATGATCACAAAATGTAATGACAGCATTTATATATAACTATCACAGTTCATTCATTTACAGTTCAATTCAGTCAGGACAGAAAATTAGTTCATATTTAGCACAACCACTACATTCTGGAATTGAAATGGTAGCGAAATTCGACATAATCTCACCAAATGGACCTGTCTCCAAAAGAGAGAAGATGTAGCAGCAATGTTCTGTCTGATAAGTTAGCTTTCTCATCCTCCCTGCACCCATCCCAGCGTAATAAGAGTTGACACCTATTTGTGACATATGACTGTATTGCAGATTGCTTTAGGCGTGATAGCATCTCCTATCCTCTTTCTGACTAAGCTGGCCATGGCTAGAAGGAAAATGTGTGTGTATATGGGTATGTGGTGGTACACACGCACATGTGCATGTGTGTCTGTGTGTGTTTGTCCGTTAAGGGAAGGCTCCAGTGTTCCAGTGAAGCATCTACCCAACGACTCCTATAATTTATGTTTGAAAAATGGGTGTTCTACTAAGTACAAGGATATTATAATCCAGGTTATTTGATTGTACCCTACAGAGGTGGAAGATAGGGATTAGACAGAAAAATGCTGAGGTACTCCTTTAAGGGAGAGCTAAGGAGGTCTATGGATGATATGCAGCTCAAATAAGCATCCTTGGCTATTGAATTGTTGCCTATGGTGTTGCTTTGAGAGCTAAGAATGATGTCATTTAAATATCACAATGACCCACAGGCAAGCCTGGACCACTTTCAGCCATGCATAACACATTAAGATCTGTGTAGCACGCTAGCGTGCACTTTTTTTAGTCATGCGCACCTCAGAGCTTATCTATTATCTCCTCTCCACTGCTGTATATGGGTTATTAGAGCTCTAATGATGATGATGAGGTCCACTGAATCATAGCGAGGTGGAGAGAGGCGTAAACAACAGCGTGCATGAAATCCGTTAGCATGCTGTGCTCCATAGCATGCAAAGCAATGGATGGTAATTGGACATTATAAACACAGTAATGCCATTCAATTAACCCTAATGGGTTTAGCCTTTATGGCTTATTTTTGCACGCAGTGAACACACACACCCCTACGCATGTATACACACCTCCGTACACAAGTATGAAAGTGAAGTGAAAGTGACCGTTCTGTCATACGTGAACACACCACCGTGTGAACAGCACAAAATTCTTCCTCTGCATTTAACCGATTCACCCAGTGAAGCAGCGGGCAGCCAGGAACACAGCGCCCCGGGGAGCAGTGTGTGGGGACGGTACCTTGCTCAAGGGAACCTCAGAGGTGCCTCCTGATTGCAGGGCGAATTCCCTAACCACCATGCTAGCAGCTGCCGCATATGCCTACACATGAACATATACAGAAATGTGCACATGCAAAAACATGTATATGAACATGCACACACAGCATGTACCAGGGATGCCAACATTAAATGTGAGACTTATGTAACTGATGCAGATCCCACGCCACCCAAGCCTTTTTTCACGCATACATTTTCATCTTTGCGTGGACTCCACAAGACCTCTGACTGTGTGCTGTGATGTCTGACACCAAGATGTCAGCAACAGATCCCTCAAGCCCTGTAAGTGGAGAGGTGGGCCCTCAATGAACTGGACTAATTTGTTCAGCCCATCCCATAGATTCTTGAGATCTGGGGAATTTGGAGGCAAAGCCAGCACCAACTCTTAAATGTATGTTCCTCAGGCCATTCCTGGACAATTCTTGCTTTGTGGCAGGACTGCCATTAGGGGAGAGTATTACCATGAAGGGGTATACTTCATCTGCATTGCCATTTAGGTAGGTGTTACATGTCAAAATAATGTACGCATGCCACAACCCAAGGTCTCCCAACAGAACATTGCCTAGAGCATCACACTGCTACCACCGGCTTGCCTTCTTCTTATAGTGCAGCCCAGTGCTGTCTATTCCCCAGGTTAGCAAAGCACACACATGATGTAAAAGTAAACACAATTCATCAGACCAGGTCACCTTCTTCCATTGCTACATGGTCCAGTTCTATTGCTTTGTAAACACTTTGGCAGTAGACAGCAGTCAACATGGACTCTTTGACCGCTCTGTAGCTACACAGCAGCTCCATACGCAGCAAGCTGTGATGCCCTCTGTGTTCTGACACCTTTCCGTCACAACCAGCACTTTTTCAGCAGTTTGTAATTCAGTAGCTCTTCTGTGGGATCAAAGTAGATCGGGTACTCTTCAGAACCCCATGCATGATAAGTTTTTAGCGTTTTGGTAGGTACTGAGCACTGCATACTTGGCACACATTACTGTTGAGGCTGATCGTTATACAGATACGTGCACAAACATGTATATGCATTTACACACACACACACACACACACAACACATACAGGCCCTAGCACTTGTGTACTGATCTAAGGCACAGCATTTACTCATTTGACTTGTACCATCAATTCATGGACCCTAAACAAACTTAGTCAATCTACAATTTACTTTACTTTCTATCTATAATTTTATATCTTGCATTTTTATTATATTTTGTACTTTAATATTATATTAATGTGCGGGACACATTCATGCCTGTGGAAACGTACTGTGACCATACAAAATATAAATGAAGAAAAAAGCACTGAAAAGGTTTTTATCAAGGGCGTATATATTCTGCATTCCTTTCTTTTGCATTTAAGGTGCAGAAACAAAAACAGTCAGTATAAATAAAACCTATATAGCAGCATAAGCACAGTTATAAATAACTGTTGCATTTCTATTGTAGTTACTTTTCCTATAATTTACAAAACTAAGTGGTGATAACACTACATATTTCATCTAATAAACCACAAATAAAGCATAGTCACACTGCCATGTTTTTTCAGGGGGCCACATCTCTGGTCCCAGAGGGCTGTTGTCTAGAGTATGGAGTTCCTGGTAAAGCTGGTAATTAACAGGTGAGTTGAACCAGGTGTGTCATAGTGGGGAAATCATCAAACTCTGCAGCACACCGGATCTACAGGACCAGAGTTCTCCACCTCTGCTTCACATTGTTATTTTTGTTTCGTCACATTTTTCTAATTTCAGCAGTGAGAGGATTTTTAATTTTAGAGTCATTACTGTTGGCAAATTTAAAAAGCTTTTTGTAATGCAGCAGCATTATTAATGTAATTTGATGAGATTAACACAGCACACATCCATGCCCTGAACCTAGTAAATAGATGGCGTTTGATGAACAGCTAAAGCCCAGGGACAAGGTGGGGTTAATCCTGACAAACCTCTTCTCATGTGGTGGGGAAACTCTGTAAAAGGTAACTCGCCGCAGGTCTGTGCTGATCTTTTTTCAGTTAATGGCTCCAGTATTAATCTGGTAGCAAAGTGAACTAAACGGAAGCTGTAATTATGGCCAGAGATACATTTTGTCGAGTTGAAAACAGACATTTATCATGGGAAAAGTCCACTAAAAATGAATCCTCAACTTTTCAAAGGCGAATGATTGAATGGCCCTGTGAAGTCACCGCTTGGATAAGGATAAAGTGTCAAATTTATCTCCTGCTCATTTCCAATTCATCTTGATCACATCACTTCCGTATCAGAGGGAATATTCCACTAATCAGATTTATGATTTATCCCATTTAAATTCATTCAGCCTCTCAGATGGAGCCTGCACATTGTGGGGGAGAGAGAATATTCAAGTAAAAGGAGCCTCAGAGCAATTTATAACCCAAAGAGGGAGAGAGATAGAGAGAGAAGCACCTGGGGAGAATGACCTCTATTTAAATGAATAAAGATGAGCTCCGTATATATCCCACAATTGTCCCTCCACTAATGATCATCAATTATTAAGAGGCTGCATTTGTGCTGGAATAATATGGTCATTTTATTAGACCAGCCTCATATTTGCGGCACATGTGTCTACTATTACAGGGGAGTAAAAGATCCAGGCCTATATTTTATCTGATTATGTGCGATTTAAGGTGTCCAAGGTTAACTCTGCCTGCAGGTGGTTTATCATAGATAACTGAACACTACTACCATCCAGAAGCTCCAGTCATTAGTGTTACTCCAACTTACATTGATTTCCGCATGAAGGAAATTCTCTGCAATCATCCACAGGCAGAGGATCATTATTTTATGAAAATGTATGTTATCCTCTGTAGTTTTTATACTGCATAATCAGAGGCAGTTTTTATTGATGTGAAATGAAAAGTGCAGCTCTTTATTGCACAGCACCATGTGTACAAACCATAATCCTTTTCATGTCGTCCATTTTCCAGCAAGGGACAAGTTAATATTGCCATTTGGTTTGGCTGAAAAAAATATGCCTATTCAGTCACATAACAACGACTGACCGCTGCTGTGGTCAATACACATATGCCACTAGAAAAATGATAGACTGTACTTGAAATAGTCAGGTAACTTTGAATTACGTGCCACAATTGTTGTACATCAAGCCAAATGGTTTTGTTCTATTGTAGGATTTCACTGCACTGCCAGTAGACTATAGAAAATAAGTTATATAAGCTTAAACTACTTTCCTGTTTTATCATATGAACTGTCTAATTTAAGATAAAACAAACTGTTAAATGTTTAAGCAGTAGATCCAAAATTAGATATGCAGATGAGAAATTGTCTATTTAAATGTGTGAAAAATGCACTTTTCCAAACTAAATGTTTAACATTTGGATGATTTAAGAACTAAACTTTGTTTCTCACTTTGAAAGACTTTACTCAACAGATCACTGAAATCTCTTTGTTCTATTATTCAGCAAAGAAAACTGTATGCAAAGTGATTATAAACCATTTCTCTGGTCATTTTAGTGTTTACAAAGTTGTCAGGAGCAAAAACATAATTTCCCCCTGTTAAGCCTTTACTTAATGTATTGTGAAAATAAGAAATCAAACCTATAATTTCTCATCATCTGATTATTTTAAACAGCATGTTAGCATTAAGGTTTAGGTTAATATTGTCTTTATGTGTCACGTTTGATCTAATTATTAATTGATCTGAGAAAGTAGATTTTCTTAGTCCCAATTTGATGGCCCTGGTTACATAGAAGTTAAAGAAAATGTTTTTTGGGGGTTTTTTATTCAGTCAATCCACACTTTCACCGAGTGCATAGGTTTACCACTGTAATACATCAGCCGTGTAATGTGGTCCCCAGCCCATTTGCAATTAACCCCCACATAAGGGATATAATGTTATATATTAACTTCTGAAATGCACAGTTTAAAAAAATGATTTGGTTGAAAAATTGAATGCATTTTTAATCTAACTCTAATCCTTTCAGAAGTAAGCCTTGCCCTGCTCTCCGCTGCTTTTAAAAACGTGCCCTGCTCTCTTCTACTTCCTGTTGCTATTAATATATTTAAAGTTCGCAATCCTGTGTGACGTGACAGTAGTGGTTTCACAGTTCCGAAAATTGGATTACCAAACAGTCACCCACCAGGTGCGAAGAAAAGGCCGGAAAATGCTATTCCAGCGAGGAGCTTTAGCGACACGAACCAATCTGAGAGGCGTAACAGGCCCGTAGCGCAGGGATACAGCCATGACAAGACTGCTGCAGTAAACTAGACTCTCCACAGCGAGAAGAGGTGTGAAATGAGGCCTGGGTCTTCTAGCGCTGCAGGGCTTTATGGACCCTTCTGTACGGTCGTGGACACACGCTGGGACTGCGGGTCTTTTGTGTGTGTTTGCTATGTATGAGTGTGTATGAGATTAACCTGCTGCTGCGTCACTTTAATCACCACTGCCATTGAGGGATCCGCAGCAGAAGGTATGTTTTTCATGGAGGATAGTGTGTTTTCAACAGAAACCTACTTATAAACCATGGTCGTCATATAAAGGCCCCACAGAACAATAGAAATTGTCCAACATTACAGATATAATCTTGTTACATCAGTGTATATTAAAGCTAAGGACATTTTTCCCTCTCTTATAGGTACATTTCAGTGATGCAGTGCACACACTATATTCATGTGAAACATTGATGTGACTCTGTCTAAGTATATAATCTAATCAAAGTCTGCACTATAAATGTTTTGATGTAACAGGGGGAAATAAGACATCTGACCTTATATTCCGAAATGGAGTACAGAGAGCCTGTCTGGATGAATTGCCGTGAAACTACTAAGAAAGCATGACAACAGCAAGTACAATATAGAACTTTGCCGTGACATCCAAATAATTCTTGCGAAACAGCAGCAATACCGCGGCCGTGGCGTCTTTACGGCACACAAACAATAAATCAAAGCCATGATGCCTTTACGGGCGTCATCAAAACGACTATGACCCATTGAGGTGAAGCTGACATTAAATGAAACTGTCACATCCAGAAGGTCTATATGTCCCTCATTGTCAGCTGGCCTGAGGTTATTCTGCACTTCGCCCCTTCTGTCTCTGAGAGCCGGTGTGTTTATAAAGTCCTTGCCTTGCCCCGTCTCTCTGGCCCTGCCTCTCACCTCTCTGAAAGCCCGAGATCCTTCAGACTTGGAGAGGAGGACAGAGGTTAATCTAAAGGAGGACACAGTTCAGCAGACTCTCAGAGTGGACCGCAGCAGCTGTCTGGGTCAGAGGCTAAATCCAACATCAGTATGGAGACTCAGCCATACCCCAGAAATCCTATTACTGCCCGAATACAGAGACAATAGAATATAACGTGTAAAAAATAAAAGAGTGGGGTAAGGGAAATGGATAGATGGATAGATAGATAGATAGATAGATAGATAGATAGATAGATAGATAGATAGATAGATATACATACAGAGTAGACAAATACACAAACAGGTAGATGGAGGAATGGATGAAGAGAGACAGATAGATAAATATGTGGATGAATGGATGGATGGATGAACGGATGGACAGACAGATGGATAGATAGATAGATCTGTGTCCTGGCAGCTTTAAGATGGACAGTGTGTGGAATGCTCAGTATATATCAGTGCAGGAGTGCGGCTGCACAGATGTAAACAGCAGGCCCCCTCAGTTGCAGTCTTCCTCTGTGAATCTGAGAGAAAGACCTGGCATGCAGTCAGACGGATTACAGGGAAAATAGCTTCCATCAAAAAATGATTACCACAGCCCTTATCAAGCGTGCGAGCAATAAAGACACTGGAATGAGGGTGTAATTGTGAATAGGGAAGGCCCAGGCTTCTAAAACCGCACCATAAAATAAAGACTGTTCAGAATGTGACGCTGGCTTTCAAAGGCTCTCCTGGCAAAAATGAAAATGACATAGGAACATGGCTAGCTCTCATTAAATGTAGATTTGTTTTTGAACTTGTTAATCTCACGATTCTGATTCCTCTCCTCTGTCAAGACTTAAGACCTCGAAATGTCAAGGTGGGGAAACGGAGAGTGACAAAATCATAATATGCAAAATAAAAAATCCTGCATGGATTAACTGATGGATGCGCTTGTGCAGATAATAAAATTATAATAAGAATCCTGGAGAAAACAATACGTGAGGAAAATTCTAGATTGAATCCCTGTGTGCTGTGTGGTGTTTAATTAGTTGTCATTTCAGCTGTCAATTAGTTTTAATGCAGAATAGAGCAAATGCCAATGTGCCCCTCTTAATGATAGTTCAGTGGTTATACATATGGATGTGGTTGTTTGTCTGGTTTTGACCATAAAATGTGCAGAGTTTAAGGCTGATTAAAGGGGAAACCTACTGAAGTTTCCCCTTACTTTTTAAAATTTGCCCCTTAAATAATAGAACCTCCTGAATCAATGCCTTAAATTTAAGATTAAGGGGTTTCACACTCATGCCTTAAAACTAATTTTAAGGTAAAATTAAGGGTTTCACAAATTAATGGCCAATTAATTCAAATTAAAGGATTTGGTGTATTTTCAGAGGTAAATTAAGGTAGGGTTAAGCACATTGTGTTTCATAGTGAGTACGTAGGTAGGTAGTCGTAAACCAAGGTTCATGACTCTGATTCTGGTTCTATGGTTTCAAAACAGGGTTCTATCAAAATCAAATATTCAACATTGCTGTAGATATTATGCAGCTTCATCACAAAATGGGTTTATACAGTACAAATGACAGAGTATATGGATATGGCTGGATTTCTCTGTGTCAAATATCACCGCAGCTGACAGTGGAACTGACATATGCAGCTCATCTTGTCTACCTGACAGTTTGCACTGGGTCAGGAAAGTTCATCTGTCCAATTAAATCCACTTTTTATACATCATACATGTAAAGTTTTTACAAAACCTAGTATTTCTGAAATGGCACCTTTACAAGATACAGAAAAAACATTCTTAACTTCAGTGCTATTTAATGGAAGGAGATTTTATTTCTGTTTCATTTATTCTGTCTGTTCTTCTGTCAAGAAATGTTCATACAGTGTCGCATACAGTTGACTTTCACAACTATATAAAAAATGAAAAAGTGGCACAAAGTAACAGTGAAAGTTACAAAGTCTTTTTTTGACAAAAGTTTGGGATCAGAATTTGGTTGCAGAAACATATACAATGATTGAAAGATGCTTGTGATGCAACTTCACAGATTACTAACAATCAGTTAATAGGTATAAATAAAAAATAAGGAATTATATGAAAGGTCTGTGATAAACTTGCAAACGGTCCAAAGTGATTCTTTCGCCCTCTGATCACTGGGATAGTTTCCAGTTCCCCACGACCATGGTTAAGGATAAATGGATCAGATCATGGATGAATAGATGGATGGATGGATGGATGGATCGACCGATGCTATTTGCATAGTTTTGTAGATGGTTCTTAAAAATCAATCAATCAATTAATATAAAATTCTTCATGGAATGGAATATTAAAACTATGGAAAATAGAAAGGGAGATGAAAAAATCATGTACAGAATTACCTCATCATCTAATAAGTTCTTGTTCAGTGAATATTTTAAATATTAAATTAAACATCAACAGTACCTTTTAGTGAATAGCTTTTAATATTTAAAGCCACATTAGTATGTTGTATAATACTAATATATTTTGTATTAGTATAAAATTAGTATTTTGTATAAAATAACAAGAATTGTTAAAATTCTATGTAAGTGCTACATAAGTTCAAGCCTTTGAATGTTAGTGTATTTCCTACCCAGAGTACAACAAAACCAAATTTCTCACTTGTCGGCTCCTTCAAACAACACAAAGGCCTCCCCTTAAATGAACGGACAGATAGAATTTGATGTTATTCATAAATGTGATCAAAAATGAAATACACAACAGTGTTCATGAAAACATTCATGGGAATGTATTATATTATAGTCATGATAGAGAAAGCTGTCATTTGTCAGTCAGTCAGCCACTGTGCCACTACTATGATCAGCCATAACATTAAAACCACCGACTTAATGTTGTGTAGATCATTCTGGCGCTCCTGAAACAGCTCAGACTCTTCAAGGGATCCGATAACAAGGTGTACCTTGATATTTGATACCAAGATGCTCACAGCAGATGCTCACAGCAGATCCTTTAAGTCGTGTTGTGAGGTGGGACCTCAATGAACTGGACTAATTTGTCCAGATGTTTGAGTGGATTGAGATCTGAGGTCAAAATTCCTCAAAAAATCCCTGAACAGTTTTAAAATGTGGCCTTATCCTGCTGAAAGAGGCTACTGCCTTTAGAAAACACTGTTCCGGCACTCAAGATTTCCCAGCAGAATCTCGGCCAGAGCATCACACTGTCTCTGATAGCTTGCCTTCTTCTCACAGTGCATCCTGGTGCATCTCTTCCCCAGGTAAGAGACAGACACACTCACCTGTACACACGATTCAACATCATTCTTTTGACTAGGCCACCTTCTTCTGTTTCGCCCTGATGCGCACATGTCTTCCAGCACATTGACTTCACCATACACCATATTCTACCTCTTGACAGATATTAACACAGAACAAATCCAGGATAAATGTAATTTATGGCGGATCTTTGTACATTTGAATAGTATAGTATATAGTATAGTATAGTTAAAGTAATAAGTCTTGAACTTTGAAGTAATCAGTTCAGTAATCAATTCACCAAAATTCACCTTTCACAAAAAAACTAGGAATATTTGATAATAAATCCATGATCCTTATGCTAGACTGGCACTCATGAATTAATTGAAAGTACTGGAGGAAACTTTCATGACAAATGTCCAGCCCATATCCCAAATGACCTGAGGGTTGAGGTATGCATTTAAGATTGTAGAGGCCTGGGCAGAGGCTGGAGCCACTGGTCTGTGCAGACTGGAATGGAATACTAAACATGGCACGGAAGATCAAAGTTTGTGTTCCCTTATGATTCAAAGAGTATGACCCATCTGTGCAGGCTTAATAAGGTTCTACATGGAAAAGAAGGGAAACAGGAGACAGCACCGTCCCCTGGGATGGACCTCCAGGTCTGTAATTACAACTGGCAACCCAGCACAAGAGAGAATGGCTTTTGAAGTGTCATATTGAAAGCTTTCTAAAATACTGTGCCCTTCTTTTTGAATGGACATTGTACCTGACTGTGTCACCCCATTGTGTCCAATTAGATAACAGACATACCTCATTAATATGGACATTATGAATACTCTATGTTGCACTTGCACTTAATAGAACTGGTCAGTTTTCATTGCTTTTATCAAGCAAATGCACATACTTTATTCCAAATTAGGTTTCATAATTATTGTATTATGATGCATTGGACATAGCCGCCTCCTGAGACAGTGTACTTTTTAAATAAAGTTCCCCATTGACCACAAGGACAAAAGGAGCTTTTCCAGTGCATTAATAATCACAGCAAAATCATTTCTCCTTCTTTTATCTCCACACAGTGCAGGAGCTTAATTTCATTTGTTTCCATTGATTTGATGTTCACTTCAAGAGTGAGGAGGTGTGCATTCAATAACCGGTATTGATTAGATTCAAATGACCTTGTGGACACAAAGACCTCGCTCCGGAAAAAAACTTGTAATTGCGACGGGGGTGAAGAAAGCTGCACAGGCCTGTGGAGGATTCATATGCTAATAGAAAATCAGGTGGATGGAGCACGCTGGGCTTTAAGGTCTGACCAAAGCATTCTCAGAGCAGCACTGGACAGATGGAACCAAGCCTTTAATGAAAGTACACCTGGTGTGGCCGGTGTGGCTCCTTTCAGCAGGCCATAATTAATCTTTGCACTCATATTCATAGTCTCTGTGCCCCCCCACCAAGCTGGACCGTTATCACCATAACAGCCCGCCTTATGACAACGCTGCAGTGCCCATGTTGGGAGGGAGAAGTCATTTATGAACACCTTGTGACCCTTAACCCTTGTGATGGTGGTATTCCCATTGACACTGGCACATTAACTGCGGCCAGGAGGTCCACATCTCAGTGAATGGAGAATAATAACGAACACACAGGGAAGGACGATAAATTAGCCAAGGGATACAAACCCGCAATGCACCACAATATGCCTGAAGTAGGTAATAAAGTAATGGGATAATTACACCCCCAGCCTGGGTCCGGAATTAATAACATCCAATTACCGTTGTGTTTGGTGTTTGATTGCTTCGCCATCTAAGGTACACACTCACTATTTGCCAACTGTTCCATTTTCAATTGCTAGCCTGAGCTAATAAAATATGAATGACACATCTCTCCGTTCTTTATCAGGAATGAGGCACCAGTACTGATTCACAGACAGGCCCTGAAAAAAACTCAATAATATTAAATTTCAGGATTGTCTTTTATAAAATATGAAACCGTGATACATTTTTTAGTTAACAAGAATGAAGTCTGCCTCATGCTTACCACAAGTGCTTACCCTGATTTTGGTGGACTTCAGAGTAAAATCTTTACTAACGCATAGAAGTGTGCAGTTGTTGCTGCAATGTAAAGAATTGATGTAGGGCTCTCAAGTGACGCAACTGTCCAAACACTGGCCCTATCATTAGAAGAACAATAGCTGGACCCCCCAGCCATCCATGGTTGGCAGTCCATCTTCCGATGAAAGAATCAACACACAAATGCTTGGAGACCTTCAGGACCCAATATGTCCTATTCTGCTTACCAGCTCAAACATTCCATTGACTAAAGTTTAGAATTCCCACCTTAAATGTAACTTTGCTTGTTCAAGCGAGCCTTGAATAGGAAATAATAAACAGTAAAACAGAGAATTCTTATGTTATCACCAACAATGACTAACGTCATGATTAAACAATCTCAGCTGTAGCATATAAGTCCTCAAATGCCTGAAAGGTCAGAGGCTGAGAGATGGAGGAGTATGACTTAGCAATGATTAGCAATAAACTGCTGATGGATATGACACTGCTTTTTTCCCCACAATGTAATATGGGACTGAGAACATCAGCACAAGTGTCAGGGAGGATACATATTGCTTGTCAAGAGTCATTTCAATTGCTGTGTGACAAATCAGTCATAGCAGCTCAGAAATAAACGTGTATCTCGGGCCATGGAGGGAGATGCCTTGTACGGAGACAGCTCCTTGTCTTGTCACACTTTGCCGAGAGTGGCTTTGGGAGACAAGGCTATGAGGACTGAGGCTCGGAGATTACTCCCCCCTCCCCGCCACCACCTCCCAACAGCTCATAGAGCCCATCAGCTGTCACTCAAGCCTGGCACAGTGCAACATGGGTGACAAGCCGAGTTCCCAATTGCACAGCGGAGTCTCCCCGTTTCACATCTCATGCAGGCCAGACAGCGCAGCTTCTCGGGGCACCGGCTGGAGGTGTCAAATGGCCACCACTGCGATATCAACAGGAACTTCAGCACTTCCAGCATTGTGACAGTGACAGATCAGATAGGAGGGAGAGAGGAGTTTCACAAGTGAGGGCAACCCAAAGCCAGATCCACAGGAAACCTCCCAATCTTCATTAAGAGTCATTCTCACAGGTCAGTCTTGTCCAACAGCCATTAACCTGCCAGTCACACAGGCAGCCCCCGAAAAAGATGGACTGCACAAAGAGGCCCAGTTCCAAAGGACATTTTCTTCAGCCATTTCTTAACTCACAGCCACACTTACTCAAGTTCAAAAATCCCTCCTCGTGTTGATTTTCTAAGTGAAAATATGTTAATATATTCTCTACAGGGAGCACACTTATATATGGCATTTTTCAGATTTTTCATAACTGAGTGCTTTTTTTGCTGAGTTTAACATTTCGGAAACAGAATAAAACATTAAGTAGAAAATGTACGAAACTTTTTTTAATTTACTTTATCCCCTAATATGTTCATTGATTCATTCATTTTCTGTAACCGCTTAATCCTTACTAGGGTCGCGGGCACCCGGATCCCATCCCAGGGTCAACGGGTGTGAGGCAGGGACTCACCCTGGGCGTGGCACCAGCACACCACAGGGCGCACACACCATTCACTCATACACTCACACCTACGGTCAATTTAGCATCCCCAATTCACCTGATGAGCATCTCTTTGGACTGTGGGAAGAACCGGAGACCCCGGAAGAAACCCACGCCCCCACTAATATGTTAAACTCAGCAAATAAGCAGTGCATTAACATGTGTTCTCTTTAGGGGATTTGGACAAATTAATAAATCAATGACTTGTTAGCTGACCAAGTTGACCAGTGGTGCTGGTGAGTATTTACAAAATGTGAAGAAAACTTATTATTGTCAATTGTTCTGACTGGACTGATACAATGGTTTTAGGGTGTACTCACACAAGGCCACCCAAGCAAGTTTGACCTCTGAGTCCAACTCGAATGGCTAGTGTGATTGCTGAACCATGCCTGAACTTGCTTCAGGATATGGGCCTGGGCACAGTTCAGTTGGAGTCAGGCATGGAGCTTGATTGTCCCACTTAACAAACAAAGGCATGCAGGGCAGCAAAGGGATTGTTTTGGCCTGCAGTTATGGTTTATGGCAGAGACGCAGTGTTTGCTGAAATTTTGGGAGGACAAAAAATGCATGGACAACTGGATACAGCACACATATGCATGCTCATGGAACCTGAAAAAGCACTGAAGAATGTTGTGATGAGCTGAAAAATCTGTGGGTTCAGTATCTTAAGGGATGCACTCTGTAGATCTGGCATCTCACCAGATGGAAAGGATAATATGGTGAGTAATGTGATGACGCAGGCTTGCTCAGACCTGGAACATTTAGCACAATGTGAGCTCAGGCCAGTGGGGGAGTGGATAAGGGGACACAACTGTGCTTGGGCACAATACAAGGCAACTGGGCCTGGTGAGAGTACACCATTAGAGTTGCTGCATCAAAAATTATACTCAGTATATCCAAACAGTGTAACTTTTACATGTATACACAATAAATCATATATGAGCAACACTCTAAAAGTCCTCATTAGCCGAAATGGGATTTTTACCAAAATTCTGTGAAGGTCGCTAGGAACGAACATATTTGTGGGCGGAACATGGATAGGTCAATGAGCTCAAATTTGGAAGGCAATGGCAGCCTTGATCTACTTGGTGCATTGCACATCTTAATTAAAACCTGTAATCGCTTTATGCATGCGTGTTGAGACGTTTTATGGACTAAACGTGACACAAAATCTTTTCCAGAAACCTCGGCATGCAAGAGCTTTGTTCAATTTTGAGGTGTCAGATCTTCTCAGAGCAAATCTATGACTATAAGTCAGTTGAAGGGCATCATGCTCACGTGAGGGAATTTCGATGAGTTGTTTGTGAGGGTTAGTTGTCCTCTCGCGCTCAGAAAGCACTGAATAAATCCTTGGCTACGGAAAAGCCTTCATACGTTTGAGCCACCTAAAGTATTAGATTAGATACATCAGGTCCAGCCATGTTGAGAAATCATTTCCCTGACGTTGCAAGGAAGCACTCTGAAGGTTAATGTCCTTCCAGCCAAACACGATTACGCTGCCAGTCTGCAGGACGTGGCGGAGGGAAGGAGAGTGCTGCCGGCCCACTGGGAAGACAGAGACATTGAGCTAATGACCCTGCCTCATCGGGAGGACATGCGGACAGTGGTCAGCAGTGTGAGCATGCTCGATGGGCCTCCTGTGGCTGCTCTGCTAGAAGTCAGGAAGAACATGCTAATGCAGAAAGAGGACATAGAGAGAAAGAGAGATCCTAGCATGGGTTGAGTGGACGTTGTTCCCTGTCGCCATATACCGACAATAAAGACTGCCAGGGTATCACAGGTGTGTAAAATATCTGTTTATTCCTGCAGGACACTAAGTGCTTAGTAACATTGTAATACTCTGTATAACCACAACCATGATAATCTATCCCTTTCTACAAGCAGGCTTGCATTTTTCACATTTAGCAGTACCAGTCAGGGCAGGCGAGTCTCGAGGCTGTGGGAACAGCTTGGGCACAGGCTTCAGTGTTTTACCTGTGCAGACGTTTAATTCAACTAAGAAACGCTGTTGTTTACTGTGATTTGATCTTTTTTCAGCAGCCACACACTGTGGGCCTAATGACACTGTCACAGTGCATTTCCTCCCCTAGTTGCATTTGTTAACACAGAGACAACAGCCGATGAGTCATGACAGAAAACGCTGAGCAGAAGGAGAATACTGCCATCCCAAGCAAACCAAAAACAACATTTGCAGGCCAGATATTGGAGTGCATATATTTGAGTGAATAAAAGATTTCCCTCAGCTGGTTGGGATCTCAACAAAGAACATAGCAATTTGTAGAATTAACGACATGACGCTTAATCAACAAACCCATTAACACACAATCGCTAATAAGCGGGTTAGCTTCAAACAGATGTAAGCTTCATAATGATTCTCAATGATGCATGCACATTATTTGTAAACAGAACCATATTCATATAGTCACATATCCTGGTGTCATTGTAAAAACAACTTCTAGCTTTCAATGTGATGTGACTTCATCCTGTTTAATTGTCAATCACGTCTAATGGTCTTCGCTGTCTTGCAACGTGGGGTGTTGAGACCCAGGGACAGCCATACATAAATTAGGCAAATTCATGATTTAAGAAAATAGAACAAGAGTCAAGAATTTGTCAAATGAAAAACAAGAGAGAAATTTGGCTTAGACATTGTAAAAAACAAAGCCAAATTCAGAGGGCATTTTTGCAAGGGTTAATGAGTCTAGATGTAAACTGTAGGGGTGTGTGTGGTTATGAAAGATCAGAGCCAGGTTAGAATTAGAGCTGGAAAGAGCCAGTCCCAGAATACATGTTGATTTTCCTGAAGGAGGAAAACCATGACAAATTCTAAAAAATGTAGCAATTACCAGACATGTCTTGTATGTTGAACTATTTCCCTTAGGATGTTAAGTGTGAAAGTACATAGTACCTTGTAATGTGAAATCAGGTATATGCAGTCATAGTTGCAATAATAAAATAATTACTCTGATTTGAACTGGCAGTTAATATACAGATAATGCTAAAGTAATGTAATATTGGTAAGTAATACTAAAATGCCTTCCTAAAGACATTTATATCTGACAGAGAAAAGTAGGTAATTACACATAGCAAAGATGCAATCCTGGCTTTTACCTGGGAATTGTTGCATGTCACACTAAGCACATACCTAGTAGTTTTCACGTTTTGTACTTTAATTTCCAGTAAGTCAAGTCTTTGCTAAACATTACTTATGTTAGTAATTTCTCCATACTTACCCATGAAATATCGGCTAAATACCTTTCGTTTCTGAGCTGGTTCTTGACTTGGAAATATGGTTTGGGAAAAAATCTTTGACTAGTACATTTATCTTACATTACAGGGAACTTCCTTATTCTCTTTTTGAGATTTTTTTTTTCTTTAGAGATTGGTTCTTCTTTGGCATCTCTCCAAAGAACCCTTTTTGGCACCTTTATTTATGAGTGTACTGAAAAATAAAGTGCTACCAGGTATTCAAATGGGAATTTCCAATATGGATAGTTTGTTTATAGGGTGTTCTAAAGCCTTCCCTACAACAATATCCAACAGCAATGAAAAGACAACATTGACTGTTTCTCTGCTTATCTTAGCAGGGCAAAGTTGCCATTGATTGCCCCTGCGATTGTATGTCTATCAGGCAGCCCGACCATGCTGACATCCCTGATCACCCAACAGGACGTTTCCCTACAGCTCCAGCACCTCCACCTCCAGGCCCTATCGATCCAGCCCGCCGTGCCTCAAGCTCACAGATCACTCACCATGATGCCTTTTATGTTACAAAAATTAATTGAATGGGGGGAGCCCTATACGAGTTGGGAAGGAAGCGGGCTACAGCCATGCCGGCAGGATCCAAGCTGTGATAAAACCAGTGCAGGCCTGAATCTCACCAGGCCCTAAGGCAGGGAGATTATAGAGAGGGAGACATATCCCACTGCTGACACCGCTAGCCCCCAGAAGCACTGGCCAGGACCGCTAATCCTCATAAACTGGCTATGCCGAGCCGGCAGATAAACACGAGGGGTCCACATCCTGCCTGTATCTGCTTGCGACCCGCATTGCGCCACTCTCACACACGCAGGCAGGGGCGAATAATTGCATCCATGAGGGTGCATAAATTAGCGGCAGCTAGCGCAAATCCACAGACTTTGATGTTGGATCAAGCCTCTTCAAGTTGCGAGTTTGAGCTGAAGCCCCAGATGTGTTAGATTGATGAGTGACGCCGGGATAAACAGTGATTTCCATTCTATGATTGTCAATAAGTGATTCCAGGGACTGAAATTGCTGGAAGGAATTTATTACACTAATAACAAGCACTTTGCATGACAGGCTCAAGCCATGTTGGCATGTTGGCGGTTTAGAAAATATCACCTTTCACATTGGTTGGATTTACAAAATGCTGGAAAGGCTTGAGTTAAAAAACAAGGGTTAGAAACGGCTAACTTCTCAAACAGAGCCGAGCAAAGCCACGCTTGTAGAAAAAAAAATGAAAAAGCAATCCTGGGAAAATAAAAGTTTCAGTGAATAAAGAAAGAGTCCAGTCAAAGAAGTGCATTAATTATGAACTCCACAAGACTTTCTTGTGGAAAAAACTACTTAAAAAAAAAAAAAAACGATACTTACGGCAGCCGCATATGTACACAGGTAGCATGAGGAAAGTTTTTAACTTTTGCTGCTGAATATTACAAATACTTCAATGTCTTTTTAGTTCTCTTCCCATTTGCCCCTTTTTTTCTACAGGATCGTCCATACATAGACAATTCTCACAGTCTGAGGATTCCACTTGCTTTGGGATAGTGATTTTTTTTCTTTTTGTCCTCTCCATTTTGGTCAATTGGTCTTAAGATAAAAAGAGCTTAAAAAGATTATCCCCCAGGCTTGCATGCTATTATCATTAATCAGTGGATATTGACTGCTCCGTCCTTTTACATTTCAAGTTCTGACCTTGGTTAATTCACATATCCTGCCCAGAAAGAACACACACACACACACACACACACGCACGCACACACACACACACAACTTGAGAAAGCCTCAGTGCTGCTTTGCATGGTGCCAGCCTTGCAACTGAAATCGATTCACAAAAAAGGCTGCCCTTTCTACACCTCATGACTAGCAGATAAACTCACTGAATACAAATAAAGGGCAGCTATGGTTGTGAAATGAGTGATAAGGTTTGCAAATGTAATCGATTGTGTTTGGGATTTGTCTACATTCTGTTGTTTTGTAGGTGGTTAGAAAGACTGGACATGGACAGCCGAGGAGGTCAGAAGTCATCACCTCGCTTGATGTTGAAAATCTGGCTTTGCGGACTTCTGATCATGGCTTTCAACAACTGACCACCCAGAGCTCTGACAGCACAGCGCGCCTTATGCAACTGAAATGTAGGACATATCGCCTTTTCTACTCCCTGCTTGGATCTTACATATTGCAGATGCTTTTTGCTCGAACTGTACATTCACACTGAGTCGATAGTGAGGGTGCTGGTCATTGTTGAGAAGAATGACAACAGATCTGTTGATCACAATGATAAGTTCATGGCTCACTGACTATAGTGCACTAAGTAATGCTTTGGATTTATTTAAATTATTAAGACTTTATATTTTATATTGTTCTCGTCTTTGTGTCTTTGTCTGTGGAGTCAAAAAATAAGCAATTTAGCAACATAAGCAGGATCAGTAAAGTTTTCTGGCTCTGATACGTTATTAAAATGTGTACATGATTTCTACATTCATAAAATATATTAAAGACACTACATCAACACAATTAGTGCCATAAGGAAACCAATTGACAAAGGCATGGTCATGTAATATAAGTGACTTTATAGTGGAAGGAATAAATGTTTAATGGAAATTAATGTAAGAAGAATTTTGTACCATTATCTCTGGTCCATTCATCACAGACATTTGTCACACAATAAACAATAGGTGACTTTTTCAAATTGTGGAAAAAAACAACATAAGATAACAGACATAACATTTTGTTCTGAGAGTGACAATATTTTATCCAGGAGCACATTTGAATCGAGTAAATTCAATTTATCACTTGTTTCATTAAATACTAATATTACTTATGATTTATTATCATTAGCACACAAAAAATGTCTACTTGACGTGCATAGTCTTGATGTGATGAGTCTGACTTCATCCTCACCTTCCTGAACAAATGCTATAGCTGGCTAGCAGGATGAAGTGCAGTGATGCTCATCCACTGACTTTCTTACTGCTGCAAGACACCACAGCACCTCGTTATTGTGCAAGGTACACTATATGGACAAAGGTATTGGGACACACTTCTTAATTAAAATCAGGTGACCCCTTACTTCCAGTAAAGGGCAATATTACTGCTTCCGCATATCAAGACATTTTGGACAACGCCATGCTTTCAGCTTTGTGGACACAGTTTGGGGAAGAACCTTTTCTATTCCAGCATGACTGTGCCCCAGTGCACAAAGCCGAGTCCATAAAGACGTCCCACTATTTTTGTCCTTATAATGTATATTGGCTTTGTGTGAGACTGGTCTTGCAGCCCACCAGGATGTGTTTCAGTGTTGCTGGAGACGGGCAGAGGGGGCATGAGCGATCCTCTATATACCACTGGCTGAGATTTATTGGAGGTGGCAGGACATCATAGGCAGCTCATGAGGGTGATACTCACTGTCTCCATCTTCTGGCCTTTGGCCTTCACACACCTTGCTGCCTCCTCCTGCAGATGTATCTCCTGAACTATGAGCCTGCGTCTCTGAGACAGAGCAGCCTTGTTCCAGGCCCCAAGGCCAAAGCCGGTTCTCCCCTGTTGCACTTAGCTCATAATGTCCTTGTGCTTGAGTGCCTTTGCCTGCTTGGTTGCTTTTGATAGGGTCAATTTCCTCCCAGTCTCCAGGACCAGAGAAGCAGGGGCTATAACTGGATTCCTTGCATCTGTTAGCATCATCTCCAGTCTTGCTTTGGTGCAGTTGTACTTCCCCAAAAGACTGGAAATGGCTAGCACTAGGTCTCCCTTGCCATAGAGCTCCATGCTGTTGAGCTTTGAGATCGGAGTTTCATGTAATGTTAGTGAGCACATGAACCGTGGAAGGAGCCCCAATTGCATTGGGGTTTTACTGATGTCATCTTGCTGCCATGCGTAGCTAGCCTGTGGAAAACCTTTAATATATGTTCACTTTTCCAAACTCTTTTAATAAACTTTTCTTTTCTATGAATAAAAATAAATATATCACAGCAACCATTTGTTAACTCATATAATAGTGTCGTAGGTCTATTTTGGGTCAGTGGTCTGGAAAAGGATACTAAACTGAAGGGTGTTTACCATTTAAAACCAGGCCGTTCCCAGCACTGATTATGACAATGTAACTGTATTTTATAAAATAACATACAAAATAAACAATACTAAGCCAACAAGCAGACTGTTACCACCTTTGAAACCTAGCTACTTTAGTCCACTTTATAGATTACAGATTACAAAGTCATACAATGTCAGAGGATGGACTACACTTGGAGTGAGGGGAAAAAATTGATAGTTTTTACTAATGGAAATTTAGAAATGAATATGGCAAACATCAGTCACTGAACACAAACAACAAACACACTGATCTTCATGCCCTCAGATATTTTGGATGTCATGCTGTCAGATCATTTCCACTGTATGTAATTATCTTCCATTCTCCAGACAAACAATCATGTCACCAGAGCAAGCTCCAGGCACATCCTCGAGCATTTCAAGGAGAAGTGGAGTACAGTGAAGCACGTAATCATCTGTAAATATGAGCCAAGCTTGATCAATAACCTAAAGCAAAGAAAGCCTTAAGGTTTAAACACACTCAGCAAAAAGCCTCCTGGCAACCGAAGTCATAGCCATAACTCATGCACACCATGTCTTTCTGCTAAGCACTGACTGCTGTAATAACCAATATATGGTTTCATTAAGGGGGAAATAAGCTCAACATTTAACATTGTATTGAATCCTTAATTATATAAGCTTTCAATATACCTGTTTGTCTTTAAGTTGAGTGATTAACATATAGGATTATGGGATGTGTTATGCGAAACCAAACAGCTCCTTGAAGCTATTGTATGTTACAATGTTTTGTTAATTACAGATGCTTTTTTTCATATATTCTGCAGCTATTTTTCTACACAAAAAGTACTTATTGTCAGTTATGAAATAGATTTATATAAAGTTATTATATAAAAAGTTGTATCATATAAATCTATTCATATTTTGCAGTACACTGATGCAGTTATAAAGAAGAATGATGCAGTTTTATGAAGAAGCTCCCTAACATATAAACTTACACCGATCAACCATAACATGAGTTTTTCTATGCTCACCTTCATCGAAACTATTCATGGTAAAACAGTGACACCAAGACGTTAGCAGCTGACCCTTTGAGTTCTTGTAAATTAGGAGGTTGGGGCAGAATATCCAGCACATCCCACACACGCTCAGTCAGATGGGAGATAGAGATCTGGGGAATTTGGAGGCCAAGTTAACACCTTGAACTTGTTCCCTCAACCATTCCTGAACGATTTTTGCTGTGTGGCAAGCTGCATTATTTATTCACCCATTTTCATTGAGCTATTGCTATTATAGGTACTTTCCACAATAGACAAGGGTCAGCATGGGCACTCTGACCAATCTGTGGCTTTGCAGCTCCATATGCAGCAAATTGTGTTTGTTCTGACAGACCTTTTTCATAGCCAGCATGAATTTAAATTGCATCAATTTATGCAACAGCATCTCTTCTGTGAGATGGGAATTTTCCTGCTTCCAACACATCAACTTCAAGAAGTTCACTTGCCTCGACCACTTGACACTTTATTCCATCACCTGACAGGCGCCGTTGTAACGAGTTAATCAATATGACTGCTTTAAATTTGACTAGATTAATTTGACTGTTTTGTATGGTAGAATTTGCTGTAGCTTTTATTCAAGATGCCACATAGGTCACTTATTAATCTGCTTTAAATCACATGTGTAAAAATTCAGGGCTGGGCGCTTGAGGATGAGATGGAGGCAAAACACTCTTGAGAAGACAGAAAACCAAAGGATATTTCAGTTTTTAAGTTATTATTATTCAATTCAGATATTTTAGCCAGGCTTGTTGAGACCGCAGAGGAGCAGAGGGCTCCTTCTTTCTCTTTTCTACTCTCTCCCTCTCCCTAAAACACTACATCGTCAGGCCTCTACAGACGCTGTGTGCTTACATGCATTTGTACCCGGCCTACTTTCAGGGACTTCACCACGGTCCGATTTGCATATCACAGCTCAGGCTGGGAGCAAAAAGCAGCCTGCCTCAGCCACAGGACCCTGAGCCTCTTCCTAATTCCCATCATTTTAATTGAGGCTGACAGATACAGCTAATTATGCAGAGATAATCTTCTTCATCTGACTAATTATAATTCCCATTAGCTGCTGATAATGCTCATTAAATTAACTTTCTCCAGGAGAAATCATAGATAATAGAACCAAGACAATCTCATGTACTCCTCGTGTCGTTAACGTGTCTTCACTTCTGCCAGGAGTATAAAATGGTCAGTGAGGAAATTTTCGGCGCAGCTGCGCAAAGGACTCTAACAATATGATCCAAAAGACAAATAAAAGGTCTTCATATTCTTTATTAATTGCCATTTATGCTTAGAGCAAAATGAATGTCCACGTTACTGGAAACACCCACCTTGCTGGAAGGAATCTGAGACTGTAGTTCATCTGTTGATGTACAATCAGTCCTCTATCCCTTTATCAGCAGTCAGTTTCTAATTACAGAGCCACTCTTGGTTTCTTTTAAATGGTTGACCACTCTCAACCATTTAAAAGTAACCTAGCAGTGATGCTGACATATGTTGATTTGTCAGTATACTGATGAATGTTGAATTGTCAGAATCGTCATACATACAAACACTAGATTTTGAACGAATAAATGTCTGCCTTTTGAAGGGCTCATATCCCATATTTTTATTACATTTTTCCTCTAAGGGCCACTTTTAATGTTTAATGTTGGGTTCACGTGTCAAAAATCACGGTCAAAATTCATTCTTACTCTTTTTACCCCTTCAAAATGAACAGATTGTTTTTCTGTTTGCTCACTGTTTTTGTGCGCTTGGCTCTCACATTTTCTCCACTATGCTTGATTGTTTTTTGGGTGGAATGCTAAAGGCACCACGAGATGACAAAAGTTCAAATCAAAACCCTACATTATGAGTGTTTTTTCTGCACTAACCAAATCTAAAGGGAAAGCAGGCCTTCAGCAACAGCTGAGCAAACATTTCCAGACCAAACTTCCAGTAGTGAGAGAATGCTGGCGCAATTTGGCTGCCACTGCTCTGCTGAGATTTTCACATCCCTACTGTTCTTTTACTCAAATGAGCAATAGTTTACTTTGCTAAAGTTGTTGTTTGCTTAATCTTATTGATAAGCTTTAATGAGAAGCATTAAATCTGGTGTTTTTGTGACTGTCAAGCTTCCTGTCTCATACCTGGTTGATGGCTTCCTAGCTGCTCCAGCTGGTTGTCGTAACCATGTAGATTAACATATTGCTTTCCTGGATTATGTTCGCATAGAGTATGTCGTGTCTGGGGACAGTAACGGGGGACGGCCACTAGAGGCCGTCCTTTTTCTGTTTTTGGTTTTGGGGTTTGTTTTGGGGAACTTTTATTATGAAGTGGTGGTGGGTTTTGTTTTAGTTACAGCTGTGTTTAATTTGAGATTAGTGGTTGTGTTTGGTGACTGGTTTGTTGGATTTTGTATTGAGTATTTTGTTTGTGTGTGCCCGACCTGCGTGGTCAGTCAACCATCACAATTGCTTTTGGTTACTCCTGTCTCCATTCATTTATAATCTATAGCTCTTGAGTCTGGCTTTCATGCCAGTTTTGTTTTGGAATTTGTTTAAAATAAAAGATGGATCACTTTGACTTCGAATGGTGTGTGTGTGCCTGCCTTGCATGCCTGGAGAGGGGGACGACCCGTGACAGATTGACTGACCCGTTATGGCAAGGCACACAGGGCAACGAGCCCCTGGAGAAGTGGGGTGTGGCCGAGAGTGAGGCCGGCTGGACCCAGCTCAGGGGTGAACCGGTGAGGGCAAGCTGGTTTACCATACCCAAGTTGTTGTGTGGAGGTGAGTCGGAGGATGAGGAAGTGGACCTGGGTCTCTGGTGGGACAGGTGGATCGACGGATCAATGGACCCCATCGTTCTAGACTTGGCCACGGAGGAGCTCCCGCTTCGTGAAAAAAGACGTCCAAAGACGTGAAAAACTTGCGTTGCGCACCCGTTCGCCAGTGGCCCTGGAAGTCTGAGGCTTCCTCCAGCGCTCCACCACTCCGGCTCGTGGCCTCTGAAGGCGAGCCCTCGGCTGGGACAGCGAACTGGCAAGCCGAAAGTGGAGGCGTGGCTCCAGCCTCCGACACGAAGAGCAGTGCCACCCACAGCAGGCACGGCAGATGAGACTCTCACGCTGGAGGAGGAGGAGCTGATCTTGGCTGAGCTCTCCACAATCTCACAAAGGCTGATTGCAGAAGATATGGCCGCGCATGTCAAAGCCGCAGTCGACGTCGAGAGCCAAGCAGCCGTGGAGAGAGTGCCAGCCCTGGAGAGTGCTTGAGAGTGTGAGCGAGAGAGCGAAGCTGCACTCCAGCGCCCCGTGCGTGCACCGAGAAAGCTCCAGCCTCCCGTGCCGTCTACCGTCTGTCCCAGCACCAAGACAGCTGCCTGTGCCCGCACCGAGACGGCTTCTACCGTCTGTCCCAGCACCAAGACAGCTGCCTGTGCCCGCACCGAGACGGCTTCTACCGCCTGTCCCAGCACCGAGACAGCTCCGTGTGGGTGCTCTACAAGGGAGTAGTGTAGCAGAGCCTAGCCTGGTTAGCATGAGGGCCGAAGCAGGCAGCCTAGAACCCGTAGCAATAAACCCTGTAGCTCAGCAGCTAAGCCCGTTAGCAGGGCCTGTAGCCGCCCAAGAGGGGCCTTTAGCGGGGCCTGTAGCCGCCCAAGAGGGGTCTTTAGAGGGGCTTGTAGCCGACCAAGAGGGGCCTTTAGCTGCCCAAAAGGGGCCTTTTTGGTTTAGCTTTAGTCTAGCAGCACCACACTTTGTTAACAGTAGTTGTTAAAACTTTTACTATACATATTGAACCAATAGCCAGCTAACACAGCCGACTAACAGTTCTCATGCAGTTCTTGAGCAGCATTCAAAAAGTAGCTGTATGAATTACTCCAAAAAAGCCAGGCAGTACAACTCATGTTCTTCTGTTTTCAGAAATATGCACTGAGAACCCTCACCTTGAGACTGATGGGACAGCCGGTGGCCAGGCAGTTTGCCCTTGCAGTCAGAAGGTTGTGGCTTCCAATCCCAGGACTTGAGCAATGTACCGTCGCCACACACTTCTCCCTGCGTGCTGTGCTCCTGGCTGCCTGTTGCTTAACTTGGTGAATGGGTTAAATGCAGAGAATAATTTTGAGCAGTTCACATTGTGTGCTGTGGTGTGTTCACTTATGACAAATAGACACTTACACTTAATACATATGTCACACTTTAGTTATACACCACTATGGCTGTCCTGACCTGGGCCTCATTAGAAAAGCAGTGAAACACAATGGGTGTGGCTAAAGTGCTGTTACATGATTGGGTGAATGTCACACATAAACAATGAATTCAAAACGAGTTGATTTTGCAGCTTTGTTTCTAAGGACTGAGGATCACTGACATTACATTTACAGCATTTAGCAGACGCTTTTATCCAAAGTGACTTCCATTCTCTAACTACAGGGGGCAGTCTCCCTGGAGCAACATAGGGTTAAGGGTCTTGCTCAGGAACCCAGTGGTGGTACGTTGAAGGTAGGATTCAAACTCATGACCTCTTTGTCTAGAAGTATAGTACCCACTAAGCCAAAACCACCCCACGTGGTAAATTGATCAATTTGGAAACTTGTTTTCCCATGATATGGGCTCCTTAACTATGCAGGTCCTCTGTACAAAGACTTCATTGTGTACCACTAAGTAATCCCCTGACTCTGCAAACACTATGTTTACGCCATAAAGCCCTATACTGCCGAGTGGTACTGAACTGATGTATTTTAAGATTTTTTCTGCGAATTTTAAAATTAGCTTTGTGCCATGGCACAGACCTTTCTAAATGGATTATGGATTCGTCCAAATAGTTGCACCTTCTGCCACAGTGATGATCATTCCTATCCATGTACGACAGTGACAATGTATAGCACAGTGCCTGCAGGTGCTCGGCGTTTAGAGACTACAATGAGGCACCCCAGGCATTCGAATGTAATCCGCCAGAGATATGGAACCACAATGAGAAATGAGAATGAGAAAGTGTACGTGCTTCATAATTCATGCTCCCTGTGGGGACTGCCCTATTTGATAGAGAGGCATTGTGTGTTTTGTGAGTGAGCTGACTGAATTGTGCTCCAGGTGCTGAGGGCATGGGAGGTGTCAGGGAGGGGAGTGTAGGGGAGCAGGTGGGAATAGGCTGGTCCTGGTGTCATAAAGTCGACAAAAACTTCAGACAAGATGCATCAGCAATGCTATCCCCCTGTTAGCACTGAGAGTACAGAGTGTGTTCTTCAAAGTGATTTTAAAACGTGGACACAAGCTGAGTCCACTGACCTGGTGAAGACTTCTAGCCTGCAGAACACCTCCAGAAGTCCTTGTTCCACTCTCACTCACAATTAACCTGTAGAACTCAAGAGTTTTGTTTTGCCCTGCTACTTAAATGTAAATGCATTTTTAATTGCACACTGAATAGCATTTATAATCCATTTACATACTGACAATTTTGATTCTGCAAGTTTTTTTTGAAAAAGCAAGGCAAATTTAAAGTGTACAAACACAAATGTCTTTTATGTACTGAACATTCAGAATTTGTCCTTTTGATATAAACCACTGGTTGTTTTTAATAAGCTACATGTGAGAGTACTAGGGCATTTCTTGGTATAGGCAACAAAGGTTTTAGCAACAATTGCCCTGGAAGACACTGGTGTTGGGGGTGCTGATTATAAAGCTCCTCCCCCACCACTACTACTTGTTGACAAAAAATGGTCAATCAACACCCCGTCAACAAAACAACAAAACCTCTCCGTTAGACCCAACTCACCTAGAGCACCTAAAATGCTACTGAATATGTAATATCAAAGTACGCAGTACTTATGCAAAAGGCAATGATTAGTCAGTTTTGAAAGAAAAAATGTCCTACTGGTTTCTCTTGCATTAAAAAAATCCTGATGATACATCCACTATTATGCGTTGATTTGGTGATGTTATTAAGTCTTAAATCTTATCTTATTTAGTCTTAACTTTAAATGTTATATTTATGTTATGTTTAAAGTAGTGTTTAGGATCTTTGAAAAGTTTTAGATCTTTGAAAGCTTAGTCATTTTCAGGATCTTTGACATTTCCACCAGGATCAATACATTTTTCTGATAACGGTCGACTACCAATATAACCAATAGTGACAGCCTTGTTCACAGTATCATCCTTCTTCTGTAAAGAGAGGGCTGAGCACATAGAAGCATCTTCTTGACCAGAACTTTCATGGAGGACAGGCTGCAAGTATTCTAGAAGAAGCTGTTGCATACTGTGAAAAAAAAAAATCATATTTACTGCAAGGAACAGAATCAAATCAGTGGAATCATAGTGTTAGAAAAGAATGAGCTTTGTTTGGAGAGAACCTCTAACCTCTAACAGTACTATATTTTACAATACATTGCAGTATATCTTTATATTTTGTAATTAAATGAACAATGTAACTGAGTTGTATGTTAATTAGTTTATTGAGTTCTAAGTGTTCTTCGATATGAACAAAGTGGACAAAAGCTGGTGAAAGCTGGTGAAATGCAATTTTCACATTAATTCAGCAACATTTTTTCATACAGAGTCATCTACACAAGTTTCCCTCACTATAGATCATTCTTCTTTGGTAAAGAAAGTACAAAGTACACAGATATTGATTAATAGTGCCTTTAAACTGCTGCTGTCACAACAAAACAATTTCAGAAATCCATCATGTGGAAACTAAGTTTAGCATATTCAATATTATTTTGAAGTCGTAGACTACTTGGCAGCCTTTAAATCTTGTGAAATATAATGGAATATAAAGGCAATAAAACAATGATCTCTGAAAGTATTTTCCCCATATGAAATATTAAGATAATATTCTAGCCTTAAAAACTTTGAGAAAGAAGTTTAGTAGACGATGGAAAAAAATACTTCTTAACGCCAATGTAACCAGATTGTCTGGGTTATGTAATCATTTCTTTTTCTGTGGCTTCTTTTTTTTGCACCTGATTTTCTCCCATCAGCCACAAGACAACTACACTATATGGACAAAAGTATTGGGGCACACCTGGTTTTCAGGGTTTGAGCTAGGCCTCTTACTTGCAATGAAGGGCTTAATCTTAATACTTCAGCATACCAAGACATTCTGGACAACGCAATATTTTCAACTTTGTGGAAACAGTTTGGGGAAGAACCATTTCTATTCCAGCATGACTGTGCCACAGTGCACAAAGCAAGCTCCATTAAGACATGGTTGGAGAACATGACTGGCCAGTACAGAGCCTTGATGTCAATACCATCCAGCACCTTTGGAATGAACTGGAACGGAGATTGCAGTTATAGAACTTATAGAATTTATTTATATTCTAAAATAAACGATCTTGAGGTGATTTAAGGTGATATTTATCATTTTAATATTTACCCAAAGAGGAATGTTTGGGACCATTCTGATTGAAATGATAATCATTTGTTTGTTCATATGTTTGGAAGCATTAGACCAGGGGTCACCAGGGTGCCCTCAAGGACCACATGAGTAGACCTTTTCTAAAAATAGCACAACTCACCAGTGAGCAGTATCTAACATTTAATTTTATCCTGTTACTATTCTTCCTTATCACATTTGCATTTACACAGATTTGAAAATGACAATATTAAAAAAGCATTAAAACATGTTTATTATACTTGAAATTTAGATAATTTTAGGTAAACTCTGTTCTAGTGTATCAAACTGGCAGCCTTTCGTATGTCTCAGTACCCGTGAAGTAGCTCTCAGTTTCAAAATGGTTGGTGACCCCTGAATTAGACTGTGTGCAGGTTGTTAAAAAACAAATCAAAACCCTTTTATCAAAGTCTGACAGATATATGTTGCCAGATCAAGCATGTATTTTTCAGCATAAACAAGGTTACAGTTTTAGATGATATGATGTTTATCAAAGGCAAACAAATATTAGTGCACATTCAGATGAGTCACAAAACAAAAGCTATAAATGTCCAAAAGGTTTTTAATGAAATAAAAGCAATATTCAAAGTTCAAGGAATGTGAACAAGAAAACAGCTGCTGCTATAATCTAAGAAACTCAGGAGGGAAAAAATAAAAATAATAATCATGCACGCAGTATGCAAATATGTATGTAACCTATCTAAAACCCAGAGGTCTCTGTCCCTGCATCCCATAATGCAGTTCTGTGCTCCAGGGCACCGAGCAGAAACAAAACATAAACAAAGCACACACAATAATTTCCATCAACATTGTCAAGTTTGATTACTGACCCTTTTAAATGACTCCCATTCCAGCAATATGAATAGACTCAGTAATTTAACATTTACAGTATTTTGAGCTCCAGGCACTTTGGTTTGTCCTTTGCACGAATTCCGCCCTGACCTGACGTGTCACTGCAGCGAATAGGAATAAACAAAGCTACTTCGCACAAGACCAAACAAAGGCCAGCAACCAAAACAAGCCTGTAGAGGTGATTAATTTGAATAGGCCAACCAATATAATTTCATTTGCAATCATTCTCACTTAGAGCTTTTTTTGCAGAAGGTCGGCAGTCCTGTTATTGATGCACTTCCACATCTCTAAATGTTTCCTAAAACGTCAGTGATTTTTTAAGTCACGTATGTCGGACTTGTTTATTATAAAACAGGTCCAGTTTTAAAATCTGAGTAACTGAGCCATATTTGAAGCCACAGGAAAAATGACTAGATGTACACACGTGACAATAATTATCAATTGAATGCTGTTTACAAGTGTGCTGTTCACGGAACAATATTTGCATATAAAAAAATGTAATTATTTACTACAGTTTGATGTACTTTTCTGTCACCACTTTCGGTCATGCTGAGCAATACCCCTACATATTTTATCATTTCTCTCATGTCCACTTTTGACATTTGTATGCTTTTGAATACCAAAACTAGTCATAATTTGCTTTGAATTGCCATTTCAAAACTCTCATTATACCTTAGAATTATTCATTCATTTTCTGAACCGCTTATCCTCACTAGGAGGCAGGGAATAACCCTGGGCGGGGTGCCAACCAACCGCAGGGCACACACACACACCATTCACTCACACACTCACACCTACGGTCAATTTAGAAATCCCAATTCACATAACGCACATGTCTTTGGATTGTGAGAGAAACTTTAGACCTCGGAGGAAACACACGCCACCACAAGGAAAACATGCAAACTCCACACACACAAGGCCAAGACCTGGATTCGAACCCCCACCCTGGAGGGCTGAGGCAACAAAGCCACCTTAGAATTAAACTGGCTCTTTTTGTTCCTATGCCCTTAAGACTGATAAATGTAGATGACCTTTTCTTCTGATTGGCTGCCCATTCAAAAGCAGTCGGAGCTGAAATACTGCTTGGAAATTCAACATAATTGGACAGATTTTGTGTAAATCCACATAATAAAAACTGTAAATTCAAAGTATGTTGTTTTTGTGCATTACTTTCCTGATATGCACTGGATGGATTAAGGAAAGAATGGTATAGAATGGTTGAAATAATGTTTTCATACAACCACAACCCTTTTATTACCAAACAATGCTAGGAATTTTTCCATAATAAATACCCTTTAACTGTGATAAGGAATGACCTCTGACAGCTTATTGCTTTGAAACATGGCATATTTGTTTTCTCTTATAGCCTGATTTACTCAAAGGAAATAGAATGAAGCACCAGAGGTATTTATAAGAGGCCCACTGGAAGGTAATCAACTCTGTAACTCTGAAATTAGTGGCAGTTAACAATTGCGCATCTCAGTCTGTTCACCATTATGACTAACCCTTACAACATCTAAACGCTGCTGTCATTTTAATGCCAGGGTAGTTCGGACATAACTGCTTTATGTGATATTATTAGGAGGCTGTCAAAGCTGTAATATCGCAGATGTCTCGTCCGCCTTCTCTCGGGCAAATCATTGGGCAGCGTAGCAGAGGGGAATTCTAACAAGGTTGTTAGCGAGGGGTTTTCACGCATTGCCCATTATCTGGCGAAGGCAGGCCGAGACGTTAACAAAGCTGTCAGCGGTGAGTTAATTCACAGATCATTTCTGTCCTTTGCAGTCTCGTGTTCACCTCTGTTTTGCCACTTTTTAAATGGAGAAATGGCCAGTTCAAGACAGGAGCCTTCTATGAGGAGCTTAGCAGCTTCTGCATGTTCCTTCTGCCATGGGAGTTCATGTTCACCCTTCAACTCCCTATCCCCTCACTTTGCTGATCATAGACTCATCCCTACATCTAGGACCATAATTGATCACTCAGGCCCTCTTTTAGAAATTTGAGAGACCTCTTCACCTTTATCTAAACAGAGGGGCTTGGCTAAAGGGTTTGTATAGGTGCTGCCTCTTGAGAATAGAGTTTGCACAGTGCTGTAGGAGCAATGCATTTGCATGTGCAGACAGGAGGTTAATAGCCTGTAGGACCTGGTGCGATTGAAGCACAAAGTTCATGGAAGCGAGAGAAATCTATGATATGCAGATGTAACACCAAGTCACACTAGCCTTGTGGAATATGCATGGCTGAGGATGGTTTAGAGGACTGGCATTGAAAATCCTCTAGCGTATACTGGTGCAACTACAACACTGAACATAATTATAGCAGATACTCGTGAGAGTTTAGTGCTCACACTGATTTGTACTGTAGCAAAAAATGTGGAGAACTCCCATGGCTGATGGATGTCGGGGGACGTGTTTGAAGCAGTGTGGGACAAAAGAGCACTATCCATTCACAAGCTGGCTAAATATTCCAACATAAACTGCAAAACTAAAGATAACAACACAGTCTCCTATGCAACAGCATATTATGCATATTTATTTATAGCCAGTTGGGCATAAATGTTAAAAGGTGCTTAGCCACTGCACCGAATAAGCGATTGCTCCATTTAGGGCATTCAGTGCTGATATACGAAAGGCCGTTTCTTTAGAGGTAACCAGAGCCAAGCCAGTAGGCTTTCTGGTCGAAGATGCATGTCCAAATTCTACAAAGTTGAACTCAAAGTGAATTTTAGCATGCGAAATATATTGAACCTGAAAGTCTGAAGAGCAAAATTGCCTGCCACGAATAATCTCATTGAAATTAGTGTATTTTCATGTTGTGAAATGTTGCTGGAAGACACAAGTGTTCCTGCTTTAAGGTAAAAGTACATTTAGGGTTTCTAGTGTGTTCTAAATGGAAACTGCTTAGACAATGCATTAAGATGGAGCAGCCAATCTGAACTGATCGATTTCCATTTTACACCTGAGAGATATAGACATTTGTCTCAATTAATTGGTACTCTGGCAACACTTCAGTAACTTTCAACCATATGTAATTTACTGACTATTATTAGTTGTAACAATAAAAAAAATGTTGAGAAATATTCATATGAATACAGATGTGTTTATACACTAACTATATATCTGAAAGTATTCAGACATCCCTTCCAATGAGTAACTTGTATTATCTTGTGACGCACCGGAACAATCTGGATTGATAGATTGATAGAGCATTCCACCTTTGTGATCAGATGGAATGGCATTTGTGATTCAAAATTAAGTACCCAACATCAGCGCCTGACCTCACTAACACACTTGTGGTTGAATGCAATCAAATCCTCACCGCATTGTTCCAATGTAAAGCCTTCCAAGAAGAGCAGAGACAGCAAATGTGGGGCAAATTCCCTATTAATACACTTGATTTCAGAGTAAATATTAAAATAATTCTTAATTTTAAACGTCTAGTGGATTTATATAAAATATTTTTTTCTATAGTTTTGGGGTATACAACATCAATAGGTTGCGTGTACACAAATCATATAAATATTAGCGAATCAGTGGCATGTGTAATTGCTGTCAGTATTAGTATACTTCTGTTCTGGCCTCTATTAAGCTTTTCATAATGGGATAGATAAAAAGAATCCCAAGCCAGTCACTCATGTGACACAGCTATTAAAAGTCATGCACTCGAGTAGCTGATAAAAGCATTTCTTAGAAGTGGACAAGCTTGCTGCTCAGAATTCTGTCTGGACTACATGCTTTCATGGCAGAGAGCACATAAGAACCCACAATGTGACCAGTTGGATGGTAAGACACTACTAAAAGTACGTCAAAGGTAATTATTGCCATTTTGTTTGAGTGAACAAGAGATTTGTTTTCTTTGAATTATTTAAGTTCTGCAAACACTGCATCATTTCTCTCAGTTGGATGTTTTGTCATTTCATTTAAAACTATGCTTTAAAGAACAATATTTTTATTTGGAAATTAGGAGAAATATTGTCAGCAGTTCTTAAAGATAAAACCTAAGAAACTGAAAATTTTTGGAGTGGTCTTTCTGGAGTTCTCTCTCTCTCTCTCTCTCTCTCTCTCTCTCTATATATATATATATATATATATATATATATACACTCTTGAAAAAAGGTTCCTCAAAAGGATCCTTTCCAGTGGCAGATCTTTGAAAGGAACACCCATTTCTATACTATGGAGCAATGGAACTGCAGTTTTTGGAGTGATGGAGAACAACTGGAGCACCATGAGGCACCAGGACTGGAGGGCATCTATTGTAGTGGCATTTGTGATAAAGAACTAATCGTCAAATAGTTGTAAACCTCAGTTGCGAACTTCACAAAGGCCTCATTTACACTGTCAGTTAAATGTGACCCTATTCCAATTTTTTGCTCATATGTGACACAGATCGGATCTGTTCCATGACAGTGTAAACAGGAAAAAAACGCATGCAT
>JBBPCX010000135.1:26966624-27004917 GCA_037974365.1 Hydrocynus forskahlii | reverse complement strand
AGAAGGTCAAAAAAATCGGATATAGGCAACAAATCAGAATTGAGCATCAAGACCTGCAGTGTAAACGAGGCCTAATACTCTTATGGTTGAAATCCCCACAGAAATATTCAAATATCACTTCTGCAATAGACTAGAAGCTGTTACTGCAGCTGAGGAGGGACAATCTCCCTATCATCACCCTTGATTTCAGGTGTCTACAACTGGTCTAAATGATTTGTCTGTGGTGAGCAATTGAATGTTACTGATGACAGAGATTAAGCTTGATAAAAACAATGGAGTTTTCCTTTGAAGTGTTATTAAAAGGTTCTTCTGTGGCATCGCTCCAAAGAACCATTTGAGCACCGTTATTTTTTAGAGTGCTGCTGGATAAGAAGTAGCTCTACCATCACTAAAAACAAAGACTGTGCTGCAAAGTGGAACAACTCTGTACTCTTCCTTTGCTTACTTTGGTGTGTCAGAACATCAGGGCCTCTCTTTGTCACATTTCCACGAACTCTCGCTGAACGGAGAATGCAGAAGTTTGCCTCAGACACCAGAGGGAGTTATCAACAGGCAGGGAATCGGTCTCGTCTTCATGCATAATGAGGAGGTCTATTTCAGGTGGTGTGGGGATTTTTTCTTCTTTTTTTGTGTCTTTCTCATTTTTTTTTATTATTTTTGTATTTTATTTCATGGAAGATGAAATGTGATGTTTCTATTCCTGGCTTTGTGCTTCGCATCAGACCACCCCAGAAACCAGAGCGGTGGGAATACGGCATGAATACAGAAGCATAATTCAAAGCTGCAGATACAAAACAATCTTGTTTGCTGTGAGGGGCGGTGTGAGAGGGTTGGGGGTTGGGGGGGTTGGTCGGGTGGGGAGTTGAGGCGCTGATTCTGCACTGTGATTCTTTAAATATGATGGTATTTCAATTGCATTAAATATAGACGGTGCTATAAATAAAGGAAATCCACAGCAGTAACAGAGATTTGCTGTTGACTGTCATGTGTTTTCACAGGAACAATCTTCCATTTCGGCGCTACATCTTCCAGAGGAGCAGCACTGAAATAAACAAAGAGAACGAGGGCTTTGTGGATGTAGCAAAGTCATAACAAATAATTCCTTTTCTATCACTTTCTGTCTGCCAATAAAGCAGCTGAAATAGCTTTGCGGTCGGGGGACAATTTAAAGATGAAGGACTATATCGGCAATAACCGACAGAAAAGCACTCTGAAGGACTGGTGGAACTGAGCATTGAGATGAGGAGAAGCACCATCATGCAGCCAAAGTACCCTTCATGTGGGCAGGTCCATGTTCTGCTGGACGAAGTTTCCTCAAAGCGGCCCTCGAAATGCTGGGTAGAATTGAGTTCCAAAGAATAGTCAGGAAAACACGGTTTTCATGCTCAGGAACAGTATGGCAAATAACTTGGTTGAAATTGATGGAAATATCTGTTTTGTATAAAAAGGCAATTAATAAAACGTTCTGCCACATGTTCTAATCACATTCACAAAATGTTAAGGGGTGCTTAAGAATGTCAAGAATGTTTCTCAAGGCCATATCTAGTGCTGTTCCACCTACAGCAAAGAAAAGCAAATTAAGACTGATATTTATTTATTTGATGTCTACTAATAGGGACATGTGCATGAGCATTAAAAATATTCTGTTGCCAGATAGCATAACCTCTATAGGAGCTTTTAGAAAAACATCACAAGGTCCTAAAAAGTTCAAATATGGGGCAAGAGGGCAAGAGACCAAATTTTGTTTTTTTTATTGTGGGGGAAAACAGCTCAATCAAGAACTTGACTGGCCTGCACAGAGTCCTGACCTCAGCCCCATCCAACACCTTTTGGGATGAACTGGAACTAAGAATGCGAGCCAGGCCTTCTCGTCCAACATCTCCTCCGCAGAATGAATGGGCACAAATTCCCACAGAAACTCCAAAATCTTGTTTAAAGCCTCCAAAGAGAGAGGAAGCTGTTATAGCTGCACACTAAAGTCTATGTTTGAACTCAATATCAGTAAAGTCTGTGTTGGTTTAATGGTCAGGTGTCTGAACACTTTTGTCCATATAGTGTAGATTCATGAGATGTTGCTAAGATGAGCTACAACATATTTTCTTCTGATTTTCTGACATGGTTTATCTTCAGAATTCATTTTCTCTTAAATATCATTAACTTTTACACGATTCAAATCGTCTTCTTTCACCTGTTGAAGTAGTCAAATTATTCAGCGTCACTCTTCTTGGGCCAGTTTGCATGTTCTGCTTGGAGCAGGCTATTGCAGCAGTATAGTCCAGTCAGTCATTTCAGTCATACAGGCTTCAGAGTTTAATTAAAAAGAAAACTGTCTAAAAAGAAAGCGAAGTTTGCCGGGTCTAAATTGTTTCCTTCTCAAGAGCACACAACATTAAGGAATTTCACGTGAGAGCTTTTTTCTGTTGTTAATCAATTTCCTGCAATCTCGTGGAATAACCGATTATTCCCATTTGACCCATGGCTTTATTAATGAGCGTGAGCCGGTGATTTATCAAAGCATTCACACGTTCTCCAGCGCTGTCTACTTACAAGCAGCTAAACTAACCACTTCACCCATTTCCTGTGAAAACATGTCCACCCCCTCAGTGGATCTGTTAGAGGGCTGGTCTGGAGCCAGCAGTGACGGCTGAGAGATTGATGCCGGCAGCTTGTGTGGAGTTGAGAGAGAGGCGGGCTACGGCAGGTCCAGCTGCAAGCAAGGGCCACAGGGGGGAAAATACACTATGGAGAGTGGCCTCACACTTACTGCCCAATTTTAGCACTGGGGTGGGCAGTGCATATTAGGGACCCTCTCACAGAGAGAGGCGGAAAAGGCATACAGAGTAATCACAATAAGGCCATGCATGTAGATAGAGGGATTTAACACATTTGCTCAGGGGAGAATGGGCGGAAAAATACCCCGCATCCAAATGGAATGAAATCCACTACATAATTTCAGGCCATTTTCAGCAGTGTACTCCACAAAATTATTTGCAGACATCCATTAAGGGGGTGTTTTAACTTTTTTACCCCTCTACCATTCTCACTCTCCACTCTCTCTCTCTCTCTCTCTCTCTCTCTCTCTCTCTCTCCCACTCTCTGTCTAGCTCACTTACTCTTACTTTCTCTACCTTTTTCACTTATTGTCTCTCACTCACTGTTTGTCTCTCTCTTTATGTCTCTCTCTCTCCGTCTCTCCTCTGGTCTCTTTCCTACTTTTTCTCACTATCTCTCTCTCTCTCTCTCTTTTGCTCTCTTGCTCCTTCTCCCACAGGTGGCAGATATCAGACCTCCAGCATATAAATTACTCTTCCTCCCACTGGAGGCCATTTCAGGCGCTCGCTCGCCCACACGAGGGCTGCTGCCCAATCTGCCACCTCTTAAAGGCCGAAGCCTCAGGTCCAGCCCAGAGGCTGCTTCAGACTGGAGTACTGTACAGGACAAAGAATAACCAAGTAAAACGCAGGAGAACAGTCCAAGTCCTTCTAAATGCCATTAACTTTATCTAAAAAAAAGCTGGCCACTATCACTTTTCCTGTATTGATGACTCTGTTTCTGTGTCTGCTGCCTGCACGAAGCTGATTGTGCTAAATTAAGTGCTCTTGAAATTATTATCAGACAATGAACACCCAACCTAATTATTATGCATAGTGCAGCACACATAAATAAAGAGCGGATTTTCTCTACAGATATACAACACATATCCAGTATTTAGTGCTCACTCAAACTCATTCCACCGTGGCCTTTGGCTGAACGTAGGTCATGCTGGTGTGACAGAAAACTCCCTTTGACTCATTAACCGCCTGTCGTTAAGAGACAAATTAATTAAAGAGAAAAACAGCAAATTAAAAACATTCAATCAAATGGCAAATTACTGACACTGCATATCTGAACACAGGCTTCTGCATACGTACTCAGGGCTGCAGCTGCATTCGTAAAACTGAAGATGTGGTTCTTTGGGTGATTCCATAAGAAGAGCCATTTTAGCTTCCGAAAGGACCATTTTGTTGTAAAAGAGATATGAGCAAGTGAGGAGCCTTTGAAGAATCTTCTCATTAAGTTTTTTAAAGAGTTCTTTAGCATTTTCATGTCAAAAGTCAAAGTCAAAGTGAACTTTATTATCATCTCAACCACATACAAGTGTACACAGAGACGAAATGGCGAAGCTCAGGTTCCACAGTGCACATTGTAACAGACGTAAGACACTGAAAACAAAACATTTCATCAATAAAGGTTCTTCCAATAACCCTTACAACACGTGGAGGTTCTTTAAAGTTTAAAAAGGTTCTTCATCCTCACACGTCTCATTTACAAAATTAGTCCACTGAAGAAACTAGTAAGATGCTTGTAGTAACAGAGAAAAATCCCACACGTTGCTAATGCAAATGAATCTCTGCACTCTAAAGTCGTGACCACTAAAAATCTAATTCTACAGTTTAATTTTGTATTAACACCTAATTTGAAGTTTAAAAATTACATCGCTTGACTGAAATTCTCATTTTAAATGATGTAAAATTTATTAAGATGATCATGATAAATAATTAAATGATTTGATGAACATTGGTGCAATTGAACCTGTTGTATTTTGTAGCTGTTTCATGTATAAAAGTCCACTTGAGGCTGGGTGTTGTATTGATTTTACTGCACTTTAGAGTGCTCATGAGAATTATTTCTTTCATATCACTTTCGCATTACAACAATGATCATAATGCTTCTCTCTTCTCTCATTTTCCTGACGAATCCTCTCCCAGTATGAAATCCATAACAGTAGCTGTAGACGTAGCAGTCTCGCCTGTTCCTGTGTCGGCTTCGTCCTACGCATTCATACTCCTCCCCGTGATGACCGAAGAAAAGTGTAGAAATCTTTTTTTTTGGTGTTAAATTATGTGTTTCTATATGATACCAAAGATGTTCACACAAACAATTCACACAAGGACAGCATGGTGGTGCATTGGTTATTACTGTCATCTGTGACTCCCAGCTGTAGTATGGAGTCTGTGTGTTTTCCCTATTTACGAATGGGCTTCTGCTGAGAACAACAGTTTCCGCCCAAAATCATGTACATTAGGTGTGTGTGTGTGTCTACCATGTGTTGGACTGGTGACCTGTCCAATGTGATTTTTCTGCCTTACACCCTATAAACCTCCACAACACTGATTAGGATAAGCAGAGCAGGCAATAAACTAAATGAAATTAATATTGGATTTTCACCAATGCCCGTCACCCAGTTGCATGACCATTTGAAACAGCCAGTCATCTGGTCCCAGCACCAAAATGATATATGTCAGCACATGTCTTAGCATATGCCTAAAATTCCATTTGTTTCTAAGAATGTCCAAAATATGTATAATGTAATAGCACCAAGGTTGCAAACAAGGTTCCACCATGTACTACAACCACATGAAGAGAGGCAGCAGCTGCATTAAACCGGTCTGACATGAGGAGCAGCAGCGTGTGCAGAAGATGGAGAGATAACACTGCAGGTAATTATTCTGCATCCTCGTGTAATTTGCAGGGCATTGTCCCTTCGCTTTTGTTCTCCAATCAATACTGAAAGAGAATGAGCAACAGCGTTTATTCACTATTAATCAGTCAATACAGCGAGCTGAGCGGTCGAGACGGGTAAAGGACGCCCGAGCTGAAACACAGCAGGTTATCTATTCAGCAGAGGAGGATCAGACAGCAGCTTTGAACAGAGTTAAAATCTGTCTGTTGTACTAGATCAGGCAGAAACAACATGAAAGCTGCGGAGAAGGGTCCCTTCCGTTTGGTCTGTTTTAAAAATAACATCAACTCTTTTATTTTATTTATTTATATATTACAAATTCATTTTTGCTGTCAAAACCTCTTAAATCCTCTGATTGCCCTTTACGTTGGTTCTCCAAAATAAAATGACATGCCTACTCCTGGTCCTAGAGCTGTACCACCCTGGGGAGTTCAAATCCAAAAGTTGCAGGTGTTGTAGCACAAAGTACATTTCTGGTACTGAGATAAAGGCATAAATTGCTTCTAAAATAATTCATTTCAATAAGTGGAACAGAAGCAACATGTGAAATGTTTCAGTTTCAATTTTGTGAAATGTGCAGATCAGTCATTTTCAGTTTCACCCAGCCACTTTCACTCAGCCAGTTTTTACTCAGCCAGTCTCATGGAAAACTTCATTTACCTCACGTTTTATATAAACGAGGTTTGAGGAAGTATGTAAACCTTATTAAAGAGAGAGAGAAAATGTACCTATATGTGCCTTTATATACAGGAAATATCTAAAAACTTTACATATAATATATACATGTAAATACATTTATATACATATAAATAAAGAACAACATATACATAATTTAACAGCCTTTATTTTCAAGTGTGTTGTGTGAACGTTTCATCAGGAATGGAACAGCAGAAATAGAAAATAGAAATTTCCTTGGAATGAAATGGTTACATTAGCATACATTAAAGAAAAATGCAAGGAAGTTTTGTCTTTCTACTATTAAATCGCTACTTTCTCTTACACTTGGTTTGGCTACAACAGCAATAAAATGCGACAATGTAGAAAGAGTGCATAAAAAAGTCATGAACTGTGTCTCCCACCTGCTAAAGCAGAAGTACCAGTCGTGACACTGTCTCCAGGAGTGACAGAGCTTAACAACGGGACGGATATCTTCCAAATTTGGCAGGATAAATCCTGGATGTGGCCCTTTTCCTCGGCAGATAAGGCACATCACTCTAATGAAATGCTCCTGCCTATTTCAGCGAGGGGAGAAAGCTATCTTAAGACAGGTAGAATGGGCCCTTGTGTGAATACTCTAGCTATGCACGGGGAAGACGCTGGCTAAGATTGACATCTAGAGCGGCCCTGTGTAAGAGCCAGAACAGACATAATGCCTTCAGGCTGAGATAAGAGATTTTTTTATATATATACATAATGCAGTTTATTTCCACCCAGAGACAGCTAGGGCTTGGGTTAATGACAAATATTTCATTTTTGTTTCATCACTCCTCTGAAACTGCGAGCGCTGGCAGGAGCACTCAGGAGCCATTAGAGGGAGAAACCTTACTGGTATCTGGAGCATCTTTTTAGAAAAACAGCTTGCTGAAAGCTGTACAATGACAAATGCATTAAAACAGTTTATTTGCCCGCTTTGTAAGTATTCACAGATTTTTCATTTTTGGAACAACTATGTGATGAACATGCTATGTAATTTGATGCAATGCTGGAGGAAGGGGAATTAAGGTATATTTCTGCTTAAGTGTTTTAAAGAGACCTTAAAGGTGCACTGGTCAATTTAATGTCTTACTATCACAAAAGACAGGACGTAGGCATAGAAAATCATGAAAAATAATAATTTCATCAGTGGAAGAGAATCCTGTTTTGTAAAACTGTGCTCCAGACCAGGAGGCTTGTCTTTGTTTATGTGGGCCTCCTGTCAGTCTTTTTACAGGCACTCCCTTTCATAAAACATGGAAGAACACAATGCTACAAGATACTCCTGCTGAGGGCAAAAACTCAACCTATCCCTCAGAAAACTTCATGACATAAGGCTGAATAAAATGAGTAAATACTGGAAGCCACATGAGCCATTGTTTTTTGATGAAACACCCTTGTGTATTGCATGTGATGTGTAGTTATTGATTAATCTACCTCCCCTGCCTCCCTAATCTAACTCACACAAAATGAGACAAAGGAAAGGCTTATTAATGAACTGATTACTTGGATCAGATTTGTTGGGAGCAGGAACAACACTTAAATGTGCGAAGTAAGGGGGCTCCAGGACTAAGCTTGGGAACCTAGGGGCCAAGCATTCCAGTTGGCCAAAATCATTAGAGAATAGACTGAACACCATGATGGCTGACTCTGGCTTGCTCTTTTCTGTTCACAGAAAGAGTTTATGACTTCACTAGACAAATAAAATGATGCTTTTCACAAATCACTGTCTTAGGTTAATGTAAGCAATCTGTAAATACTGCTAAAAAGGCTAATAAGCTAGCTACTCCAGACGGCAAAAATATTAAAATGACTTGGCTAGCTAGATGACGCAATACTTTTGCATAATGCTGTAATAGGTTAATGACAATCTGCAATGTTAAAAGCTAGCTGCTCCAGTTGGGCAAGGATAAAAAAACAATTAGATTAAAAATAACAATGCCATTCAGTTCACATATTTTTTTTTAATGACTGGTTAGTCAGCATGTAAGCATATCTATTTATTTAACTGTTGTCTACTATAGACATGTGATGTTTCAGTCCTGCATTTTGTGCAAAACTAAAAAAAGCAAGAGACACCATACATTCAGACACCATACATTTTTTTCTTCGATTGACTACATTTGGGATAAGAGGAAAATTGTGCAGATTTGATTTTTGACCATAGGATCATATTAAGATAACCACTGCTCATTTGTTAGAATTAGAAAAAATAACATTATATTGGTAGTTTTTCATTGTACTCTAATGAGGCATCTAAAAATGAACTTGAATTCATGTTCACACACACACAAACACACACACACACACACACACACACACACACACACACACATGCTTCAATAGTCTCTGTGTAAACTCTCAAGGCACACCCTAGAGCGGCAGCGGTTTGAGTCCACAGACACCCATTTCTTCACAATGCTTCTTACGATGCCCGCTCTCAAAGCGAGGTAATTCTGTTTGTTAGAAAGAGCAAAGGGGCAAAAATGAAAGTGTAAATCTAACAATTCTTACGCAGCAGCCTCTGGCAGAGCCCCCCAGGATCAAATCCAATTCTAGCGAGATACACATTAAGCCCTGTCACTCACGGCATTGCCTTGAAAAAAGAAAAAGGGGAAGAGGCATGTTGATGAGACTGGAGGAGAGATTCTCTCAGGACAAAGCTTTTTTTTCTACAGGCCCTTCCTCATTCTTCCTTCATTCTGCTACACACACACACACACACACACACACACAGTAATAAACCACTGGCATGACTAGAACATTCCATATTTGTTGCCCTATAAAAACTGTACAGATCAGACAACTATGTTTTTATTTAATTGACTTTCTGTGCATATATCTAATGTCTTTTGAAATTTTGATATGAAAATGAATACAAATGCTCACACACATACATTCAGCATATTCACCATTTCATTAAAACCACCTACAAAACATTGTGTATGCCCCCTGGCCACCAAAACAGCGCTGACTTGCCTTCTTCCCATAGCGTATCCTGGTGCCATCTTTTTCCCAGGCATGTCAAGAAAAATGTGACCAGACCACCTTCTTCCATTGCTCCATAGTCCAGCCCCATATGCAGCAAGCTGGGATGCACTGTGTATCCTGACACCTTTCTATCATAGCCAACTGTAACTTTATCAGCACTTTTGTGCTACTGCGGCTCCTCTGTGGGATCAGAGCAGACGGCCTTCTCTACTCACACACTTCAGTAAGCCTTGGGTGACCATGATCTCGTCACTACTTTTACTGGTTGCTCTTCCTTGGGTCACTTTTGGTAGGTACTGACCACTGCATACTGAAAAAGATCTTCTGGCCCAGTCACCTACCCATCATAATTTGGTCCTTGTGAAAGTCACTCGAATCATTTCCCCCTGACAAATGACAATGAAGGTAAAAGAGGAGCCAGCAGTCACTCAAAAAATAGTTGTGGGAAAACTTGTGAGCAGCAGAAACAGCCGCTGCCTCAGACAGAGCCACTTTAAAATTGAGTCCAACAGAAAAACTCTTATAACCATGTAAGATAAGCGTAATAGGCGTAATATTTTTTTTACTGTTGATGTCTCTAAGCTGTAATTACCAACAACAGCTTTGCCACAAAGTACTTGTATTACTTGTAAAGTCATTAACTTGTGATGTCGACCATTTTTTTTTTTAACACATCATTGTTTATTCGTGTTTTTGATTATATCTAAAAGTACAGCGCATAAAGACATTATGTGATGACTTGTAGAGTAGTAGCGTCACAGTAGAATTAATTTAGACATGCATCTGCAGCAAACATCTGCCGGACACATTTGCTTACATTCCCTGTTTAAAACCTTGCATCCTAAAGCACCATCCTCCTCCTCTTCCTCCTCCGCAACAATGTATGCGCTTGTCTGTTTTGATGCAGTAATTAGTTGCTAGTTTACAGAGAATCCACATGTACGTCCTAAGCATGCAGCACTAAGCCTATTTACTTTAAAGCTGGACTTTGCTAATTATCTTCACTACACAACTAATTACACTGCACTTCAAAGGCTCTCCCGATGAAGCTCAGTCCCCTGTTTTCTAGGTGGACTGAATTGTGACATTTATGGATAATTGAGTAATAACCATGCTGGCAGGAGGAGGACAGGGCACAGGTTTGATTGCTACGCAAACACAGATCTTGTTCCTTGCCCTTTTGTTGTCGGCACAGAGGACAAACACAAAAGAAGCACCTTGGTACAGGGCTACCTCCAAACATTTGTTTTAGCCTGATGGATCCCGATGCAAAACAGAGCCTAAAAGATTGACTCATGATGGCTGCTAGTGTATAATCCATTTTCTCTATCTAAATATTTATTCCGTTTGTTCATCTCGTAGTGCTAACATCAATGGCTGCCACAGAGTTCCTTGTTACAGTTTGGAGGGCTCCATTAGCATAAAAATCAATTCTGTGTGTAAGTAAATGTGGCCCACCAACAGAGTTTGGCAATGGAGAGGAAGCTCATCAATAAGAAATGAGCCTGGGCTTGCCATTTTTTAATCAGAGATATGATTACAGATTGAATTAGAGAGATGGAGCAGTCGAAACGATTTCATCCTGTTCATGATGTCTTAAAGGAGAACTTCAGCATATTTCAACCTGATTGCTGTCTGCCACAACTGTATCGGAGGGCTGATTATCAAATATGGGAACCTGCAGACTTGAAAGGATTTCCGAACTTAGAAACACTAGGAATCGAAACAGAAAACTGTAACAGAAAGACACATATAATTGAAGTCAATGGAGAGATGCTTCAATAGATGTCCACTTGTGTCTGTTATGTTTTGGTGTGCTTCTACTAAATACTAATTTTTGTTTATGGTATTTGATGACATGGTGCAGATACAGATGATGGAGATTAGCTTGAAAACACAGCTGCTTGATGTTTTCTCATTATGTAAACGCTAAAAGAGACATCCATTGATTTTAGCAAAATAGAGGCAAGAAGCCTTTTTCATTCGACTGTAAAAAGTTTTGCAGCCATATGCTTTGCCTGCATTGACGCTGTTTGTTAACGGCAGAATGTCCAGGCTCTGCCTAATGTAGCAACACTACCTAGATTGTTGGACAAGCTTTCTAGGATGTTGACAATGATTTTGTTGAAATAATATACAGTGCTCAAAAAATTAAAGGGAACACTTAAACAACAGCATGACTGTTTAAGTGTTCCCTTTAATTTTTTGAGCAGTATTTATTATATTTTATTTCAGGGTGAGAGATCACACTGTATAGATTTGGTATCATTTTTATTGCCAAATGTTTAAGTGTTATATAGCTTGGCCCAACCGTTTTTGCTTAAAATGACTATAACACAATTTAATCATGCAAAACTGCTCATGATGCATTATGGCACAAAAAAGCAGGGTCTTCGGGGTGAATCTGCCCGATTGCTGTCAAAACTTGCAGGTGATGTTGATATTGTAATACAAGAAGACAACCTGAAAGCATGTTCTACCGGAACATGCTTAACTTCATAAAATATTCATCCATCCAATTACATTAACCCAGCATTAGTTTGTGCCACGTTCTCCCCCACCGCCTCCAAATAAAGACTGCTACAAGTTCTCATTAGGAGCATGGGTAAGCCATTTGTTTTCACAGTAATACAAACAAACCACATAAGTGGATCACTTAAATGGCTTAAACAAAAGAATAGATCTTTGAAGCATTTGTGAGTGCCTCAATAGCTGAGCAGAGCAAGCAAGAAAAAATGAATTAAAGTTTCTAAAAACATGCAGTCTGACAGTAGCTTTTTGTTTGTGCATCTCTAGACTGTACTAAAACACCACACTGTACCTAATTCAACTCAAAAGTTTAATTAGTTAAAGTAGGTACAGTATAGTGCCATCCATCCATCCGTTTTCTACCCCTTTGTCCCGCACTTGGGGTCAGGTTGGGGGGAGGGTTGGCTGGAATGGGTGAAGGTACACCCTGGACAGTCGCCAGCACGTCGCAGGGCAGTATCGTGCCATATTAAGGTTATTTTAACAATAGTGGAACCCATTCTGGTGCTATATAGAAGGATTTTCTTTAAAGAATCATATACAGGTTGTCAAGAATGACTAAACTATTCAAGTGGTTCTTTGAGTTGTCATGGCTCTATACAAAACAGCTGCCTTTTGAAAAATCCTCTTTTAAGGCTGTACTTTGTGATGCCATTTGCCTACTTCAAGCTAGACAAACCTGAACTGTCATTGTAGCTGACAGGCAGGTCTTTATGTCAATTTCGTCTACTCACTTAATGTCAGCATACTAAATGCAATGTGAAAATAAACTTGGCCTTTTGTAAATTCAGTACTTTTGATGTTTGTTGTTGACTTAGCGTACCTTGTAGGCTTTTGTTTTCAGTCCCTCGCTCTCAGAGGGAGCTGTAGGTTAGCTAAAACACAGCGCATTAATATTTATTCAGCCGCTGCCAACCCAGTATTATTATTATGAGTTTCTCTCGCTGCCACAAGAGAGGGGGTCCGCTGAGGTAAGCGCCGAAGTGCTTTCCACACTTTGAATACGACTTAAAAGAAAGTGGAACTGTTTAATTCATTTCACTCCATCGTTTACATCCCTGAGATGGCACTGGTATCCAATCTGGCTGGCCTGCTTGGTTCCAAATGCAGATGTCCCGGGGACGTAAGAAAGAGTGTGTTTCTGGACACACACTGCATCTTAATTCTGGTATTAGGCTGTGGCCTACTTATTATAAAGCATCTTCAGTGTGGAAATGGTGCAGGTTGAGTGAACTCTGCAAGGAAAGATTTCAAGGGCCGAAGTAGGGCCTTTATGTAAGAATTTTAGGATCAAGCTATTGGATTCATTAAGGTAAAAATCATATCGATCTGTTTCATTTCATTCCATTGTATGAAAACAAAGGATTCAATGAAAAGAGCTATAAGAGCAGTTATTTGAATATCCAGTATAGGTATGCAGAAAGTAGTTTTGCTGGTATTCAAGTGACATTTTGATGAATCTGTACTTTTCTGAGAACTTTTCGTTTTTATTTATTTCTTTATTTCTTGGTTGTGCGGAAATTGTCTACTTTTTCTTCTGTTCCACTTTAGTCCATCACATTAAGTCACTAATTCCTTTTTTGGGGGAGGTTCATTTCATTCTGTTCTGTTGTTTCAGCTCTTGGACTATTGATCTTCACTGATCTCACTTTTGAGTTTTCACATTTGGTTTTAGACCAAAACGCTCCCTATGTGAGTCTAGAAATGCTGACGCTGATTCTACGCTGGTACCCTATGTTCAAAAGTATCCAGACACTGTGAATGAGTGAAACAGCTACTTTGGGACTTTGGGTGCCCTGATTGCTGACACAGGTGTTTAATTGCTCACACAGCTTGTTTCATTTCCATAGAAAAGCACTGTCAATAGAAAAGGACACTCTGGAGTAGCCCCAGAGGACCCTAAGGACACCCTGCCCGATGCCAAGCGTCAGCAAGAGGTGCGTAAACCCTCCCAGGATTGGGCTGCGGAGCAGTGCAGCTGCATTCGCTGGAAAGATGGAACAGTACTTTTTGTCCTTTAGGATATGTTACAGTGTCATTTGTGATCCAGAACTAATCACCCAACACTGGTGCCTGACCTCACTTATGCTCTTGTGACTGAAAGCAATCAAATCCTCACAGCAATGTTCCAGCATCAAGTGTAAAGCCTTCCCCAAAAGACTAGAGGCTGTCTTTAAAGAACTGAGGGATCCCAATGAATTACAGCTTGGCGGACATTAATTTGTACCTGAGAAATGATCATGAGCCATGAAGCCAGAGGGGTGAAATAAAAAGAAAGACAACCAGGCCTGCCAAAGATGAAAAAAAAATGATGTGGTATATGACAGCAGGGTTGGTTACCCTTTTCCTCAGTGCTGCACTTGATGTTTCACACTGAAGCCTCTACGACACCTTCAATGGAGGGTTTGTGTGTGTGTGTGTGTGTGTGTGTGAGGGATTATAGAGCCCCTGGGTTGTCTCTGGGCTTCACCTGCTGACTTCGATCAGAGCAGCTCAAAGCCCCTCTCCAAACACAGCTAGGCCTCCTGAGTGCGTCCGGATAATTAGGGCACTTTCTGCGCCGTCAAAGTCATTTGATGACACTGATGTGGTAGATTGATATTCATGCTCCACTTGCCGCCCTCTCCACCTGAGCGTAGCGCTCACCTCCCCGTGCAATTAGTATCTGATAGCAAAGAGAGACGACAAAATTGGCCCCCGCACCATATTTGCATTCAGCGCCACAGACTCAACGAGGTCTAAGCTCTACAATCAACAGCTAGTTTGGCCCTTTCGACACGGTCAATTTCATAGTTGCAGATGTGAGAGAGTTTAAAAGTTCCTAATAATATCACTGATCAGTGGGTATTTTGCAGCTTATGAATGACAAAAAATGGCCCTGCATACTTAATGTGCAAATTTTCTCCAACTTAGCCAAGACTAAGTAATGCATACCGGTGATAATGTCGCACTACAGACTTTAAAGTGACCTAAACGGAATGATCTAACTCTCTGGCCTACAGTGCTGTGCAAAGTCAGAGACCACCCTTTCATCTAGCTTCTAGTCAAAGTGCCATTAAATACAAGTTTCAGCTGCCGTTCCTTATTAAAAAGACTGCCTCGAGTATTTTCTTTCATGCCTCTTGTAAAGAAAGCTAAAAAGTTTAGCCTTAGATGTTGCAGATTCCCATGATCCATGTAATCCTCATTACGAATAAAGTCATCAAACATCCTCCACATCTCAGACAGTCTGTTTCAGTGATCTGGTGTAAAAATTCCTGTTTGTCCATTTATTTTTTTCAGTAATGTTATTTTCTTTATTATTTCAGACCGTCTTCTCACAATGGAAGGACTGTCAGAAATACCAAGGATTTTTTCTGATAGGAAGCTAGAATGAAGCTTCAATTTCTCTTAAAAATGAAAGCTTTACATGCCATTTACATTGAGGGGACAGTTTTAGCAGCATGTTGTCATTTTATTATAATATTGTTTGAACTAGTTTTCACTTACTTTTACTCTTTTTTATGCAAGCGAATTATGTTCTCAGAGAAAAACAAGAATGTGGATGGCAGCTGGTGTGTGTTGGTAGCTGTTGGAATGCATGTCTCAACGTTTTGTATTAAAAATACGGGTGCACAGGTGCACAAAAGTATAGAGGAGACATTAAATACTCAAATTTAATATACTTAGTGTTGGAGGCTTGTTTTCTCCTTCATGACATTCAAAAGTGAGTGACTTCAGTACTTACATTTAAAATAAACAGGGGTCTCTGTACAGTACTGTACATATGTTATATTAATATATTTTCATGCAAAGCTTTTAGATTCCATAGCTGTGTTGAAGACCGAGTGAGGAGTACACCACTTCCTAAGGATGTCACCTGTTAACTTCATTCAAATCCTTTCTTATTCATGAAGCCACAGTGCCCTCCAGTGGCAAAACCCTGAACAGCCTCAAAAATCTGCAGCTCGAGCGAGTTATTCGTACTGAACACAGAACAATAAAAACTTCTCCCTCCCCACATTGTGCTTGGTATTGAAATAACTGAAGGCTCTATTGAGGTTCATATCTTTTGCCTGTTTTATTATCATTGTATCTATAAAAAAAAAGAAAACCCAGCAACCATTCTGTTATCAAATAAAAGAACCTTCTATAGTGTATAAAAAAGTATACAAACATCTACCCTTTGCTACCCAGAGTACATCTAAATGAATGTAATGAATTCTCACTAAACAGCAATTTCTAACAGTTTAGAAAAAAAAGGCAACCAATAGAGATCCACCAGGATGTGCCGTTCTTTCTTTCCCACTTAATATAAAGTAAACGCAGATACTTTTTTTTTCTTCACAATAAATTAAACACAGGCACATCATTCCACATTGGTCATAAAGGTCCCAAAAACTCAACCAAACCATTATATTACTGGAAAAAAAATTACAGCTTAAAATAAAAGCTTGTACACACAACACAAACAAATCAAATAAAAAATAAAGATTAACAAAAAAGAAAATGTCTGGGCAGCATGTTTTTTTCTTTTGGTTTCATGAGAACAACGCACTTTCAGTTTCCATAACAACAAGACTTTCTGTGTGAGGATCTGAAGAATACAGATATATATTTAGTTATATAAATATATCAGAACAAAATAGGCTAAAACTGTTGTAAAAAACATTAGCAGTTACAAAAAACATTTAATACCAAATGGAAGTTTATGCATATAAACTTCAATAATTTAAATGATTAAAAAAAATGAAAAGAAAAGAAAAAAAAATCCAAAAGAACAGTCTCACATTATGTTCAAGCCCTGATCGTACATCCTTTCCTGCTTGAGCTTCACACGATTCACTTTTTTTTCCTGCATCAGTGAGGAAGACGAGGGGATGCTGAAGGTAATTAATCAAAGGAAGTATAAATACTACTTTTAAAAAACCAGAACTGTACAGTACCCATTGCTGTAACTCTACAGAATAAGTTAGCATGGGGCCATTTACAGTTATTTACACAGTTCATTAAATAAGATGAACACTTTTGTGAGTGGAAATGAAAACATCAGGCGGAGTGAAAGACATGGACGAGGCGAGTGGCAGTGCAGTCGGCAGCGGTCACTCAGCACAGTGAGGGAGAAACCATCAAACCTCTCCACACATTCAACAAAGCAGCAGCCACCTGCGCGGTGGACGAGGGAAAGCGGAGAGGCAGCAGACAGACCACAGATTCACACAGACGCCCCAGGGGAACATCAAGAGGGTATTTCATAAAGTGGGATTTCTCTTTTTGTTCAGCTGGATAACTTGAGCCCAAAGCGAAGACTGTCCAGCTGAAATGTCCACTACCTTTTTGCTGCTAGACAAGCATTACTTTGGACTGAAGCTACCAGATCAACCTTTAGGAGCACTTTTGTTTTGCTACACTTATGAAAATAATTGTGGAATTCCACACTACATTACACTGTGAATTACATTTACTTTCTTCCATCTTCAGCGTTAAGATTCTTTTTTTTTTTTAACTTGGCAAAAATTCACAAACAGCGCACACCAATAACTTTCCGATTCAAGCAGACTTTCTAAAGGTTAAGCAAGAAATCCTCTTTTGTGGAATACCCCCTAGGCGCCTCTGAGTAAGTGCCACCCTGGCATGACGAATACTAAGGCTTTAAAATGCCCAGGTTCGCTGAGCTGTGCGGGTCAGTCGATGTCACTAAGGTCACTAGTGGGCTCGTCTTGAACTCGACTCAGGTGGTTCATTGCCCGGCCGAAGGCGATATGAACAGCTTTGCGGATGGCCGAGGTGCGTCCCTCCATCATTTTGATCTTGTCAATGGTCTTGTCAATTCCGAGAGGAACCATTTTGGATTTAGGAAGCCATTGCCTGGAGATAAAATAGATAAGATGGTTATAACAGTGGGAATCTTTCTCTTTTCCTTCCTTAACCAGAACAAAAACTGTCATTCGGGACCTGTGACTAGCACAGATTCATAAAAGGTCAGACAGTTTTTTTGGATAGTTTTTAAGCAAAACACAATAATCAAATCATTAAGGAATTCATATAATATGGGCTTATGAAATTACAGTCACGTGGTCTTAGAAAATAATACCAATGTGTAGATCTGAATTTTGAACCAATAAAAGGAGGTTTCGCAGCATCCGGGCCTTCACTATCAGGATGGAGAACATTTTCTTCTCCCGGGCCAGCAGACTCTTAAATCAGAACTAAATGACAAACTGTATATCACACCCACTCTGAACTGAACTGCTTCCTCTCACCCCATCACATGGCGCACACACACAGTAAACTGTTCCACCATCAGCAAAGGAAACTAACTCCCAAACTCCCACTGTAAATAACCTATATTTATTTATATATTGTACATTTGCTATTTTTGCACAATTATGTATTCCTCAATGACTCGGGTGCTAGAATACAGCATGTATAATATTAGTGAGTGCACACAGTATTAAACACACTGTATTCACTCACACTAGTGCTGGTATTGCTCCAAACCACTGCAGTGTATGCTGTCTTGTCCTGTTAATTATTGTATTGCTTGTTTTTGCATTCTCTCTTAGTCCTGTCCTGCCCACACTTGTGTAGTCTTGTGGTGTTTGTTTTTGCTCTTTGTGATGTTCTGTTTTTGTTCTGTGTCTCCTAGAGCAACGCTGTTTAGTTTCACTGTGTACTGCGTATACGGTTTAATGACAAACACCTACTTGACTACTACTTAACGATAAATTAAGTCCTGACAGGAGAAAACAGTAACACCACAACCACAGATAAGAGACATGTAACAGCTCATACTGGACTACGGTGTATAGCTGTATAGTGACTAGCTTGTGGCTAAAGTATTGGTTGGAGATAACATGTAAACATGGTAGTGTTATAATGTTTAATGCTCTAATATGATAAAACTGGAACATTAACATTAATCTAAAGAACATTTTCCAGCAACTTATTTTCACTGTATCAGAAAATGTACAGAATGGAGGTATTGTAGCACACCGAGTTAAACAATAATTGAATTTCAGTCAAGACATAACAAATAAATGTAACATAATTTGCCTGTGCATGTGAGTGGTGGATAGATTTTGAAAGAAAAAAACATTTTTTCTTTCATCCTTGAAAGAAAAAAATTATTTATGTTTATTTCCATCATTTTGAAAAGTAACATACTCTTAAAATTCCCAAATCTGATATTCACAGCTACTCTCAACTCAGCCTCGAAACTCAGCCTTGAAACTTAAACGCATTCATGGACTGAAGGCTGAGCACTAAAGGCCTTTTAAATCTCACCAGCTGCGTTTGTTGTCGAAGAAGAGGACGAGGAAGAGCTTCTCTTCGGACTTGTACTGCATCTGCTCTCCGATCCTGAGCACGTCGAGAGGGGGAGTTGGTATGGACACCCCGTTGTGATGGCAACCCACACGAGGCATGTGAGGGTCGATTATCTACAAGAAACAGAAGATTATACAGGTTACCCAACTCAGCAGGTGAAACCTGCGGAGAATCTGTCCGAGGTTCGACAGCTGCTTAGGCCAGAGTTCATAAAAGGCTTAGCAGGGTTATTAGAGTGCTCAAAAAAAATTAAAACAAATAAAGAAAGAAGGGCAAAACAAACCTAAAAAGGGTCAATGCTGCCATCTAGTGGACAAAGAAAACATCACCCAGCCATCTCAGAAGGTCTGGGGAGTGTCGTCACATTATTGTGGTGGAAAATCACATCACAACATCCTTTTCTGAGTATGAGCACTGGGACACAGTACTTCCAGAAGAGGTCTACAATTACATTTGAATATTGTATTTACTGATTACATTTGTTTCTTTTGCACAGCATACTCAATTTTTCCGCCTTTTTTTTTTTTTTTTTACGTATTATTGCTGTTTGGTCAGTGCATTTGGTTTGTCCCAACTTATTCAAAAATCAGGATACATACACCATATGCACAAAAGTATTGGAAAACCTGCCCATCACACCAACAGGGACTTCAATGACACTGCATTCACATACATAGACTTTAATATGGAGTTGATCCCCCTTTGCAGCTTGAACAGCATCAACTCTTCTTGGAAGACTTTCCACAAGATGGTCTGGCTCGCAATCTCCATTCCAGTTCATCCTAAAGGTGTTGAATGGGGTTGGGGTCAGGGCTCTGTGCAGGCCAGTCAAGTTCTTCCACACCAAACTCATCCAACCATGTCTTTATGGACCTTGCTTTGTGCACTGGGACACAGTCATGCTGGAAGAGAAAAGGGTCTTCCCCAAACTGTCTCCACAAAGTTGGAAGCAGGGTGTTTTCTAAAATGTCTCTGTATGGTGAAACAATAAGATTGCCCTACACTGGAAGTAAGGGGCCACCTGAATTCCATAATTAAGAGATGTGTCCCACTACTTTTGTCTATATAGTGTATGTACCATGAAAATGTCAAATAATGTTACATTTTTGCCATATTGTCCATCTTTATTTATCTAAATTTGTAAAAAAAAAAAAAAAAAAAAAAAAAACCCAGAATAATAAAAAAATAAATGAAAAATCAAGACATCAACACTTACTGATGCACTGCAACACAAACAAAACCAATATGGTGCATTCAGTTCATTAGTACATGGCCAACACAATGTGTAAGAGTGTGTGTATGTGTATGCATGTGCATGCATGTGTGTGAGAAGATACTGTCCCGTTTCCTGCATAGTGGGAGAGGGAGCACTGAAAATGAAGGAATACATGGTTAGTTCCTACACAAGCACACTCACCAAGGCAGGGTAGGAGGGATATCCGCTACATTTTGCCCAAACTAGCTTAAGAGGTTCCAGAACAACTGTCGCAGCACTAGCAGGCATCCAAATATTGCTGTTGCCAACTTCTATGAAAGCAGGAATAATGACAATGAAGTTAGGAGGGGTTCACTGCAAACAGATCAGAACACTTCCAAAGCCATGCTTAAGTGGCAGAACCTTAAATCACACAACACGCAAACTACCCCAAAACACACAGCAAAACACGATGCAGGTAAGGGCTTCTTCCTATTCCAGTTACTAAAGGATGAAGAATGGCTGGTGGTAATTTCATTTAGATGATTTGTAATTAAATCATATATCTACCAACATAAATCAAGTCAAATAAATTGTGTTTAATCAAGTAATTATAACAACTCTCAGTTACTTCATTAAATTTAATTTATAAATTTATAAATTAAAATGCACCTTCTCAATAAATCAGCAGTGATTAGATGGCAATTTGCTTGATGATAATGCCTGATGAGAACTTTTTTTTTCTTCCCCAAAGGTCTCCTTGAGTAATTTGGAGACTTTCCATGGACTAACAATATACAGATTTTCAAGTTTGATATTATTTTCTGTTCAGAGGTCAAAATTCAGTTTGATTTTCGATACTTTCAGTTGAATTTCAGCTGAAAATCTGATGATTTAGCAAAGAGATATTAAAATTCTCCAACAAAACAAAACGAGTCTGAAAAATGTTTTAAGGTTGGTATGTCCCTAAAGTGAAAATAAGCTCCTTCTCCAGAAGCCATCTCACATATGAATTTTTCGGCAGTTTTTATGGATCATTTCTATTTAACATATTAAATGTGGCATAACATTTTCACTGGACACGTTTTGTGTTTTATCCCAACCCCCTACAATTCAAATAGTAATGGTGATTTAAACTGTGCTTCAGGCTGTTCTCTACAGAAGATATTTGCTTTCTTTTAAAATCAGTAAAACATTTAATATTTGATGATAAACTGTGAAAGAAGGCAAGAGCGAGACCTAGGGCACAAGAATGTATTGGTGAGACAGTCTTTCCATTTACAGATCTATGACCCATATTAAATTAGATTTTTTGGTGGTTATTGCAACCATCACACCTTTAGTAGGTGAGGTTTATTACTGTAAAGCTTTTTCTTACTTCTATTTTTTTATTATTTAAAAAAAAAACTAAAGCATCAAAATAACTGCTCAGTTACTGATATAATTCACAGTGACCGATCTGCTATGAACACACTGTGGCTTCAGCGGTTGTCCAAGAAAACAAGAAAGAGGCCTCTTATAATCCTGCTAATGGTGATCAATCACATTTTCAAATCTTCCATTGTTTCGAACAGACAATTTGTGTGAGTGTGCAACTACCACTTGCACGTCTCGAACTCATCCAACACCCACACAGACATATCCGTGGCTAGGTGTGAACACACATCCCTGCTGAAGCCATTGGAACACACGTCCAGCTTCCTACTCACCAGCAGCAAGTCTAGCGGCTTTGGCGAAGTTGCCGTTCTCGATGCAAGCGATGAGCTCGCTTTTGTCATCCACAGTGTTTCTCCGGACGAGTGCTGGCTTCCCCTTTCCACACTTCGGAAAACTCAGAGGGGCGCTGCTAAAGAGAGAACTTGCAGTGAGTCCAAAGAGCTTTTACATCTTCAGTTTTGTGATAATTCACATCAGCACACAAAAACAGTTAAAGCTCATGGCAATATTCATTAATTAATCTTCATTAAAGGCAGAGGAGCTGGAAGACTGCCTATTGTCATATTTTTTTTTTAGACATCATTTAAAAACACCAGCTGTTCACAAAGAACACACTTTTAATGATGAATGGGACAACAGAAAGGGTCCCAAATTCCTTGGAACAAAACTTGCGTAAGTGCCTTCATGTACATTAAAATTACAAACGTTTTCCTCATTCCATAAACCACCTTTTCAAGCAGATGACATTTTCTTCTGACCTAAATGTATTTGTGCACACATTACAGTCTTGTTGAACATTATACGGAGTCTATCAAAATCAACAAACCATTTTGATGAAACAGAAGGCGGATATTCAACCTCACATTTTGAAAATGGGAGCACAGAAAACCAGTCTAGATGAGTGGAGGACATAGGACTCAAACATGGTTCCTTTTGGGGCACAACTCCGCAGCGCTCAGTGGTCCTCCTCATTACAAACGTCGCAAGTTGAATCTGGAGTATCTGAAGAAAGACGTTAAACTCAACCGAGCTGAGGCCCAGAAGGGACATCTTTTGACAAGCCTGGCACCGAACATTTCAAGAAACAAGCAAACCCAGTAGAACAAAAAAGGAGGTTATCAAGAAAGGCCATCTATAAACAAGTAAAATAACCTATAATACTGTTCCAACAAACAATAAGAGGATGTAGTGTTCACAGTCACACAGACAACAAAAAAAAAAAGCAAAGAGTTATATGGGAGTACTGCTGATAGTCTTATGATCCCAAACAAAAAATATTCAGTGCATGACCACAGCCCCATAATGTAGATAAAGGTTCATTAAGCTGGAAAATGACTGTAAGCATAGATCAGAGTGTGCTAAAATGGACTCTATTCTGCCAAGAAAGTGAATGTACTGGAATTACACTGACCAGACATAACATTAAAGTCACCGGGTTAGTATAGTGTAGGTTCCCCTTGTGCCGCCAAAACAACTCTGACCCATTGTGACATGGACTCCACAAGACCTCTGAAGGTGTGCTGTGGTATCTGGCAGCAGGATATTAACCGCAGATCATTTAAGTTGAAGGCGGAGCTTTCACGCTTCAGACTAGTTTATTCAGCCCATTCCACAGATGCTTGATCGGTTTGATGTCAGATTTGGAGGCCAACTCAACGCCTTGGTCTTTGTCATGCTCCTCAAACATGTTCTGAAACATTTTTGTGATGTAAAAGAACACATGATTCATCAGACCAGTCTTCTTCCATTGCTCCAAGACCAGTTCTGTTGCTCACATACCTATTGTAGGGGCAGCAGGTCAGCAAGGGCACTCTGACCGGCCTGTGGTGATGCAGCCCCATATGCAGCAAGTTGCAATGCACTTTCAGGAATTGGTGATGCAGTAACTTTTTTGTGGTGTTGGACCAGGCAGGCTAACCTTCAATCCCCTCATGCAAAGGTTAGCCTTAAGTTTCCGTGGACCACTTTTGGTAAGTACTGACCACTGCATACCAGGAACCCTTCACAAACCTACCTTTTTAAACATTTTCTGACTCCTCTATCTAGCCATCATAATTCATCATAAAGTCACTTAGATTCTGGACACTGGTCAACTTTTTCTGCTTCCAACACAACATCTTCAAGCAATGACTGTTCTCTTGTTCAATGTCCCACCCCTTGACAGTTGACACTGTAACAAGATAATCAAGTATTATTCATGTCAAAGTCGTGGCTGATTGGTGAAGGCTTCGGAAATTGTGTTGGCTTCAGCCCACTGATACAGAGTAGGAAAATGTGTGGCAAAACTTAAGCCAATACATAAAAATTTGTTAAACAAGCAACAACTGAAAACTGAGGAAAGGGAGATGGAGTATTAAAAAATGAGTTTATTCCCCATGTCCCATCACAAATCTTGAAAGCTTTCCCCTCTAAAAGGTCTGGACACAAATTCCTTCGCTGCCATGTTTCATAAAACTGAAAGTGTATTACAGTGGCAACCTAAATCTGGGCTTATAGTGATCAAACCTCCCAAAAAAATCAAGTTAGTGTGAGGTTTCTAATAGCCACTAATCTGTTAGTAACAGGCGTCATTAGGATACAACTGATTACCACAGACAATCTACCCATACTTAGAAAGTAACTGTTTTAATAAGTGCGTTTAAGTCTGTTTTTCTTTTGCACTCATCAGCATGGAGTTCAGATGCATCTGAGCTAAGGTATAAAACACATCTGGAACACATAGGAACTCTTCATTTTCTGTTTTTTGGCTACTCAGCATGTCATGCATGTTCAGTTCCCAGTTCAACATAAAATAGCTTGCAGATAAAGCAGATTTCAAATGGCAGAGAGAAACAGTTAACAGAAAAATCCATGTGGGGTTAAATGGAACACAGACGATTTCCAGGGCTCTCTGTCCGAGTGTGTCCAGCTCTCAAGTGTGGATGCTGGCTGGCCTGATAAGCTCACAGCTGGACAATGTTTTCACTCAAGTCTGAGTTTCTCCATAAGAGAATAAGACATGCTCAAAGATGATCAAAAGCCAAAGATGGAATGACTGCACACTATTTGTAGTTGGTGTTCATCATCATCCTCCTCATCAACCCTTGCAAAATGGTCATTACCCAGGCTGCCTTGGCAGATTTGTGCATACTGGTGCAGTCAGCAAGAGATATTAGAGATATTAAAAAGGTGAACACAATTGTCCCAAACAATTATAAACTCCCCCGAGTTATAGTGTTGCACACTGATCTGCAGCAAAAAACATGCTTTAGACATAAATTCTGCAAACTCACACAGTTTCAAACAAATATTGTAATTACAACAATAGTCTGCAACGTGAAAACACTCATCCTGGCGAGTGGAAAAAGAACTGTTCTTGAACATACACAGACAAGCTCAAGTGTGGCTGAGCCTTATTAGGTTTTCTCCAAACTTTCACGTTGACTGCAGACTAATGCCAAAGTTTGCAAAAGAGGCCTTTTTTTTTTTAGTTTTGGATAAAGATCTGGTTACGTAAAAAGAGTAGAGGCACAGCTGGTATAGGTCACATTGTGTTACTCCTTTTTTACCTTACATTTGAATTGTTGAATCTGTAGCTGATAACTGAACCCTTAAAAGACGGTAAAGGAGACATACAACAGGGTGGTATTTCTTGGCGGAAGCGAATAAGTGCTTTTACTCAATAATTACTTATTTATTAATTACTCAATGATTATTTAATATTAAATCATTAACTGTAAAATTATCCAAGCCTCTAAGTAAACAAGAACATATTTTGTAGGGGGAATTTAGATATGTGTGTTTATATATATGAATATGTGTGTGTGTGTGTGTGTGTGTGTGTGTGTACCTGGTAGCACCCAGCAGACTGCCACTGGAAGAGATGCTGGATTCAGAAGCACATCTGCGGCGAGGCTCCTGCTGCCTGCTGGGACTCAACTCTTTCTGCTGCTCCAAAACAAAACCGTTCGACAAGCCTGAGAAAAAGAGATCAAGACAAAGCAAGGTAGAGTCAAGATGCATAAAAAACATCTGCAGTGAGCACAGTAAAACAAGCCTGACCTGAAACAAGCTGCAGTATATAAGCCGGACAAAGTTTAGAGTGAGCATGAATGCTGCACTTCCTTTTCTTCTGTTTCTTAACTGTGGACTTTCTTTCCCCCTTACCACAGATGTAACTTACAGCAATTTACAGTTCTGTGCAAAAGTCAGACAACCTAAAAAGATTGACCTCTACAATAAAGTTTTGAGACTGTTAGAACACAGGTTTGGTTCCTCTACCCCAGTCATTGCCTTTACAGCATTTATTCTCAATCACATTCCTTCACTAACAGAATAAACTCAAGTCTGTATAGTGTAGTGTAGAGAAGAGCTTCATATTAGAATGTGCTTTCACACTAATAGTTGGCATGCACACACAGCATTGCGTTCACCATAACGGTGTTATGTGTTCACACTGACCCACATAGATTGAATTGCTGTAATGAAATATCAAGGGGGAACCAGAGTTTGTAGTCTATATAAAGGCTTTCATGCAGGTATGACCAATGAATAGTCCCCCCCCCTCACATAAATGGCGTTTGTGGCACTTTTAAACAAGCCAACATATACAAGTGTTTTGTTGGGATTTTTGCCAAATCCTGAACACCTTGATGTGAGCCAATAATACTAGCTAACAAATTCTGGGTCCTAATTTATTCTAACTTGTGTTTGCACTTTCAAATGAATAGATTCAATATAATTGTCTCAGGTAGCTCAAGACATTTGCACAGCACAGTATACATTTAAAGCTGCAGTAGGTAACCCATATAAAAACAGTTTGTCATATTTGCTAAAACTGCCACTATGTCAGTAGTACTTCTGGCTCCATCTAGTGTTCCCAATGCATTCGAGAGAATCCACCAGGGCCAAATTAAAACAACCAATCAGAGCCAGGAAGAAGGTCTGACAGAGTGTCAGTCACTGTTCATGCACACGCTGTGGGCAGCCCCCTTCCCCTGCGCATGCTCTCACTTGGCCAAGCTCCGTATCTTCAGTGAGCGGCTTCCCAGCCCTCCTTTGCCAGCAATAACTTACATGACAAAGACAAGTAAACAGAAGAAAACCAAGAAAGACAAGCAAGCTAAAAAGAAAGATAAAATGTGGTTAAACATCACATAAGCCTTTCAGAGGTGGGGGGAGCAATGGCAGGTAGAAGGACTCAACCGATGCTAGGCACATTTATGCTGGATCCTGTAGTTTCTAAAGTATAGCCAGGCAAAAGTCGCTACAAAGCATGTTACATCTAGCTGTGTGTAGTTCTGTTCACGGATTTTAAAAAAAGGACACTAAATTCTGTATAAACATGCGCATGTTGACCTCCTCTGCAGGGAGGGGCTTTGGAGGCAGGGTTGGAGCGCAGCGGAGAGGGAAGGGGAGGGACCTGGAAGTTGTATCGTTTTAGATTTTCAAGCTTGGTCCACTCTCTTCTTAATACTACCAACTGCAGCTTTAATATCTAGTGGTTTGGATTCTGCTTTGACTGCTGCTTTCCTGCAGGCAGTACCAGTGTTGGGGTGTTTGGCAGGTAACTCCTCTTCCCCCTTGCTGCCCCTGCTGGCACTGCAAGTTCTCTTCCTGGGGTGGAGCAGGGTCTCCAGGCGGGGGATCACCACAGACAGGAAGGTCCTGGTGCCCAGCTGAGGACACTCTGCCTGGGCTTCCCCGCCTCGCACAGGCTTCTCAGGGCTCACGCTTTTAGACTTACGGAAAAGCACCGACGTCCGTCTGTTTACCGGACCAGAGGGCTCGGCCAGGGTCGATGTGGCAACCACGCTGACATTGCCATCGTCAAGCAGCAGCCTGTCTTGCGAGAATCCGTTGAGGGTCTCCTTGTGGGATGGGAAACCGTCCTGGTGACCATCAAGCTTGCCCGAACAGTGCTGCTCTGAGCTGGGCTCGATGGGCTTCAGTGTAGGGGGCTCAGACGGGCCGTCAGTATTCGTCAGAGGGGGTTGAGAGTCTGAAGGCTCCAGCTTTGGAGGAACTGATTTGTCTCCTGCAAAAAGACCAAAAATTCTATGGTTAGTTTTAAGTGGCAAAATAAAGGAGGTTTCATAACGGCGTAAAGCAATAGAAAAATCACATTTTCCCCATAATCCAAATGTAGTTTATCTGCCAAAGTTTCTTTCATAGTGCTTTGATCTATGAGCCTAATGTAGCCCCTCATCCACCAATTAGCATTGTACAAATTGTATGCTTAAGTTAAACACTTGCCTCGAATCATATTAAGTTGTTCAGCAACTTAAATTGTAGCTAAAAATACAAAATTGGCCTACTTCATGACTGTGTTTATTTAAGAAGAGGTCATCATACCCACCTTGTAAACATCTGAGTTCTGATTAAGTGCACAAAAATTATTGTAACAAATATTACGTTTCATCTCGCCTTCCCACCAATCACTGAACGAATCGTCAGCTAGTTCATTACATCACACTCACAAATGACACGGTACAAAAGGAAAATGTGATTTTTTTAAAATTCACATTGACTATAATATACTTACTGCTGGACATATCTGAAACCACTGTAAGCACAGCTGCTAATTAATGAGGTATAGTTTTTTTTTATTAAGAGATGCATTTGCCTCATAACTGTAAAGCAGAACTAGAGAACGCGGGACAGTGAGAATGTCTTGACTGAAGCTGCATTTGTGTAAATGTGATTGTTGGCCAAACTGTTTGAGGAATCACATGTAACATGGTGCTATATGGTATTAAGTTATAAATAAATCATTATTGCTATTTGGCTTTTCAAAGGAAAGCCATCAGGTGCAAAATCATATTTCTCTTGGCACTTTTGAGTCTTCTAAGAAAAGAACACTATGTAAAAGCACAACCACTACTGCCAACTATTCCAAATGGTTTGTGTGCTCCAAATGGGATACATTCTAACACACACTTGTCTGTTTGTTGCTCCCATTCATCATCAGCCCATATGTTTGGCAGGCTTTTGTTTCATCAAGCACTTTCAACAAGCTTTGGAATGCATGGTTCAAGCACCACTTTGCAGAAATGGGGCAGACAATGGCTCACAATGACTTTGCCATTCAATTTAGATACCTCCTCACAGGCACCAGATCTCCAACACTTAATAAACGATTCAATTAAAGCAATGATTCAACCAAAAATCAAAATTATACAGTACTTTAGCAGTAAATCAGCCAAGGTCTGGAGCGACTCAAACATACCTTCCTCAGCTGAGCTGGGGTCTGCTGGTAGCTCCACTGCGGCCCTTCTCTGCTCAGAAGAGAGCGGCTGGTTGCTCCTCAGACTCATCTCCATCCTTATATCACTGATGGTCTTCTTCAGCAGCTTCAGCCGTTTGCTGCGTGAGGGGCTGGACTTCATGGCCGTGGTCAGGTCCAGCTTCTCCAGAAGCTCCTTTAGCTGCTCATCAAGTGACATGTGCAGCCGATTGACTGGTTTCAGCAACCGGTCCACTGAAGGTACAAATGAAAGGGTCATAAAAAAGTCTACTTTGTCCACATTGATATCTAATATATAATATGCTAGTTCTTACCTTCTTCCCAGGAGAAGTGAACAGTCGCCTCAATGGTAGGAGGTTCTAGTGCATGCATGCCGTTGTCAGATTCAAAGCCAATATGCTCAACATGGCGGCGTGTCTTTCTGAGCAAGGCCCCACCCTGATCTCTTAATCTGACAGCAGCACGGTAGAAGCAGGTATCCTTGGCATTGTACTTCATGCAGTTTGAAACGATGAGGTTGAAATCTGCCTCAAACTCATCAAGGTTCTTGTAGCCCTGTGCGTCTATACGTTTCCTCATGGTGGAAAAGTCCATGGGGTGCTTAATGTGGTCTAGATAATCAGGTACCTTGAAGAAAATGAGCAGATTGTTACCACTCCAGTGCTCCTCCAGTGACACGACATCAACGCCATTTTTCATCATTTCAGACGTGAAACATACTGAGATTGGAATGCATCAGGTCTACTACACTGATTACAACAGGGTACAATTTAACGGGTGTTATGTATATCAGAAGTGTCGTCTTTGATATGAACACCAGGCTTGATGTGGATTATGACGGCAGTTGTCTTCTCCCAACAGTAAAAACACATTCTGAAAATCGTAACAGTTTAAAAACGCAACTGGTTTTAGTGCACAAGAGGTTAATTGTGTGGGTTATTTCACTGTTAAGTTACAAGGTTGTGCTGTCACAAAAAAGCAGTGCAAAGCCAGAGACCAAACTTAATCATTTAGAACTTATTCTTAAAAGTTATTTTTTTACAGAAAGTATATTCAACAGGTAATTACATAAAAACAAAACAACCAAACATTACAATAAAATGTAATCCACACTTCATGCTTCTTGTAAACACCTCCACAGTGCACTTTTAGAAGTTGGTTGCATTTTCTCTCTAACAGTCCAACTAAACCCAATTATACACTCATCAGTCTATAACACCTTACTCCAGTTTTGGAGTTCTAGTACACATTTTCTTCACATTGTCCATCTTCTTTGTTTAGCGACAGCTCATCAGTCCATAACTTGATGGACAGAAGTCTAGGGGTGGGCAATTCGATGACATTTACTATGATAATTTATGTCACATGAGCACAGGTGTCAAATCTTATCCACCAAGGCCTTGCGTGGTTGCAGGTTTTTGTTCCAAACAAGCATGAGAACATCTTATCAACTGTTTGAAGACCAAGAAGAAGTGGAATCAGGAGCACAGGTGGGCTCTTGCTTGCTTGAAATAAAAAACCTGAAGACACACTAGTACATTGTCAGAAATTAAAGAACACAAAGTGTCCATTTGTCATACGTGAACACACCACAGCACAGTGGGAACAGCAAGTTTTCTCTGCATTTATTACATTCACCCAAGTGAAGCAGCGGGCAGCAAGGAACACGGTGCCCGGGGAGCAGTGTGTGGGGACGGTACTTTTGCTCAAGGGTACCTCAATGGTGCCACTAGCAGTTCTGGGATTCAAACCCCAACCTTCAGATCACAGGGGCAACTCCCTAACCACCAGGCCACCAGCTGCACTGCCTGTTCCATTACATACAGAGTATATAGCCCTGTTATAATAGTTAGTGCAGCACAGTGTGTGAAACTATGAATTTAAAATTTACAAAAAAACCCAAAGTACTGTACTCTGTGTTTTTCAACTGCGACACTGCAGTCTTTTCTATCTGTTCTAATGCGTTAAAACTAAAATAAACCAATATTGTGATGCATTTAATGTACCATAAACCTGTTTTGAAGTATTGAGACATATGGTTAGCCATATAGACCCCATCTCCCCAGAAAGTGGTGCATGTAAGATCTTCACAAGTACCTCCTGGATGCTAACAGGCTGTGCAAAGATCTTGGCCTGGTCCTTCTCCTGTAGCTGGTCCAACACAGACCTTAGCAGAATGGTGAATGGGGTGAGCTGCAGCTCTAGGATTGACTGCTGTAGTTTCACCTGCATAGACAGCAAAGAGATGAATACTTCTAAACACATCCAGTCAATAATAATTAAAATGATAAGCACATGCAGAACAAAAAAAACTAGATTCCTCTGTAAAAATCTGGCATTCACTAAATTAAATGTTTGCAATAATGCCACTTAAACAGAGTATCAGATGAATGGCTGTCTGGTTTATTAGCTCACTGGGAAGGCAGCTACTGTACCCAGCACAAGCTCAACTCACAGATGTGCACAGCATATGCTTTAATAGTGTTTTCACAGTGACATCATTCTGGCTTTATACTTCAATACTTACTTCAAATGAAACAGTGATTATGAGTTTAAAGTGCAGAAAGTCAGCTTTGAATTGAAAATACCTATATCCATATTAGCAGTTACAAACTTTTATGAACACTGCCTTCGCATTCTAGGGGACTGAAAGTGACCCCATGGTTGGTTGTCCAGGTTTTTTTGTGGGCAGTTGTGTGTCAATGCATCATTTATTCAACTTGCAGCAGGACAAGCAAAATACACAGAGAAACAAACTTACAGAGCAGATTGTGTTCATTACCTCTTCTCTTTTGAGTTTTTCTCTCTTTCTGATCAGTTCCAGCAATAGCCGGGCCCTCTCAAGGTCATGCCTTAAACGGTGAAATTCCTTCAGCTGTTCCTTTAGTGCCCGACTCTCCTCCTCACTGTGCTTCTGGACAAATGAATCACAACGGCATGACATTACATAACATTTCAATCCACTGTACCTTCAGTCACGCGAAGGATGTCCCTCCACTAAGCATGGCTGACTTACAGGTCGTGCAGTTTTCTGGGCCTGTAGGCTGGAATTGAGTCGTCTGATCAGTGGCAGGCCATTCCGTGATTGTCTCTTCAGGGTCCAGTAGTTCAAGACCAGCTCGATGAATACCTTTTTCCTCTGGAGAGAAACTTGATTAAGGATGGTGTTTAACCTGTGGAAGAAAAAAAAAAAAAAAAGATGTCATGATTTACATTCAGCTAACGGCTTGGTACTGACACTTCTGTGTCTCCAATAGAAAAAAAGTTTTCATTTTAAACCAGTATTTTGGCTAAAAGCTAGTCCACATTCTTTTAGCAGTGTGTACACAAATGTGTCCTGGGTCACAAAGAGCGACTGCTTAAGTGAAAGTGTGTATTTATTTGTACGTGGTGTCATTATTTATTCTGATGTCTTATTCAATACTGTTTTGATTCTTCTTCGTCTTTTTTCTATTTACAGCATAATCATGGGAAGTGCACTGCTGCCTCCTGCCAGTAAAAAAAATGTACGTGTTTTATTTGTGTATAGAGCAAGGAAGTGAGATCCAATCACAAGCAGACACAAGAGACACATTCTAATGCCAGGTGTGAACCACATCTGATCACCCAAGGTGCATGGTGACAACATGGGCCAACATATGTTTGCTTCTTAGGTGTTGCCCAAATAGCTATGAGATTAATGTAGGAAACTAATAATGGAAGTTTCCTGCCACTCATCATCTTTCCTGCAGCAAGCATAGCTCCAGGACACCAAAAAAGCAAAACTCAGACCCTAAAGATGTCAATATATGTGACAATATTTTGGGGTGAAGGGACAACTTTGTAAATTTGATTATTCATGAGACAACTGCTTTAGCATCAGGAGACTTTACATACAACTTTAATATTCCTCTATAGTAGCTGCATCTCCACACATCGCTGCAGTGGCATCAGTTCTCTGAACCTCTATTCCCTCCACAGTCCCCCGGAAGCAGTGATTTGCACATTCTGCACATTTTTGTTTTCCTAGCTCCCAACACACCTGATTCAGCCAGTGCTCTAAAGCTTACCTATGAGGTGGAAAACTAGGCACAGACTTTGCAGACACTGCTACCACAGGTTCTGTGGTCTTCTTGCTCTTTGTTTTCTTCAGCTTTTTTTTTAGCCTTGTTCGGCCGTTTTTACCGACCATCTTCTGACAGAGTCCGTTTTTGGTTTTGGTTTTGGTGTCATCATAAATGGTAAGAGGCCTTCTGATGGAGCCGTTGGGGGTGTGGGCCCCACAGTAGGCCGTCTTCTTCACAGAGAAGGTGGGGGTACCTGACTCTGTCATTTCTTTGATGGGTTCCATCTTCATGAAGAGGCCAGCCTTTTGTGCGCAGCTGACATGAAAGGCGGTGTAACAGTTGGCTTTGTGGCACTGGATACAGGCACCGACGCCTTTCTCCTTGCAGAGGTAGCAGGTAAGCTTCCAGCGGGCAGGGGGGATATTTGCCACACCATCAATGGGCTCGATGAAGACCGTGTTGGAAAAACCCACTTCGGGTACCCATAAGGCGCAGACCACGTGTCCCCAGCGGTCATCTTCTGTCTTCTTAACAGCACCACCCTTGTTGGGGCAGAGGATGCAGTCGGCAGGCTGGGTGGGAGACTGGAGGCAATGACGGCACAGCCACTGGCCCTCTGGAATATATGGAACTCCATAGCACTCTTGATGCACAGCCAGATTGCACATGTCACAGAAAAGAATGGCATTGCTGTCCTGGCACTCTCCATCCATGCAGATGCAGCATACAGCATCCTCGTCCACCACTGACTGCGGGTCCTTCTGACCCTGGGTTTGCAAGAACGACTCCTTCTCAAAGCGGTCCACGAGGAACTCGAAGACGTTAGGAGAAATCTGGCTGAAGCCTTCGCTTTTTCTTTTTTCATTGACCAGGTCCAGCCAGGCATAATCCTCCTCGTCCATGTCATACTCCACTTCCTCGTTGAGCTCCTCCGACGTCTTCTCCTCATACTTAAAGTACTGTGAGGGTCTCCGAGGCACAGCCGGGAGATTGTACTCCACAGTGCGGAATTTGGGCTCAGGAAGCATGCAGTGAGGCGCCTGAGCCTTCTGTGCGTTCAAAGCGGCGTTCTTCCTCTGCTGGCTGCTTTTGAGCCGTGCAGACCGTAACGGGGCCTGCTGAGGCTTCTCCGTGTTCTCCTTATTGCTGGTGCACTCCATTATCTCCTGGGCTGTGGGGTCATCATCTGTGATGACCTCCAGTTTGTCAAAGATGCTGATCCGGTGCACTCGCCCATCCAGCTCCAGCTCCACCATCCGCTGTGCCTGTGCATAGGTGAGGGTCTCCCGGTTCGGGGAAGGTTTGATGGGTGAAGGCGACCTCTCAGGTGCGGGGGGTCTGTTATGTCGCACTTTCTTCCTCATCATGGAATCTTAAAAAGCTGTAGAGGAAAACAGGGAAAATCAGAAGGCATAAGTGGAAGTGTACAGTGTCTACTCATCATCCATGAACACACCACAGCACAGCACACAATGTAAACAGCACAAAATTGTTTTCTACATTTAACTCATTCACCAAGTGAAGCAACAGGCAGCCAGGAACTCAGCACCCGGGAAGCAGTGCATGGGAACGGTATGACCGCTGTGTTACGTTCGAGACTGCATTAATAACTGATCAGTACTCTCAGAACATACCAGAAGAGGTATCTTCTGGTTACAGGGGAAGCATGACACATTTCACACTGCTACACATTTCCCTACATCTTAGAGGCTTCACGAGTCAGTTTTCAGAATGATACGCCCTATGTTTCTTGTGGTAACCAAGTCATCTAAAAACAACTGCTGTGACAGAAAGAAACCTACTACTCAAATATCTTCCTGCTGTCAGAGCTGGCAGAAGTTTTGTAGGTGCATGATGAGGTTTTTCATGACAAGCTTTCGAGCATGTTTACCTGTGATAACGAGTGATAAAAATTTATTAAATCCTTAGATATTAGAACTCTAATCCTTAGAAAAGTCCACTTACACGGACAGAGCTATAACTGTTCAAAGAGACCAGACTCAATCCAGTGTCAGGTATGTGAGCTTGCCAACTCTGAGCTGTTAACTAACAATTAACCCCCCCCCACCCCCCACTGTGGTGCTGTGGAGTCAATGGAAATGAATGAACACCCCTATTAGTTCCTGAAGCAGTAACCTTGACATAAACACAGAGTACACGCATGCACTGAAATAGGAACTCCCTTGAGCAGGAACGAAGTGAAATGAGCAGCAGTGACAGGTTTTTAACGCTTGTTTCATTGCCAGAGTGGGTGTTGTGGTTAGGGGGAGGCGGACGGGGGAGGCTCTAAACCTGAGCCCGTGTTTAGCTCAGTGAGCCGGGCTGCACTGCGTTTCCTTTGTATCGATCATGTCTGAGCAGCGTTAGAGGAGAGAGAGGGGCCTCCGTGCTGGTAGCGAGGCTCGCAATAATAAAATAAAAGCAAATGGTGCAAATGGCGCCCTGCAAAACACAGGCGCAGGCACAGATTTCGTGGAGAGCTTTAAAGCCGTTTCCCGAGCACTTCCCTGCCTGTGTGTGTACGTGTGTGCACCCAGATTTCTACCGAGCCCCCCTGTGTCTGCAGCTGCAGAGGTTGTTGTTCTTAAAGCCCAGTTACCTCGGAGCCCCGGTGGAAAAGAGAGTGGAGGAGGAGAAGGAGGAGGAGGCGGCGGCTCCTGAAAGCAATGGCGATCCGGCCTGCTCGGAGGCTGTGATTCCGTACACAATGTTCTCCTCCCCGGTCGCAGCCGCAGCCCGCACCGCCAAGTCTGGAGTGCGGAGAGCGCGGAGAGGCCGTCAGGGCCGAGACTACCGGTCCCGGAGCGAGTTCCGCAGGGGGAAACCGGGTCTAAAAGCCATCCAAACGCAGGAACGACGTCCTTCTCAGCCCTCGTAAACGATGAGCAGCAGCTGCTGCTGCAAAGGCTTCCCCTTCTCCTTCCCCTTCCCCCCCGCACACCCAACAACAATGCGGCCGAGCTCCACACTCCGCCCGCCCCGCCACAACGAGAGGGCGGTCACTCAGACCCAGCGGCGGAGGATCACACGGAGAGGGAATGAGTGTCAGAGTCAGGATATTTATAGAGCATATAGAATACACACAGAATAAAAAACACGGTGCAATAAAACAATTTGCCTCTAATTTATACCCAATTACCCAATTTGTACTCTTTATTTATACCCGTGATATTTCTGTAACGGATACTCCAAATACACACAAAAAGTCTTTTTTTGTATAAGAATTAGAAGTTTACTCGGGCCACTCTGCAATTGTATGTCCATACCCATGTGTGGTCTAATAAAATAAAAATAAGTGAGAGGGATTCGCTGGTGCACTATATATATATATATATATATATATATATATTTGTGTGTGTTTCATTTCAAGCTGAAGATATTGGGTGGTGAATTAAAACAATAATAATATAATAATAATGATGATAATAATAATAATGACAATAATTCTACTGCTACTACTACTTATAATATTAATAGTAGTAGTAGTAGCAGTAATAATAATGAGCTTTGTTCTCCAGACGGGGTAAAAAAAAAACTGTTTTAAATAGTGAAGGCCCCTATCTGCCCCACCCCTGATGGCGCCTCGGTGCCCCTGAGAGAGACCCTCAGGTCAAGAAACCCCGTATGCTTAGTTTACCAACACGGCCGGGCTTAACAGCAGTTCTGTACTGAACTCTTGTTTCTGCAGCATAACTAAAAGCACCGCATCTAGTACTGATTATCAGGACATGGCTATATGTACACATTTCTGATCAGCTCGGTTAATGACGTGTCTAAAGTGCCCTCCCCCACTACACCAGAGCCCCCCGGGCCGTCGAGCTGTTTTATTTTTATTGCCCCTCACCCGCCATGTTGGTGTTGCCCTAATACCCCCCATGTGTGACGTCATAAAAGCGTGTTCCTTCCGTCCGACGCTGAGTGGAGCTGTGAGTGTTTAACCGTGCTGAGGACAAAGCCAAATTAATTGCCCCCCCTTCTCTCTCTCGCTCTCTCTCTCTCTCTCCCTGCCTGCCTGGTCTGAGATCAGTCCTACTTGGTGATTTAACTTTAACGGCACACTAAATAGACCGAGTTGCACGTTTCTGAAGGTAGGAGATCTTTATTTTTCAGTCACTTTAGTGAGAGGTGTGTGTTGGTGGTGGTGTGTGTTGAGGAGGAGGAGGAGGAGGAGGAGGAGGAGGAAAGAGGAGGGGGCAGATCCAGTTCTCCCCTCGCTGCTGGTTCTAGCCAGCTCCTCCTGCTCTCCGGCCACCCAGGACCCTGGTTCTGCCTCTCGCCAGGTCTGAGTCTCGGTGCTGCGGGGCCTAGCCGAGGTGGAAAAGAGACTTCGACACGAAGCTCATCGCCACATACATCAATTTGAGGACTTTAACAATGTCACGAAGTGTGTTTTTGCTTTAAGCAGTCTCTGTCAGTGCTCCGAAATCCATGTGACAGTAGTAAGTACGGGAGCTCTGTTGTTTTTGTCTGGGTAACGTTAAGATGTGCAGAGAGCTAACAGGCTAACGCTGCTAAAAGATTCACAAGAAACTAAAAAAAAACCCACTAACCCTCATAGGACTTCTTTAATGGTCCTATTGTTGTTTTCTAATCAAGAACTCGCTTCAGGAAGTGATATGTTCAGGAAATTGTTTACTAGACTATTAATAAAAAATGAGGCAGCTCCTCACACCGCGGTGTTATTGAAGGTTAATTTAAACTAGATCAGCTTTGGGGAAGTAACTTAACCCCCGTTTGAATTGCTGGGTTGCTCGCACTGCTACTACTACTAATATTAATAATTAGAACATCGACGCTTTTGTGTTTTTAGGTGAAAAACAGCAGTATCTCTAGGCGAGTTGTGAACAGGGTGTATTGGCGATTCCGGAAAAGTTAGCTACCCCAGCTAGGTGGACGCAGGGTAGTCTTGTAAATAAATATTTAAGAAGAGATGGAGGAAGGGCCCAGAGAGCAGATCACCTCAGCCCAGGCCAGTCAGGTTTATTTCATTCTTTAATATGGATATAATTTAGGTAAATTGTGCATTCTTGACATTCAGTACCTCTCCACTCATTCCACACGAGAGCAGGCTGGATTGTTGTTTTTGTTTACGAGGTAAAGCCAGTTTCGGGGACGAACGATAAACAGAAACAACACGACTCATATGAAGGTCTGGGGCGGCTGTTCCGGGTTCTGTGGAACCACAGAACTGTTTTGGCAGACAGCCCAGTAAAACGCACTCAGAACCAAACACCAGGCTTTTGGTGATTTATCAGTATATCCGCGCGTGTGTATGTATGTGTGTGTGTATATGTATATGTGTGTGTGTGTATATATATATATATATATAACACCGCACATTTACATATATATATACACACACGTAC
>JBBPCX010000135.1:26938766-26963285 GCA_037974365.1 Hydrocynus forskahlii | reverse complement strand
TATATATAGGTTAAGATGTAAACAGCTGTTTATGATGTTGCTCATTTCTAGTGAAACTTGTTCAGAATTGTTCATAGTTTTAAAAGCTTCTTTACAGAAAGTTATGATATGGAATTGTTACAAATATGTGCCTGACAGAGTTTTGAGCTACCCTCAAAGGAAACCACTGCCATATTTGCCACTGTTTTACCTCTTCCTATATATTTAAAACAAATTCATTAGATTCACTAGTAATTATGGATAGTAAATAAAACTAAAGAAATGGCCATATTTGCACTGTAGATTCCTTGTTTCTGTTGTCTGTAAAGAAATGCGTGTTGGTAAATTTCTCTACGGTGCACCATTTCACTTTAAACCTTCTCTTACTGATTTATTATGCAGAAATTTTGATTCCCTTTTAATTTGAATTTAAGACAGAATAACTGGCTGTATAGTGAAAAACACTCCTTTTTATTCGCTTTCTTATTTATTTATTTTTTATTTTTTACAGATTCCACAAAGCATTCTCATACTTTTCTACCGGGACAAGTCTGATGTGTCTTCCTCATCTGGATTTGAAAATAACGCACAGCTGTAAATATTTGGGCGGATGATAGCAGTGACAGCCACACTGATGACACTTGAACATTTCTCAAGCTGCTTTCATTAGAGAGATTTTATCCTAGCAGAAATTCAGTCTGCTAAAATGGACGGAGAGGAAGGTCTCTCTCAAAAGACTGATGATGTGCATCTGGAACATAATGGCTCCTTGGAGAATGACAAGAGACAAGAAGCCAAAGAAACGTGTTTGAAAATTGAGGGGCAAGATGGTTATGTATTTAAAACATACCGCTTTACTCCACTTGAGATTACAGATGCAAAATCCTCAAATTCTCCTACAGACACAATGGTTAAAGACTTTTCTTCTGTGCCCTCATCCCCCGAGGGAACATTGTTTAATGCATCTTCTCAGGTTGATGGAAATTCAGGAGATAGTCCAGAAGCAGAGAGCTGCAATAAGCAGGACTCTCCAACTTCTCCTACCATTTCAAATCAAAGCCAGAGCACTGAAGTAGTTGAGGACAATTCTGCAAATGAAACAAGTGTACATATCAAAGAGGAACCAAATGAAACCGGTGAAAGTGCCCAGGAAGACGAAAAGTTTTACTTTGATGGTGCTGTAGGTCCCTTTGTCACTAAAAGTAATGATGATGACTATGGTAACTTTCTCAGTGGCTACTCAAGTACATTTTACGACTTCGCTATGGACGCTGTCACACAAAGCCTTCTATCATCTATTAGAAATCCTCTCAATCCTAGAAAGAAGTCTCCCGCTTGGAACCATTTTTTCATATCGCCTCGTGATAGTACCAAAGCAATCTGTATGTACTGTATGAAAGAGTTCAGTCGAGGTAAAAATGAGAAAGACCTCAGCACTAGTTGTTTAATGAGGCATGTGCGAAGGGCTCACCCCACTGTACTTTTACAAGACAGTGACTCTTCAAATATTTTGTTCAATTCTGCCTCATCTTTAATACCTCCCATTATATCACCAAATAACGAAGACCTGGCAGCTAGCATTACACCCCACTTAAACAATCACACCTCACCGTCCACCTCTTTAGCAGAGGCCACAGATGTAGCATCCAAAGAGGCATTGCAGACGGTCAAGCCAATCATGGAAACAAATGCCAAGGCTGATTCTGGCACAGTCCCTTCCCCACATTCCATCAGCATCCACAACGATGATGCCATGGACATCGTGTCTGACTGCCCAGGCTCAACTCATAAAAACTCAAGTTCCCGAAGGCGATCAGCTGTTTGGAAACACTTTTATCTGTCTCCTGCGGATAGCTCAAAAGCGGTGTGCATTCACTGCATGAACGAGTTCAGCCGTGGTAAAAATGGGAAGGACTTGGGAACAAGCTGCCTAATTCGCCACATGTGGCGGGCCCACAGAGACATCGTCATTGAAGAGAATGGACAGGGTTCCACCATTCCACCACCTTATACCACACCACCAACACTACTGTCACACCCACAGCAGATGCAGGATCCTGTGGAGATCAAAAAAGAGCCTTGTACTTCACCGGAAAACATATCAAATGAAGTGCCCAATGACGACAGCGAAAACCTTCTTTTAAATATGGATGTCAGTGAGGACATATATCACTCTGGACAAGACCCTTCACTCAATATGTCTTTTGATTTGAAAGGTGAAAGCGTACCTCCATCATCATCCCCAGATGACTCTACTGAAGGCCCAAGCCTAAGCCAAGACCCAAGTTCAGTTTTCCAGCAGAACAAAAAAATAATGAAAAGAGTGAAATCGGAAGTGTGGCATCACTTCATGGTCTCCCCAGTTGACCAGCTCAAGGCTTTGTGTCGATACTGTCCTTGTGTCATTAGCCGGGGCAAACGTGGTGACTTTGGCACAAGCTGTTTGATGCGACATCTGGTGAGGCGACATCCTGATGTCCTCAAGAACCAAAAAAGCACAAGTGTCAAAGCGTCTTCACCTCAGTCACTCCATACCACTTTCGCTGCAGAGGAGGAAATGTCAGCAAGTACAACCGACAGCTCTGCTAGTGAAAAGAAATCACACACTCTGCCCGGTTTTAGTAAGAAGACTTCAAAACTGTGGAATCACTTTTCAATTTCTTCTGGAGATCCAACAAAGGTGGTCTGTTTGCACTGTAACCGCACAATTAGCAGGGGGAAAAAAACAACCAATCTAGGCACCAGTTGCTTGTTTAGGCACATGCAGAGGTTTCATGGACATGTGCTTGACAATAATGGTAGCATCTCAGGTGATGTGTCATCTGCTGAAATTACAGTAAAGCAGGAGCTCATGGACACTTCTACATATGAGGAGAATAATGAGAAATTTGATGATTGCCACCCAGTTGCCAAAAAAATCACCAGACTCATTGCAGAAATGCTTGCACTGGATCTTCAGCCATCGGCTGTGGTGGAGAACGTTGGCTTGAACCGATTACTGGAATATCTCCAACCACAGTATTCTGTGCCCTCTTCATCTTACTTCACCAGCACTGCTATACCAGAAATGTACGAAAGTGTAAAAGAGGTTGTTCTGGCACACCTCAAGGAGGCAGAGGGTGGAATTATCCATTTCACAACAAGCATATGGGTGAGCAGTCAAACTCGGGAATACCTGACTCTTACAGCCCATTGGGTGACGTTTGAGTCACACGTCCGACCTCAGGGCCAAGATTTCCACTGCTCAGCTCTGCTTGGTGTCTCCCTGATAGACTGTGATTACAATATGCTAAGCATTCAGAAGCAGCTTGAGTATCTTTGGGAAACCTGGATTGCTTCCTCAGGACTGCAGATTGGATTCACTGTAACTGATAATCAAGCCATAGGAAATGTGCTGGAGGACAGTGCTCACAACATCATGCATTGTTTTGGTCACAACATAGACCTCATTGTCAATGAAGCCATAAAAAGTCAGAGGATGGTCCAGAACTTGTTAAGCATTGCTCGAAAAATCTGTGAGCGAGTACATCGTTCACCGCAGGCAAAGGAGAAGCTGGCAGAACTGCAAAAAGCCTATAACTTACCTGAAAATCAGCTGGTCCAGGATGTTCCCTCTAAGTGGAAGACCTCATATTTCATGCTTGAACGATTAGTCGAGCAACAGAAAGCCATTGATGAAATGTCTTTAGAGTGCAATTTCAGGGAACTTATAAGCTGTGACCAGTGGGAGGTGATGCAGTCAGTTTGCAATGCTCTGAAGCCCTTTGAGGTGGCCTGCACGGAGATGAGTAACCGCACTGCCACACTGGGCCAAGTCATACCACTCATTCATATTCTCAACCGAAAGATAGACATGCTTTTCGATGAGACCATGGGCATTGACAACATGCTTAAGTCTCTGAAAGACGCCATGGTGACCAGAATGTCTCCCACACTTCATGACCCTCGTTATACATGGGCAACCATGCTAGACCCGCGGTACAAGACCTCCCTGTTCACCGAGGAGGAAGCAGAGCAGTGCAAACAAGACCTCATACGAGAACTTGATAAGGTATCTATAGCTACCTCTGCAGAGACGAAACCTCCATTATCCAATGGATGCAGCGAGGTCCCGGCTTCATCTAACAGCTCAGCCACCAAAAAGGACAACCTGTGGGCCCTGATGGACGACATTAGGCAAAAGATTAAGCAAGAAGAGAGACCAAAATCATCAGAGCTTACTGTTTTGGAGTATTTGGAGGAAGACATCCTTGACCAGAGCTGCGACCCTCTGGATTATTGGAATCTCAAGAAGTTCTTGTGGCCTGAACTTGCCAAAGTAGCTATACGTTACGTGGGCTGTCCACCCAGCATTGTACCAGCAGAGACTCTGTTCAGCACATCAAGTGTGAACTGTGCCCTGAATCAATCCCGACCATTGCTAGAAAATCTTGAAGGACTCTTATTTTTAAAGGTCAACCTTCCTTTGATATATTTTCAATACTGAGAACTTTTTTTTTTTTATGTGTGCAGGCTTATTCTTAGACCCTGTTAAACCAAGGACCAAATCATCTCTGATGGTGGCCCTTTAAAAATTTTACACTGAGGTTTAGATTTGGTATACAGAGCTTATAGATCATGTTAATTTAAATAAATGCTTTGTATGTGTACTACTGTTCAACACTTGATAACTGGAGTTGGTCTTACACCTGGTGAAAAGTGTTTTCAGGGAGGGAGGGAGGGAGGGAGGGAGAGATGAATGCTATAGAACTATAGGGGTAGCGGTGTGTTGCTGTTCTTTTTTTTTTTTTTTTTTAGCGGCCAGATTTATTTTTTTTGTCTTCTCTCTCCTTGTGCCTTACATGAACTACTTCAGGTCAAAATGCTGTAAATATCTGACGTGCAAATCACGTCATATCCTTTGACTCAATGATGTAAAATAGAATGGGATGCTGAATACGTTTTTTATTATTATTAAATATGAACACATGGCCCAAAAAGAAATGCTGTGACTGAAAGATGTTTAAATGTTTGTAATTTAATCTTTTCATTGTGATATTGTGGTTTATGGTACTGTCCATTAGAATTAGTTTCTTTTAAACTTGTTAAAATTTCTTAAAATGTAATATAATGCTGTAATTTCAGGGTGAGCAATCCGTTTGAATTTTGCAAGCACAAATGTCATTTTTTTTCTGGGGTATTAAATTATGGGTTAGTCAAGTCAATGTACATTTTTATAAATAATGATTTCCAAAAAAAAAAACGAAAAACAAATTTGCTAAAGAGTAAGCATTCAGACTGGAACCATGCAATTTCCGTGGTCTTTTGTTAATAAAAGGTTTACTCTTTCAAATATTTGTCCTGCTTTTAAATCTAAATATGTTCACAGCGCTGGTTTATGGATTTGTACAATCTATCTACGAGTCTGATCTCCGTTTCATTTTCTTAATATGAAGACTTGGCAGATGTGTGTTTGTGTCAATCAATGGAATGAGAGTAGATATAATTTTACAGGATATGAAATGTAAAGCTTTTGCATTCTTTCACAGGAGACATCATGTGGTACAGTAACAGCACAGTTGTTTTTTTGGTTTTTTTTGTGAAAGGAAGTGGTGAGCAGATGACCAAGCCGTTACACAACCCCAGGTGCCTCTTGGAAGGCAGGCAGACGTGGGCCACAAACCAGTTTTTCTTGAGAGTCAAGAATATGTGCAGCGTGGCACCACAGGCTCTAGATAATCACCGTCTTGGTTTAACTCCATTCGTGTCACATTTTCCATGCAGAGACACACCACCACTAACAAAGTGAGAACCCTTTGTTTTTTAATTGAGACAAGGACAACCTCTGCTCCTCATAAAAATAAAAAATGTGTTGGTCCATATTGTCCATATGTATTTGGTCCACTTAGTAAGAACAATATGTATTGAAACTACTTGTTCATCAACTGGGTGGAGAATGTGGCAATCTCTCCAAGATCACCAGCTTATTGTTTAGTTCAATGCTGAGTGGTGGAACTTGGGATACTTTGACTACCATGCGTTCGTACGCCTGTATGAAGATGAGGGGTTGGTGAGAATCACGAAGAAGTGATATGCGAGTTGCATTTGCCTCCATCAGTATGTGAGAATACGTCTTCATGAATGGATGTCCAGGTGTCAAATCTTCTCTTCTGTCATATCTAGAAAATCAGGAAAAAGTTTATGTCCTGTTAACCCATTTATATCCAACATTTACTGGGGTGAGTTGACAAACCATACAGCTGTAGGGTTTAATCCAGGGGAAATTCAATATTTCAGAAACGAAGATTAATTATTAATTTTTTCAGTTATAGGACAGGTACTTTTCATATAACTACCATTTATAAATAAAATACCTGTAAATAAATAGATTTTCTTGTCATTTTAACATACAAGGTATTTATTCATGGTATCATTTGGATTGACAAACCATACAGCTGTAGGGTTTAGTCCAGAAGAAATTCTCTGTGTTTGAAACTTACTTCCATTTACTATTTAGTTCCAAAAAGTGTGAGACTCCTGTCTGTGCAGCAAGTACATCTATGTGCAGGGACACATCTAGAACAAACACATAGACACCATTAGAGTGGCCTGTTCTTATTTTACAGGGTATTTCTTAGCCCCATCGGTTGCTCCTGAAATGAATGTACCTGAGGTGGCCGGCACTAATGCATGCAGTTCCTGCATGGCTTTGCCTCCTGGGTAGTTGTGATGTGAAACATATAATGAAACACCGGAGTACATGCCATTTACCACCAAATGTCCCATTACAACAAGAGATCCAATTTTATATATCCATGACTTCTGATAGTTGTTTAAACTGAAACAGAAAGAGAAAAAATACAGATGAGTTTTCCTGATAAAATACCTTTTACAGAGTGTTTCTCAGTTTAGTAGTGCTCTAAAATACCTGACTATACTTGACAGTTATTTAACAAGCACCTGGCCATTTCATAAATGTTTATATGGCAATAGTCCAAACTGTGTATTTATAACTCCGTCATACCAAACGAATTAATGTAAATGGTTATGAAATGTGATTTCCTATTGATTTACACCCGTTTACACCCATACACAGTAAAGCAGCTACACGTAAAGTCTTATGGAGGCTTACACTAAACCTATTACTGTCAATTTGTATTTAACATACATGAAGGAGCAACCTCGAGCTGCTACTATATTGAAGACAGGAAACGTGTAGATAATAAAACGGAGCTCCTTGTGCGGTAGGAGGGAGTATAACAGGATGAATCCCATTGTGGGCAGCAGCAGTGTTCGCATTCGCCTGTCCAAAAGGCCAAGCGGCACAAAGAAAACAGAAGCGCCAAGGGCACGAGGTACAGCTGAATAGAAGTACCAGAGAAAGGGGGAGGTTTACTGAGGGGAAGAAGTCAAGGAAAGACAAAACAAAAACACAAGGACAGACTCAGAGTTGTCTAATTAACTGTATGACTGTATAACTGAACAGATGCTGTTTAATATACACTGGAAATGATTAAGAATTGTCCAGATGCATGTCACACACTGATGTTTAGGGACTGTTTTTGAATAGTGTGAAGGGTTCTAATCCTCCCAGTCACTACACATTGACTACAAGATGCAATACCAGTTATCCAGTAAAGGAATAGAATTAAAGAGGCCATTTATAGTCACGCACGAACACACCACACCACAGCACAGAACACAGTGTAAACAATGTGAAATTCTTTCTCTGCATTTAACCCATTCACCAAGTGAAGCAGGGGGCTGGCACTAATGAGGGGCACCTGGGGAGCAGTGTGTGGGGATGGTACCTTGCTCAAGTGTACCTCAGTGGTTTCACTAGCAGTCCAGGGATTCGAACCTTCTGATCTCCCCAAATAATTTGAGAATGAAGAAATTGTGATTTTTAAATTCAATGAAAGTCCAGAACAATTGCCCAACTGAAATCCCACTGACAACTATGGGATTGTGTTGGGAAATATCCAACCACTTTAAGGTTGTTTACAGACAGCAGTTAAGCAGGTTATTTAAATCAGAGGTTCTTAATTCCCAACACAGTGATGTCTCATGCTTTGCAAATTCTATGGTTTCCCTAATCTACACACCTGATCCAGACCACCAAGAGGACATTCGTTAATGAGACAAAGCACTAAAATGTGCATAGTGTGGGGGTCACTAGTACTGGGTTTGAGAACCCTTGCTTTAGATCATTTAAAACACAAAAAGGCAATACAGTTTGATGTGGTTAACCAAGGCTAGAGTAGGACCTTCAAAATACTAATAAACACTCTTAGCTGTCTATTTTCTGCTTAGATCCACATGAATCAGTGACCATTAGCTACAAGCTACAGCCATAACAATCCTTTATTACAGGTAAAAGGATATTCCCCAGTTGGAGCTTTTGTTCAAAATGGTGTTGTACCAGAGCACCTGACCTTCAGGCCACAGCAGCTTATTCCAGAACACAGAGTCAACACCAACAGTGAGGCCTGCAAAAAAAAAAAAAACAACATGTAAAGGAACTGTTCAGTGAAAAATTAAATTTCCTCAAAAGTCACTCAGCCTGGTGTTCAAATTTCTCTTCCTTAGTTAAGTCAATATTCACGCAAATATTTTCAATAAATACATCCTCAAAGCTAAATTTCTACATTTAATCTTTTTCAATTTTCGTGACAAAGTGTTGCAGACTTACTATCCAAAACAACAGGGGAACCTACATGTGTCTTTTTTGCTGCGATTTTACATCTAAATGTTAATAATAGTAAAACAGTGCTAAGTTTTTTAGTACTCTTTTGCCTTACACCATCCTGTATGTAACTCTCTGCCACAAATGGATTTTAGAACATACATTTAGAGCAACAACCTTCTCAGAGCTACTATAAAAAAATGTATTTAGCACCGTATGTGTAACCATTCCATGTAATAACTTTGTGAGGTAGCTTTTGAAATACAAACAGAATTCCCCTTTGAGGTCAACAAGCATGGTTTGGTTTAGGGCACAGTGTAACCGGGGCAGGCTTTTTAATATTCTGACTTCCCCCTCCAATGCACACGAGCAGGTATATGGACAGTACAGATTATGTTACAGCGTTAAAACCACTGAAAGGGAAAGTGAATAACATTTATTTACTTGTTACAGTGGCCCCTGTCAAGGGTGGGATACAATAGGCAGCAAGTGAGTTGTCCGTTCTTGAAGTTGATGTATTAGACACAAGGGTCTGAGCAACTCTGTCAATGGCCGGACTGTGATGGCTAGACAACTGCGTCATCTCCAAAACAACTGGTCTTGTGGGCTTCCTGGTATGCAGTGGTTAGTACCTACCAAAAGTAGAGCAAATTCTAGCCTGTCTGTCTGAAAAAGTGTATGCTGGCTATGACAGAAATGTGTCAGGACACATCACAGCTTGCTGAATGGGGAGTTTCGTAGCCACAGACTGAACCAAAAGCACCTGCAACGTGCATGTGAGCATCAGAACCAGACCACGGAGCAACAGAGGGCGGCGGTCTAATAAATTGTTTTCTTCTACATCATGTGGATGGCCAGGTGAGTGTGGATTGCTTTCCTGGAGAACAGATGGAATTAGAAGGCAAGACAGGAGGCAGTGTGATGGGTCCTGGCATGGGTGTTGCTTTGATTTGTGCCACATCTCTAAACATTGTTACAGACCAAGCACACTCTCATGGCAATGGGATCCCCTAATAGCAGTTGTCTTTTTGCTGCCAAATCGCAAAAATTGCTCAAGAAGGGTTTGTGGAACATAGCAAAGGTGTTGGCTTGGCCTATACACTCCCCAGATCGCAAGCCGACCGAGCATCTGTGGGATGTGCTGAAACTGACTAGTCCGAACCATGTAGGCTGCATCTCTCAAAGGATCTGCTGCTTACATCTTGGTGCCAGATACCACAGCACACTGTCAGAGGACTTGCAGATTTCATGCCTTGACGGGTCAGAGATGTTTAGCGGCACAATATTAACTAGGCGGTTTTAATGTTAGTGGTATGCTAACTGATTGTGGTATGTTTTAACACATAAAACATCAGAACTGGGCAATGTGGGCATCATAATTTATGGGCAACTTATCTAAACTTGTTGCCCTTAGAATTTAGTAAGACAATTAGGTTTTGTTTATTTTTTTAGATCAAAGTCACACTGGGCCCTAAACCACATCAGCAACTCTGCATGACCCCATTAAACACCTGAATGTGGTTTGAATGAGTTGAAAGAGGTTTCGGGCTTGTTCTTATGAAAGAAAAAAAAAAAACAACGTCTTGGCATCTGGCATTTGTGAACAACTGTGTAAACTATTTCAACCTTTCTCTGAACCTTCCCTTTAATTTTAGGAACAATCATCTACACAAAGACAAATTCAGTTAACAGATTTAGAACAATACTTACCCAGTGATAAAATCCCAGCAGGCACAGCATAATAAAGCAACTCCAGAATACTGAGTCTCCTGGATAGAAGTGACATCAGCAACATCGGACCAAGCAGGAGACACAGCTCAGAACGGAACACAATGATGACAAAAGCAGAAAAGCAGATAAAACGCCCCTGCCGTTTTGCCATCCAGGATGTGAAAGCCAGCAAAACTGAGAAAACAAGTTTCAGTACATAATGTTAAGACAGTTGCTAAAGCAATTGTTTAGTGGGCACAAAATATAGGTAATATGGTTGGCATTCAAAGTTTGCTGCTTTAGGTTTTAGACAGACATGACGGCATTTGACACAGTCTTATCTATAAAACATAGGCTTCAGAATGGTACTAATGCTCTTAACTATGTTATGTCCTTTTATCAAATTTGAAGATACCACTATGTCATACAGCAGGGGTGTCGAACTCCAGTCCTGGAGGGCTGTGGTCCAGAACGTTTTGGTGATTCCTCTGCTCAGAAACACCTAGTTGACCTCAGCAGTTAATTGTCAGGTTTAGTGAATGTGTTTGAGGAGGAGAACCATCAGATTGTACTGGACACCGGCCCTCCAGGACGGGAGTTTAACACCCCTGTCATACAGCGTCAGAAACCAAGTCTACCATTTGAGATAACTTAACAATGGTTTGAACAAATATAGTTCAAAGGGCATGTGTTATTTGGGCATGAAGATTGCTTGGTGATAATTGGTGTACAGATGCTTTCATGACATGTTCATCCTCATAGCGCCAGTGCAAAAGTAAATAAAGCAAACATAAGGGACCAAACCTGATTTGGCTGTTGCACTAAACGGTTGCTTTTGGCAATCAGTTAGAGTCACAATTAACTCGTGATTAATTATAATGCAGTAAAAATGACAAAAATATGCAATAAAACAGGTCAATAGTTAGCACTAAACACTAAAGCCCAATCTAAAGATGTGGAGCCTCGTGGCCTCTGGTCTCATGGATGCTCACTTTATGTTCAGTTCTTGGATTTATTCATCTCTGTACATGAGCAATGCTTCAGGGCTACAAGCGTATAAAACAGTAATGAAAAGGCACTCAAATTGAAGCAACATCCATGGCTGTAATTATCACCAAAATCTTTTGTACTCATTCTCTCAGCTCATCATGTGTATTACTCCACAACAAGTGGATCCCAAGCAGCCTTTCTAGACATTTGCATTTACAGCCTAGACAAATTTAAGAATCACATAGGCTTACAGACATTCTCAGTAATGCAGACATGAAGTCCACATGTCTACAAATCCTGAGAAGTATGGAGATTTAGACTGGGCATAACTAAATCTCATAAATCTCATAAATCCCATGTCATTGCCAGTAAAAGCAGCTACACCTCCAGATAATATGTACCTATTGGAAGAGCAAAGACATTAGGCAGTGTCCTTGTGCTATAAAACATCAGGTGGAACTGAGAAGTGCAGATGATGCAGAAGAGGTCAGCGAGAAGTGATCCAAACTGTCTCCTCACTTCTTTTTGCATGTGCCACAGAGTCAGGCAGACACACAGTCCTAGAACACCTCGCACTGCAGAGAACACAAGATAATCAATATACATGACAGTTTTAGCTTGATCAATAAACTGGGGCCATGGCCGGGCGATGTATCAAATATACTCAATACGCATCATGGCTTCTTCTACTTGAGATGTAGCAACGACTGTCAGGAATTTTTTTTCAAGCAGCTGGCATAAGACTTACTTGGGTGTTTCATTTGTGCCACTTTCTCCCTGTGTGCGTGACATATATAGGTGAGACATGCGTTTTTGTAAATGAGAATGTTTTAACATTGCAGGGACCTACAGAATCATCATACTGGTGTGATTTGATGTTATGCATCAAAGGGTTGAATTAAGCATTTATGCAGTGCTTTGGACAAGAATTCAAAATATAGGAAGATATATCAAGTATAGTCTAAAAATAATGCAATATTATTTATAGGCCATATCACCCAGCCCTAACTCAGTCTGTCAAGATTAATAGCTTAAAAATGATTTTAAATTACAATCAATTAAAATGCATCCTCTTAATAAATTAGTAGTGTACAGTAAGAAAAAAAAATCTATTCATAGACAATTTGCAACATTGCAACACTGTATTGCAATACTGCATTTTAATATATTTTTCATGAAGTCTTTTTTAAAAGCTTCATTTTTAAGCAGTTTACAATTATCAAGTTTTAAAGGGCCGGTATCCTACCTTTTTTTAATTACCATTTACAATCCTTCTTTTATCCCTTAGAAATGAAGTCTGATTTCATCACCATGTCTTTAACATGAATATGTGTAAATGGCCTCTGCTGTCCTGCATTTCACTTCATTCAAAAAATAATCATGACTACTTGTGAATTCATTGTGAATCATCAGGGCTAAACTTTTGCAGGCTGTGAAATTGTAAATGTGTTGGGGTTCATGGCGTCACGAAAATAGGGAATTCTAAAAAGGTTTTTGCAGCTTCATTTCCATAAATAGGCCAAGGAGTAAACAGTACATTTTTAAACTTAAAAAGTCTTTATTCAAAAAAGTATTATTAAAAAAAAGTATTAAAAAAAGAAAAAAGAAAAAAGCAACTTTCATTTTTTTATAGGACAATATAGGACCTTTAAAAACTGTATAAAATTCATTATTGTTCAGTAAATGTACTTCAGTTACTTAAAAACAACCATGGATGTAATTGTTGTTTATATAATTAACACTATAATATTCAAAACTGCCCAACTGGCATACATACCCATAATCTGTGAGTAAAACTTTGGTGCTTCTAGGAAAGACAGTAAACCAGCCATGGGTGTGCTAAGCACAGAGATGAACAGCGGGCCAATAAACGTGCGGGGCACCACTCCGGGGAATTCATGATGATCGTACTGAAAAACAAAAGAAAACAGGGCTGTCTTATTTCAGTCCATGTTATAATTTATGAAGGTCAGCACAGTGCACTGCATATAAACCACAGGACCCCTTTATGAACAGTGCAGGTGGACTGCAGGACTATAGCTGGGAAACAGTGGAACAGTCTACCTAGTTCTGAACTCTAGCTGAAGTCAATCTTCAGGCTGTAAAAACTTTCAAACACAAAACTTCTTTAACTTTAACTTTAAATTTAACTTCTTTAAATTAGGGTTATAACAGTGCATTAAAATACCATGGTATTGCAAAGACAATATGCACAGTGGACATGTGATAAAATGTCATGGAGAATACACACTCCAGTAGTAATATTTGATGTCATTGCACTGTTTAGTGTTAAATTAGCACTAATCAACAAACCAGTCCAGCACATTTGTCATACATCAACCCCCACCTTCCAACTCTAGTTTCATAAGCAAATTGTGCCACAGTTTTGCTACAATAACTCCATCCTAAATATTCTGAGAATATTAAACTGTTTTCAGTCTTATTTATTAATAATATATAAGCCCTGAATTGACTATCAAACCGAGATTGTGAGTATTGCTACACCTCTAGTTTTAATTGCACACACAGAGCTAGTAAAATGAGCTGCACATGAGCCAAAGGCCACAGGTTATACAGGTATAATGCCCTTCAGCACTGAGCTGTGGATCAGTGCTCTCTGGACTGCATCATCCAGTGATGGGATGAGGTGGAGAGGCATTTGTGATCCAGAGTTAATCATCCAACATCAGCACCAGACTTCACTAATGCTCTTATGGCAGTACAATCAAATCCTCACAGCAATGCTGGTATAATGTCTTCTCAGAACAGAAGAGGCTGCTACTGCAGGAAGTGGGAGATCCAAATAAATGTGGTGAATTCAGCATGTATACATTATAGGGACCAAAGTATTTTATGACACTGCATTCAAATACATAGACTTTAATATAGAGTTGGTCCCCCGTTTTTACAGCTATAACAGCTTTCAGTCTTCTTGGAAGGCTTTCCACAAGATTTTGGATCGTTTCTGTGGAAATGTATGCCAATTCATCCTGTAGAGTATTTCTGAGGTCAAGTATTGATGCTGAGTGAGAAGCCTTAACTCGCAGTCTCTGTTCCAGTTCATCCTAAAGGTGTTGGATGAGTTGAGGACTGGCCAGCACAGAGCCCTGACAAGTTCTTACACACTGAACTCATACAACCCTGACTTTATGGACCTTGCTGGAATAGGAAAGGGTCTCCCTCAAACTGTCCACAAAGTTGGAAGCATGGCGTTGTCCAAAATGTCTTGGCACGCTGAAGCATTATGATTGCACTTCACTGGAAGTAAGGGGTCTAGCCCAAATCCTAAAAAACAGAGGTGTCCCAAAACCTTTTTTCCATGTACTGTACATACAGTTCAGTGCACTACACTGGTACCTCAGTAATGTTTATTATTGTGGCGTGAAAGAGTGCAAACCCATTTAAGAAGAGGGGATTGAGGGGATTCCTTATCATATTTTTCAGAAGAAAGTTTGAGCATTTAGTGTAGACATTCTTAATACAGTAAACTAACACAAACTTACATAGCTGCGGTTTCAAACAGTGAGAAACACATGTAAACTTAGACAGGCAGCTGAATGAAGCTGAACGGCTAAGAAACAGGAACAATGGATTTTAAAACTGTTGTGAGCGAGTAAACAGCAGTGAGAGACTAAATCTAAATCAGTTCAGCCGCTTAACAGCCCACCAAGCTAGAGCCTTACCTTTTCAAAATCAAGTCTGTGAAAGAGGATGTCGTGGACTGCTTGTAAGTTAAAACTCTCTTCGACTTTGGTGAAAGGGCACGCAAACAAATGCACTGCAACTACAAATATGAAGAGGAGAAACAGAAGAAACTGGGGAAACCCTCCCTTACGAGCCATGATGGGCCAGCATGCGTATTGCGCATGCGCACGAATGGACCGTCAGAACCCTTTTACAAAGTAAGTGTCCTAATAATGTGTTTTACTCCTTTTCATTCAGCAATTGGTACGTAATAATCATGCCATTATTTTCCAATAAATAGTGTTTTCTATTTTAATATAATATTTATATTATAATGCTCTTACTAAAATATATTTTATATACACTAAATGGACAAAAGTATTGGGACACAACTCTTGAATTCAGGTGGCCCCTTCCTTCCAATGAAGTTCAGTCTTAATGTTTCAACACACCAGGACATTTTGGACAACGCCATGCTTCCAAGTTTGTGGACACAGTTTGAGGAAGACCCTTTTCTCTTCCAGCATGACTGTGCCCCAGTGCACAAAGTAAGGTCCATAAAGACATGGTTGGATGAGTCCGATTGAAGAACTTGACCTTAACCCCATCCAGCACCTTTGGGATGAACTGGAACAGAGATTGGGAGCCAGACCCTCTCGTCCAACATCAGTGCCTGACCTCATTAATGTTCTACAGACTGAAAAGGCACAAATTCCCACAGAAAAACTCCAATATCTTGTGGAAAGTCTTCCAAGAAGAGTGGAAGCTGTTATAGCTGTAAAGGGTGAACCAACTCCATATTAGAGTCTATGTGATGTCATTTAAGTGCCTATTGGTGTAACAGTCAGGTGTCCCAATACAATTTCCATATGGTGTATGTACGCTACAAATTTTAGACCCCATAAAAGAGTATAATTTTATTATATAATATTCATTTTTAGGGTGGCTGTAAGGAGTGTTAGGATTAATGCAAGGACCCATCACTGACCAGAGGCCTTAATACAATATAGTAAAAAAAAAAAAAAAAAAAAAAGAGTTCTAACATTTGGTACACAAACAAATAAACAATCTACACTTGTGTCGAGAATAAACTCTCAAAAAGAAACGGCAGGATTGTAAGTAATGATGCATTAGGACTAATTCACCTCCTCCTTTGCTTAGCCTCACATTTATGTGAAGGAGGCATGTTGTAGAGTTTAGGAATCAAATCACTGTGCAAAGAGATCATACACTGTTTTCATTCCTCATTGACCTTTTTTCTTAGTGGATGAAAACACCTTGTTCTTGTTTTCTGACGTCACAGTTCCTCATTTCTTCTCCCCAAGCCAAATTCAGCCAATCTGAACTTCCCCCTGCCACCTCTTATTGGGAAAATCCATTTTGCTGGAGTGAACTAATATTTTATATGCACATGTTTCTAGCTTTAAAGGAAGACAGCTTTAATGTGGCCACAAGCCACAAACCGTTTAGCTTTATACAACGTAGTATTTATGAGTAGTACATCATACTCCACATAGTACCAGCACATAATAAACATTCTATGTATTCCTTTATTCATTTGCCCATCATAGATCTTACATGTAGTCCTGTGAGCAGCTTTCAGAAATATGCAACTTGCAGTTTTCAGAAATATACATAATATGCAAGATTTAGAGCATCTGCTTGTTGACAGGTTTATATTCTTTCTACTATTCTTCTCTAAAGTAACAAGAAGGGTAAATAAAATAAATGTATGTGCAAGTAAACAAAAGGAGATAATCTGCTTTACTTTTAGTATGTGTATTTAAAAAACGAGATATTATTATTATTATTATTATTATTATTATTATTATTAACAGTAGTTGTAGTAGTAGAATGTCAAGAGTAAAACAAAACTTTATTTTATTTTTATGCACTTTGTTTTATTTTATAATTATCCACGTTCCATTAATCCCAATTCATGTTCTAATAAAAATTAAACATTTAAATTAGTGAATTCGGTAGAATGGCAGATCTTCAAGTTAGCGCGTGAATTCGAAAGCGCGTTAATTTATTCATTCTTTCAGGGGTTCGGTACAGGTGGACAGCGCGTGGCGGCATTTCATTGGTGGGCACTCTGACTGATTGGACCGCCCGGCCAATCAGGAGAAGCCACAATCGTAACGAGGGAGCCGAGGCGGAAGAGTATATGTGTGCTGCCACCGGCATGGAGCTTTGCATGTTTATCAGTGTGGAGGACTTCATGCTGAAGGAGACGTGTTGACTGTAACGGGACAACACACGTCCTTTTCTTTCTTTTTTTTAAATACAGAATCACCTTTTTTAAATATGACCTTTGAGGCTTAATACTTAGTTGCCAGGTTGCTGGAAAGATGCTGCTCTCTGAGACAGTCAGCCTCCTCCTTTGTCTGATTTTATTTGTAGCTTTAGGATCTGGCAGCACGAAAGATGTCAGAGCTTTATGCTCAACGTGCACAAAGATCGTTGAGAATTTCAACAAGGTATGTGCCTTCTCCTTTTTCCTGCTGTCAAGGGTGTAACTGTAAACTTTGCCTACAGTCACTGAACTGTGATGCCCTCTGGTCCCTTATCCATCATTAGGGCTTTGAGAGAACTGCAAATAAAAACTTTGGTGGTGGGAACACTGCATGGGAAGAAAGGAAACTGTCGAAGTATGAGACCAGGTGAGGTTTGTTTTCCTTTCTTGGTTTGAGCTTTGCACTTAATGCATCTTGAGTGTTTTTCTTACATGCATGTTAAGTTGCTGAGGGTGTAACGTCATGACACCGTAATGTTGCAGTGCATCATGGAAAATAGATGTTCTGTTAACTTCTATTAAGCTGTATTGGTTGAACATCAAAGTTTGTGAACGGCTAACACCAATCAGCAGACCAGTCCTGCACATTCATATTTACACACAAACACACACACATACACATTCATAAATACACTCTTCCTGCCTCCCAGCTGTAGTGACGTTAGTAAGGTCATCATTCTGATTACTGTCATCATTTTACTTTGTTGAAATACTGTTTAACTTATAAAGAGAATCCTGAATCCTGAAAACAGTGTTGGAATTGATTTGGATCGTGAGCTGAGTGTCTTGTTACACACCTAAAATGTCAACATTCATAACTGAGCCATGCTTTCAGTACTTTATTGATGTCATTCACTTTTTGGGCCCCTGTCAAGTAACGCTGTGTTGATTCCTTCCTAGTGAGATTCGACTGGTGGAGATCCTAGAGAGCCTGTGTGACAGCAGCAGTTTTGAGTGCAATCATATGGCGGAGGAACATGAGGAACACTTTGAGACCTGGTGGTTCAAGAGGTTAGGCCTTGAGATGATGAGTCTTCTGAACTTAAACGCCTGCAGCTCTTCAATGCTCAGCCTGTACCGTACAGGTTCCTGAGGTCTAGTTTGCAAGATGCTTGAATGCAACATTTTGCTAACTGTTTGCAGGAAAACAAAGCACCCCGACCTGCATAAGTGGTTTTGCATTGAAACTATTGAAGTATGCTGTCCTAAAGGAACATTTGGACCAGACTGTAACTGTAAGTAAATTTCTTTCTTTTTTTTTTTTTTTTTTTTTTTTACCAAATTCACATTTACAATGTGCCTGTGACGTGCTGGCGACTGTCCAGGATGTCCACCACCCCACCCCGAGTGCGGGAGAAAGGGGTAGAAATTGGATGGATGGATTTACAGTGTGATAGCGATGTTGGCATTTATGTTAATTAACTTTATCACATTTGTTTAGCATGTGTAGGAGGAGCTGATAGACCTTGCCACGGCAATGGTAGATGCGACGGTGATGGAACAAGGGGAGGAAACGGCAAATGCTCTTGTGACACTGGATATGAAGGAGAGGTCTGTCTGGAATGTGCTGAAAGATATTTCAGTGCAGAGAAGAATGATACTTTTTCCTCGTGCAAAGGTAAGCAACCAAGATCATATGTGGAAAATATTCTAATGCCATCCTTTCTCATAAAATATAATACAGCCCTTCCTCATGTATGGTGAAATAGAAGGTGTCTCGTGTCTAGCATCACATTTAATCTGATTGCTATTGCCTTAAAAATAAATGTGCAACTGCAAAAATGTGTGTACCTGGTAAACTTTTTTATCAAAGTTTAGAAGCAATAAATAAACACCAGGACCAGGTTAGTGTAGGACCAGTATTGGGTGTTGACATTAGGATAATAACACAGCGACTGGGTGGTGTTGCTCTGTTTAGAGTGTCACCCGTCTTGCACTACCTGCTCTGGAGCCACTCCTCAAGACTGTGAGGGGTGCAGGGACGGCTGGGAGGAAGACCAAGAAGGCACCTGCATTGGTGAGAGGGGGGGAAAAAACATTTTGTCGACTTTCTCATTTTGTATAATTTGTCTGCTCTGAGCTAAAACTGCATGATAAGGACACAATTGCATATTTCATTAATGTTGACATGTTTTAGGGTATAATTTGTGAAATTAAAAAAATGTGAATTCCTGATGTGAAATGATTTTAAAAGAGTTTTAGGGTTGGTGTCCTAGACATGGACACTGCCACTTTTTATCAGACTGATTAAAATGCCTGTTAGGCCCATTAAAAGGCAAATATATATTGCAACTTTGACATGCTTGGAATGCTGAGAATTTATTTAATGTCCATGAACTTCAGGTAAAAAAAAAAGTAGCGAATTAACTGTCCAGGAACGTTTTGGCTATAAAGTAATCAGTCAGCCATAAAAAATCAACATTGTTGCATCTCATATGCCAGTGGTGAATCAGCATTGGAAATTATTTATAGTTTAAGATTAGCCTTAATCTGGGTCTGGGTCTCCCATAGTGATTGCTAAGAGACCTTGCATATTGCAGCTTCTGTGAACACTAATACCTCAATCCCACTAAATAAACACTATATTTTGTAGCCCTTTTTTAAATTTATAAATGTTTGTTTTTGAGACTGATTTATGTGGGGGGGGTTTTTTTTAGCTAAGAATATTTAAGATTGAAGATTAGCGTTGTTTCTAGTCTCGATTTTCTTCATTCTTGGTTTCAGACATCAATGAATGCTCCAACGATCCCCCTCCATGCAAAGACACTGAGTACTGTCTTAACACAGATGGATCCTACAGCTGCAATGGTTTGTAATCACATTCAAGCCTTCATGGTTCCACTGAGTCAATCAACATAGCACTGTAGTCTATGCATTCATGGTCACTGTGATTTTGTTTGTTTGTCTTTATATATTTTTTTGCCTTTTTTTAATCGCAGTGTGTGACAGCAGATGTTCAGGCTGTAAAGGTCCAGGGCCGGGAAACTGCCTGGCCTGCTCTGAGGGCTACAAGGACGAAGAGGGCACCTGTACAGGCACGTAGCACAAACCTGCGTCAGCCCTAAAGTGACTGTGTTTGTTTAGTGCCTGTCTTTGATAATGTATCTGCATATTGTTTCTGCATTTTTCTTTTTTTTTTTTTTGGTAGATGTGAATGAGTGTGAGCTGCCTGATGACGTGTGTACAGAAGAACATCAGGAGTGTGTCAACACTAAAGGCAGCTACAAGTGTCAGTGCGCCAGTGGCTTTCAGGATCAAGATGGAATCTGTATTCAGCAGCCAGAACCAGGTATCAGCAGGTGACAATCACCTTAAAGCCGTGGTCTTCAAATCGGCTCTTAGTGGCTTGTTAATGGAACAGAAATGTGAAATGTGTGGGGTGGCCCCCCCCCAAGACCACCACCTTAAAGAAGTGTTCCAGCATATTTCATTTGAATCTGTATGTGCCATATTTGTGCCGAACTGTACGTTATAACATTTAGTATGGACAATAATTTCCATACTCCAGTGTTTAGTGGGTTTAGTTCAGTTTTGAACCTTTTTGGGTAGCGGCCGTCAAGTTTAGGACTGTTACGGGGCCACTGGACGTCTCTTTAAATTGATTCATTTTATTTCTATTTTATTATGTAGTTTTTAAAATCACACAACTTTCTTACAACATGTAGATATTCAACCTAACATATTTTAATATCACATAATATCGCTGTAATAATTATTTGCAGAAATGAAATAATGTTATGGTAAATCTCATTTAGGTCAGGCTTATTGATTGGCCTGGCCAATTACATGGCTGAATTAACTGTTATAGCTTGTAGGTTTGACTTATATTTTCAGTCCAGTCTATGTGAAGTGCTTTTCAATTTGATCATATGGAATTTGTCCATCATGGGCGAAAGGCTATACACACAAACCGGTCAGATATTTTTGTTAGCTATGATGTTGCGTGAATATCCACACCACTGCAATTCTTTAGGCTTGCATTTTAACTAGTTGGCGGGGTTGAATCTTCGTTGCGGTTGTCTGTGTGGTCCATGGGATGCACATGGTTAGGAACCCCTATGGTGTTTTAGCTGGAGGTACTGCACTGTACAAAAAGAAGCCCTTACTGAAAACCTGTCCACAGCTGAGGAACGGTCTGAAGTCTGAAGAATGAAACTGAAGTGCTACATACTGAGAAGCAAAACAACTTGAAGCAGTTGATTAGACTGTAATTTGCATAGCACAAATTCTGGCCAACAGACTAGTGAATCCTTCGGGAGTTTTAGAAATTTTGAAGCATTGTGGCTGGAAGTAAAGCGTCAGTGAGCTAATCTGATATCCATATAGCTAAAAAGCCATCATGGTAGCTAGTATACTGGATATCTGAACTACATGCAAATTGTCTTGCCTTTATTTTAAACACCATATTTATGATCACTTTCTTCTGTTTAGGTGTATTATTTTAAAGGTATGGGTGTTCCCATTTGGCCGAAGTACTTTGAACTAATCATGAGTGATATCCGATTGAATGAATGAAGACGTTAACTTTGTCATATTTTTGTGTCTTCAGAGGAGATTCAGGAAAAATCTGCATCTGATGCTGAGGAGCCAGAAACTACCGACAGGGTGACAGAGCGCGAAGACCTGTGACATGTTTCTGCAGTACCTTCCATGACCACCAAGAGTCACTAACTGTTCCAAAAGTGTGTTCAGAATCATGTGGCGTCCACAGCACTTACTGTACATACTTGACAAACTGCACTTCTGTACCAGTGGAACATGGACAGCTTAATTTTTTTACCGTTGAAGTGGGATGATGTCAAGCCCAAGCACAACCTTCCACTGCTGCCAAAATGTCTGTCGTTGTCTGGTGTTTAATTTTATTCAGGACGTTTTTTGTGAATTAAAATAAAGCCATTCCACTATATTTCTGTTTACGACATAATTTAAAATCCTGAATTGTCCTAAAATGTTCCTGCAGTTTTGGTGATTTACTCCTGGTTGGTATGTGAGTGTATAAGTGATTGTGTGCTTTGTTTTTGACCAAATATCAGAAATATGGAAAGAAAATGGGAGGGGGGCACTTTTTGCATTGTTTTATTGGTATTCTCTCCAACAAAAATTACTTTTTTTTTTAAATAGTGTTCCATAGTGCTGCTCCTATGGTTACACCACACATCTCTTTCAGAGAAGGTTCATGAGCTGAATCAGTGGGGCCTTTCACAAAGCAGGATTACTCGGTAAAGCCACATAACCTAAAGGGGCAATCTGACAAAAAATGTAATTAACACAATTTGAAACTTAAAGGAAAAGTAGGTGACCAACCAAGACATTTTTGGCATATTTTTTGTACTGAAGAAATGAGGGTAATGTAAGTAAAACAATAGTCGCCCAAACCTTTTCTGTAAATTATTTCTCAAAACTTCTCAACTCACTCAAACTACATCCAGCTCTTCACTAAAGTGCCACAGACTTGTGGACATGGAATTCATGTTTGTTAGAAAGTTTTTAGCTCCAGTTTTAAACATAAAAACTGTTTAAATTGGCTAAACGTCTTGGCAGAACAACTACATCTGAGGTAAATTTATGTGCATTAAATTTTTTATAATCATTCCTTTAAGCCCGACATGAGACCTGCCGAAAAGGAAAACACTTGACCATCTGCAAATTTTGGGCTATTATGTGACAAACTGACAAATCCTGCTTTTTGAGCCAGATGTACTGTGGGGGAAAAAAAACAACATATAAAGAAATTGTATTCTGGGGACTATGCATGGGTATCATTAGGATTGTACTGATGCTGATATCAATACTCTTATTGATGCTACTCACCATAATTTGGTGGAAAAAGTAAACATGTGAAAAAAGATGTTAAAGGATTTAACTGTTTTATTTCTTTTTTGGAGAAATAAAAAGGTTAAAAATAAAATGTTAGAATTGGGTGTCCAACATTATTGGCATAGGGTTTGTGTGGCTGCTGTGGGTTTTCATTCCAGTCTAGAAGCAGAAAGCTTCATACAACCAATCAGCTGTATGGAGACTAAGACCAACTGATTTAAAGAAGAAGAAATCAGATGTGCTTCTGCTTGTCTGTAATGAAAACGTGGAGAAAAGATTGGACACCCCTACTATAAATGATCAGTTTTTGACCACTTGGTGGCACTATAAGCTAACATTTAGACATGTAAGATACCGTTTAAACACGTAGACAGATGGGAGCACACAGGGCACCCAGGTCCAGGACTCGGTTATCTACAACTCTACAGAGCTGAAATTAAACCTTAACCTAGCACAAGCAATCCAGTCAACCAAGTCCACAACAAGCGCCTGAGTGTTAGACTCTGGAGCAGTACATCACCGGACTTGTTCTCCCCTGAAGTGGGGAAATATCATTATCACTAATGTGATAAATTGTCAAAATATGTCTCAGTATATTCTTTCCTGAGCCTATTATGAAACAGCCAGTACTCAAAGATCACTGTCAAACTACATGTTTTAAAACAGAGCATAATTAGTCCTGTTTAACTGCATTAAGTGCAGTGTGAGAAATCTGAATGTGTGAATATAAATCAGTAGTTATAGTTTTTCAGTGAGTAAGTAAAGTTTATTTACAACGCTCTTTTTGCAGATTTATTATAACTTGTATTTTTTTTAATTATTTGTTATATTTTTACTAGTGCATCATTTTGGTGCTCTTCTTTTCTGTCCATTTCAAATTGCCATGTGTCAAAAAATACATATTGTGTGCCATGAAAATTTCTTGAAATATTGTGATATGTGTTTTCCCATATTGCCTATCCCTACCTGGCTCTGCTCCCATTTCTACTGCTGTGGCTGTAGGTTAACTTCTGAAGTTACTTCTGAAACCCCAGTGTGGTCCACAACCTCCTGATCAATCAGAAAACTGGCCAAAATCTGGGCAGTTCATTTAAAATGATGGCTTGGACAAAAATCTAATCTAAACAATATTGTCCTTACCACAAATGTTGATAAGACAAGGACAGAAATGTAAAGTAATAACAGACTTGCTCATGTGGTTACTGAAAAAAAGTTATCTGACTTGTAACAACAACAGAGCTTGTTTTGATGCTGGGAAACCATTCCTAAGGAACCATATAAATCATACATGTATGTGTGTGTATGTGTGTGTGTGTGTGTGTGTGTGTGTGTGTGTGTGTGTATGTGTGTGTGTGTGTATGTGTGTGTGTGTGTGTGT
>JBBPCX010000135.1:26921601-26936514 GCA_037974365.1 Hydrocynus forskahlii | reverse complement strand
TAAAGGAGTTCCAACCACTCAGCATTCAGCACCACCAGTATACTGATCACCACCTGATCATCTGGAATCATCTGCATCTGTTTCTTCACATGGTTCAGGCCTTAGATGGCTTAACAAACCAAAAACATTCCTCTGAAACTGGTCAGGTACTGAAAACGAGAGCCTTAAAGGATGTGTGTGTGTGTGTGTGTGTGTGTGTGTGGATTCAAATATTTGTCACTGTTCCAGTTTTGTAAGAACAAAATTTAGGCTTCAGAATGTCTAGTACTGTTTATAGCTATAGAAGCATAACTTTTCAGGACCATCATTTCGTCCGTTCCACAACACTAAACCCTACAGGTACAGCTCTATGCATATTGTTAACTGATATGTACAAATGTCAATTGTTTGTTTGCTACATTAGCTTCACCGCTATTGTATTAAGACACCAAACAGGTCTTAAATGACTACATTAAGGGGTAAAGATTGAGTAGGTCACTTAATAATTGAAATGTTGATTATTTTAAGTTGCTGATAATCTGGACAACTGTCACAAGTCAGTTGCTGTTGAATATCTTAAGGTATTACATGGCCACCATGGTAGGTCATAGCACATTTCCATTGTTTTCAGTATCCAGTTCTCTTCAGTCTATCTGCTGAAGGCCCTGCATGCACTATGTCTTCATGAACCCTTCTTAAATGAAATGGGTTGCTTTGTCTCCCTCTCTGACACTCTTGCGTGTTCAGGCATGCCAAGTTACAGCTTTCAGCCATATATACACCGCCTCTCACACACACAAAACATCCCACATTATTTACCACCTTCCCATCCTTCTGGCTGATTCACACACACAGTGAGGCCAGCGTGTGTGCCAGTGTGGAATGAAGATGAGGAAATATTGCTCAGACTCAGCAGAGTAAACTATGGAGTAGTAAATGCCTTACCAATTGTTGCCCTTAAGTAGTAGTTTCAAGTTAAAAGTGGCTGCATGAGCTTTCTTTTATAAGTTGTGGTCAGCCTTGTCCAGCGAAGCAAGTTCAGGCTGGGGTGACAGTTAGCATGAGGACAAAAACCCAGACAGAGCATTCCAGTCCTCAGTTCTCAGGGAGCTGCTGCTGTTTAAAATAACCTTGAATGTTTTTAAAAAGGTCAGGTACTAAAAAATACATCAAACGGAACAATCTCAAACCCTGCAGAGCTATAGTGGGAGAAAACTACAGTACAATATCGACATATTTTGGGTTTAAAAATAGAGAGAGCCCCAAGGTCCTCTAAGGTCCAAGTATAGATATTACATCAATGTATCAGAGGGACTCCAATATTACAGTGCTGCATGAATATAATATTACACTCATCTGTTATGGTAACATTCTCTTTAAAAATGAACATGCATAGCCTGGTTTATTGTCTACTACACAAACAGAAGCATCTGCTAAATACTGTGTTGCCACTAAGCCTATGTTATACGGTGCATGAGCCCCAATGGTCCCAAAGGGATTTGCTAACCTCTGCTGGCTCCCGTCTGGCTAGAGGAATGGCAATAAAAAAATATTTCCATTGGTTCATGCTTTACACTGCTCCAGCTGACGCTTTGCCCTGCCCATAGTGATCTTAGTCAGTGGTTTAAACTGGTTAAAACTTTTAAAACCAGTGACTGAGCTCTTCAGTACCAATCATTCTACTGCCAGTGTTTGTCTTTGGAGACTTCATGGCTATGTGCTTGATTTTACACACCTGTTAGGAATCAGTACGACTTAAACACATTGAACTCAATAATTAGAAGGACTGTGCCAATTGGCAACTAATCATTTATTAAGAAAGACAATTTTAATAGTTCTTTATATACCCAATACTGCATAGCTTTAGATAGGTTCTGGATGTGTCATAGCCTGTTTGTCAACAATACATGCAGTTTTTAGCTTGAGTGGTCTTCTCCTTGGATGTTTTATGAGTGAAGAGATTTCATCGATCTGCGATATAAGCAGAAAGGCTGTTATATTTAAATAAAGAAGAATGGTACTGACCGCAACAACCCTTCTGACCTGAATTAAACTCGTGGGTCAACGATAGCCCACAGCATACACACTCCTCTCTCTCTATCTTTCACTCACACACACATACACACACACACACACACACACACACACACACACACACACACACATACACACAACAGAAAGCAGCTGTGACATGTGTTTTCATTTAAACCCTCTTTTCTGCTGCAGCCCTCGGCTCTGCACCCCTCAGATGTGGTTGCCCCGTTTCCGACACACAGCCAGAGCTTGAGCCACCGTCAATAAGGGTGAACAAATCTTCAGCCCCACAGGGCACAGCTGAGCACAGACATTTCTCCTGTCCTGAACCCAAGAGAGCTCACAGTGTATATCAGAGATGATGCAGTAGCCCAAGGTGGATTCCAGCATGGATTCTAAACCATAGCTGTTATTTAAGTCCTGTTACTTCAGGTCAGGCAAAGTGTGGCTATGCTATTTGTCAGGTTACTATGTTTGGCCAATGAGATAAATATTACTACTTCATATTTACATGCACTATATGAACAAAAGTTTTGGGACACACCTCTTAAATATTGAATTCAGGTGGCCCCTTACTTCCAGTGAAGGGTAATCTTAAAGCTTCAGCATACCAAGACATTTTGGACAACTCCATGCTTCCAACTTTGTGGACACAGTGTTTGGGGAAGAACCTTTTCTATTCCAGCATGTGTCCCAGTGCACAAAGCAAGATCCATAAAGACATGGTTGGATGAGTTCAGAGTGGAAGAACTTGAGTGGCCCACACAGAGCCCTGACCTCAACCCCATCCAACACCATTGGGATGAACTGGAACAGAAATGGGTTGAACTGGAATGGAGTCAGGCCTTATCCAACATCAGTGCCTGACCTCAGAAATGCTCAACTGAATGGATGGGCACAGATTCCCACATAAACCTGCTAAAATCTTCTTAAAGTCTATGTATTTGAATGCAATGTCATTAAAGACCCTGCTTGCGTAATGGTCAGGTGTCCCAATACTTTTTATCATATAGTGAATGATCCCCTATTCAGCCAACAGTAGTTTAGATTGCCCGTAAGGAGTGTTGTTACTGCATCTTTGACCTGAACTGCGTAACCAGTCAGAACAGAAGTCATTTGCTTGCGGCACTCTACAAGTCACAGCTGCCTGTTTAACTTGAAGGATAAAAGTAGGTTGGAAAGTGAATTTTAGTACATGAAACCTTAAAATTTTGGCCCTTTAAAAGACTGAAGCTGTGCAAAAGGGCTTTATTTGGTTCACTTTGTTCTTTCCCTTTTCTTCGAATCCTTCAAACAGGTGCGGTGAACCTCTTAGAGCTGAGGTTAAGCAGTCAGATCTCACGCTCACTCCAGTCACTGTGTTTATGTTCTGGGGGAGGCCGGAGGGAGGGAGGGTTGCTGGCACCGTCGCCGGCAGCCACTTTGGAAGAGATTTTGCAGATGAGAGAGATGAAGTGATGTGTGCTTTGTCCGCCTTTGATCTCTGGCCCGCCATGTACGTTTCGTTCTGATCTCTCGCTCACCTCGCACTTTAAACACCCAAACAGCTCTGATCTGGCCCAGTGCTTTGTCTGGGGGTTTCGCCTCAAACACGCACGCTGACGTGGTTGTGGTCAGTGCGAGTTGCGACTGATTGCTCTGAGGTATACCAGGGCTCATCTGCTTTAACTTGTTATGGTGTCTGGATGGGCCTGTCTGGAACGTTATAGGTAAATAAAAACCATAAAAACTCGAGCAGCACATGTAGTAAAGCATAACATGCATTTTTGCACTAAATCAGGTTTTATAGAATCGCCCCCTTTCTCTTTCACAAATGCATCAACACACATATTCACCTAGAGGTGGAAAATTCAGGTCCAGAAAGTAAATAAAATCCTCCCTAGGATTTTGTTTCACCTGCCTGGAACAAACCAGATATTTAGCACTGAAACCTGGGGTGGATTTTTACTTTCTGGACTTGATTTATCAAATTTATCACTTGGTCTGGACTCACATAATTACAGTTCTTCAAAGGTTCCTCATTAAAGGCAACAGTTCTATTCGGGACCATGAAAACACAAATGGTTCTTTTCCTTGTTAAAGGGTTCCTCTCTATGATGGAATGCCTTGTTTTTCAAATAATCTTTTTTAAAATGCTTTTTATAGCACCAAGAAGGGTTCAAAGAAACTTTTATGGTATTTTATAGAACAATGTTTACTAAAAGTCTACTCAGATGGAGTGGCCTTACTTTATTTATGTATACACTCACTGGCCACTTTAGTAGAAACACCTCCTTGTACTTCCGTCATTTTATTGGGTTTACCTACCGTATAGATCCACTCATCATGTGTATACTGTAGGTACAAAATGTAGCCCATCTGCATGCCATTACCCTCTGCAACACTGATCAGTGGCCAACACATGACCACTGTTGACCAGATGTTATTTTGGTGCTGGATCATTCTACGACTCATGTGCCAATTAGCCTTTGCAACTCTTAAAATATTACTATTATTTTAGTAATTTTTCTGCACTGAATGCAATGAAACACATTTAACTGCTTTTTGCTTTCAGTTGGAGTTATATATTATGATATATATTATGATATTTATCATTGCTGTGTCAAATTGTGCCCCAGTGTCTGAGTGCATTGTGAAATTATTTGCCTTTTGCCACTCCTACTTTCAGTTTTGGGAATAGGGTTACACTTTCAAAATGAGCTCATCAGTCAATATTACTTAAAAGAAAGCATGAATAAAGAGTTTTAATGACAGCATTTCAAGGCAAAGGACAGTTATAATGGGCTGGGGCAAATATATATATATATAAGCTAGGGTTAGGGTTGTGTTTTACCTTAACTTAACTCTCTGTGATGCATCTTGTCACATTTTTGCATTGCAATGTAAAAATATTTCGATGCGTTGTCACAAACTGTAATATCAGTGGGACGCAAATGGCACCCCAGTTAATGGGGTAAGTATATTAGACTTTGCTGGTGTTTTTCCACTCGTCTGTATCACTGCTGAGCTGAAAGTGGTCCACCACCCCAAAGTGTTCAGCCAAAAAAGGGCTCTGTGGTCAGAAACTGTCCAGTGATGAAGCTAGAGGATGACTGACGGAAACTGTGTGTCAGCGGACATGTTTTTAACTGCACAGCAGCAAGGCAGGTGTTGATGGCCAGTGAGTGTATATTTGAAGTGTCAGACATTAAAATGATCATGAACAGCTGATTTGCCAGCCAGAGTGTTCTGACTGTTTGATATTCTCCAAATCAGCAGCTGGATCTTGCCCTTGTCTGGGCTTTCAGCCCTCTGGAGGAGGATAAGTGGGGAAATTAGTCTTTGCCTCTTTACAAAGTCTGTTTACCATGAGCGATGGCCACATGAAAGGATGTGGCGGCCACGGTCATGAAACTTATTTTCGCTTATTAAACAGAACCTAGTGCGGCGCAGACTTCTCTTCTTTTGTGCTATCGAGGCACTTTCATTTCCTGAGCAATATTAATTCATATGGTTCTGTTTTATCTCGGGGGCCGACCTCAGAAGAGGATGGGCAGCGAGATCGTTTCTGTCTGTGCACTCAGCTGGGCTCAGTGAAGGAATTCACACACCGTCCTCATGACTCCCACCAGCCGGTGCCTATTGTGTAACCGCAAAGCACGTTTGTTTTTCAGTGTATTTACAGTTTAGCGCTACGAGATCTCAGCCGGCAAAGGGAGATCTTTTTAAAGCTGTTGTTATTCTTCATAGCTTCCTGAGGAAAGGTCCCGCTCAAGGTCAAGGGAGGCTTGGGGTCTTGGTGATCTTCTCACAGATGTAGGTGATGCAACGAGACCAGCTGTGATTTCTTTGTGGACATCTGCAGGTCACTCACGTGCAACCTGCTAGACAGCATGACTTATGCATCCACTGCCTGTAACTGTAGGTAACATATACAACAGTACTAGAATGTTTTGGCGCCACTTCTTCAAATACAGGTCCAACTGGTTTTCTAAGAGTAGAGAAGTACATGGAGCAAACTAAAATTTGACCACATCAAAATAATAGAATATAAGGAGGCATGTGCAAATGTTTTGGTACCCTATTTGTCAGTCTACTACTTTTTTTTTTTTTTTTGGTGAAGTCTCATCTAAGCAGCCGACTGGGGATCTGAAACCGAAGAGAACACTATAAAACTCCAAAACGCTTCCTGCTCGTAGTTTTGTCATTAAGATCCGGCTGTTAAAGAGAAGTCAAGATGACAAAAATCTTGGGACAAAAAATGACTTGTAGACTCTTCGGGTATGCAAAGCAAAACCCCCATATCACTGCCAAGGACCTGCAGGAAGATTAGGCTCCCAGGGAATAGTGATGCATTGGCCCTCTGTACCACATGGAGGTAACAACCATCAGAAGGTAACATTAACTGTGATCTCACTACAAATGTCAACAACAGAAATGGAAAAAAAAGCTTTTTGGAAGGGCCATGGAAGTCCCAGATTAAACCAAAAATGTAACCCTTACGATCAGAAATGTTTGGAGGAAAAAAAGGTGTTTAGAGAAAACAAAGCAGCAAAAGGAGAAGCATTTCAAGAAAGGAACACCTGTCTAACTGTTTGGTATGGAGGCGGATCTATCATGCTTTGGGGTTGGGCAGCAGCCAGAAGCTTTTGATAGATGGTAGAGAGGATTCTGCTAAATATCAACAAATCCTGGAAGCCAATCTTTCACAGTCAGGGAAGAAACTGACTGAAAGATTGCCAAACGTATGCACATGCCACATTTGATGTTTCTTTTGGCTCCCAATATATTAAGTCCCGCAGAGATTAATACATTTGAATTGTATTTTGCTGAAATAAATCATGTTTAAATTATGCAGAGGAGGTGTTAACTTGTTAAAAAAACCCAAAATGAGTTATTTTACCAGAGGTGCCCAGACTTTCATACACAACTGTACACACATATATCATCATCAAAACAAATCACTTTATCACTAAAATGGTAACTGTTAGAGGAAGAAAAAAATTTTTACATATTAATGTAACAAGATTTGTTCAATTTCTACTGGCTCATTCAAATATAAGCATTTTTTCTTGGTTCAAATCATGTATAGACCAAATAAATCCATCCCCATGAGTACCATATATGCTTATAATAAAAATAATCTAATGGATAATAAAAGATTTCTTACAGCAGTGCCCTACAAGAACTTCTTTTAGCTCCCTAAAGTACCTATATTGTACCTTTTAAAGAACTTTTTACAAGATATGCAAGTGTGAAAAGTCTTTTTGAATTTTCATGTCACAGCCAAGAACCATTTAGTCACTTTTTAATATTAATGTAAAAATTTGCTTCAGAGGATGACGCCCTGTTGGCCTTATGTAATGATGTGTAACGGTTACTGACAAGAAGTACTATGAGCATGTGTAGGAGAGAGAGAGAGAGACAGAGAGAGAGAGAGTAAAAAGAGTAAGAGAAGAAGGGAGAGAATGTGAGAGTAGAAAACAGAAAAAGAGAGGGTGAAAGAGAAGGCGAGAGAGAGAAGAAAAGAGAAAGGGAAGAAGAAGAAGAGAGAGTGAGAGAAGAAGAGAGAGAGAAAGAGAAGAAAAAAGAGAGAGAGATAGCGATGATTCTGCAGTCCTGCTGGGTGGAGCTATGCTGGGTCAGCAAGGCTCCCTAGTGGGTTCTGACAGGTCAGCAGTTTAGGGCATATATCAGCTACACACACACACACACACACACACACACACAAAGAGAGAGAAACATATTCCTTTTTGGGCTGTCACAAACAGAGCGGGTTCATTCCCTCTTGGATACTGACAAGGATGCTCCTGTGATTTGAAACAGAAACACATGAAAATTACACATTACACATGTGTAATGAATTATATACAGTGTGTCCACTGTCAGCCTGAGCAGGGCTTATGATAAATCTGAAAAGTTTATAAATGCGGTTCCACCCTGACACTGAGAAATGGCGTGCAGTGGGAGCATGTTTAGTATTCCCAGCTCTTTTATCATAATGTTTGAGGATTGCATTGTCATGGATTTGCCCTTCTTTACCCTTGAAAGTATGTAAGTAAATGAGTAAGTCAGTGTACTTATAAATAAAGTGTATCTGTAAATCACATTCAAAACAAGTGCTATTCACAGTTGAAGACCATCAATATCAATGTAAAGACATGACACAGACATGCTTAGGATATTTAAAAAATATGAATGTGAACAGGTTTCAGCTACAGAATTCAGCTATGGAATGTTTCTATAATTCTTATCTGTCTTACTGACTGTAAATGAATAAAATTGCTGCTGTCGTCCACGAGATGGCAGTCTAATCAAGTTCTAGGGTGTGATTTCTAAAGCAGCTAATAGCAGAGGAACACCTGGAATCATCCTAATTACCATGTAAAGCCATGCCTGGAAGCTGATATTCTCCAGTGGGCCGTTTCCTCAACCGTCCTCTTCAAAGAAGGCCACTGCTGCTTTTTCTCTGCCCTGTGGGTGTGGGGTGTGGGGTGTGGGGTGTGGGGGTTAGGGGGCTGCAGTTAGAAGTTCTGTTTGTAAGTAGCAGCTTCATTGATCTGAGAAGCTGCAACATTGCCAGGAAAAATGAGAGAGAAAGGCCTGCAGCCTAAAAGACAACATTTACATTTATGGAATTTAGCAGACACTAATACACAGAGTGACTTACACCCCTGAGTTAAGACGCTTCCAGAAATGGGAGTCACTGTTGATATTCCAACACACCGATACGCAATATGTTTATCAGTGTTTATATGACATTTGTGCACCCAAACAGCAATCATTCTCAATTCTAGCCTGTATTTATTATGTAGGATTAAACAGGCTTTTTTTGCTGTGCCTTTAAGACTGACATATGCAAATGACCATGTCATGATTGGCTGCTTTTTATTGAGCCTAATTTTCTCCTTGAAGGTCCATGGGCGAGCTATTCTGCTGTAGGCTGAATTGGTGGACATGTAAATGTGTTGATTCTTGTGACATCACAAAGACGTATTCAAAGCAGCTTAGTTTCTATGTATGGAGTAATTTCAATAGAGAGAGAATAGTGCATTTTGAAACTTTAACAATGGTTATAAAAGAATATCATATTTTTAGCCCACCAGACCCCACACTGACCTCTGCTGACTACACTGCATTTCCCTGTAATTTACTGACATTTCCCTGTAATGTCAGAAAACACAATAATTGCAGCAGTCTTTGACATGAATGACATTTTTTAAGTATTCAAATATTCTTGTTTTCAATTCATAACAGAACATTTCTCATATATATGCAGTCCTTTCTGAGGATGACTGTCCCACAACAGTATGGAGACATATACCATTCAAACGGGGTGTTTTGCCGTTTATCAGATTTGATATACAGTTTTTCAGATGTGGAAATAGAGGAGTCTGAGTGGAGCAGCAATGACATGGAATTAAGTTTAAGATGTGAACATTTTAAAATACTATATTTAAAATTTTGAAAGTCATTTTCGCTTGGTTTTATGACCAAAAGCATTGCTTATGACTAGGTGGGATATCAGATTCAGGGTGATCTGTGCTTTCTTTTCTACACATTTTAGAAGTTCCACATTTTCAACGCTCTCACACGTTTTCTCTCCCTTCTCTCACTCTGTCTCTCCCTCTCTCACTTGCATGTGCTCTCTCTTGCGTGGGCACACATACACACTCTCTTGTACTCTCTATTTCCTCTTTTTCGCTTCATCTCTGAATAAAAGCATGGATAGTGAGAGGGATGTATTAGGTTGGTGAAAAGGTCAGCGCATATCTTTCCTCTTGCTTGTGAAGTTTACCTGTAGTGTGTTAAGCAATTGTGTGAGTAGCAAGAGGAACTTTTAGCACAGGGAACCTTTAGCACAGGGTTCAGAACAGCTGATCAAAAGAAGGTGGATGCTATTTTTGATCAGGTATGATTGTCAAAGCCATAACTATATAATACACTATGAGTGTAATATAGATTACAGACTCGCACCTGTGGACCACAACACCTGAACTGAACACTCACCTCCAATTGGATCCAGTGTTTCCATCCTGTGTTTCCTGCCTTAAATTAGGTGCCAGTTGAAGGTCAATGCGCTCCACTCTGCAGAGTGTGTGTGTGTGTGTGTGTGTGTGTGTGTTGTCGGGGTACATGGCGTGCAGATGACCCACCTGCAGTGAAAAATAGAGCTGCAATCTGTGCAGGAATGCGTTGAACATGCAGTGACAGGACAAGCATGCTGTGTACACGGACTCATTTAAGAGGAAAATAACAAGCAACAAATTCGAGCCAGGCCAGCTTTGCTCTCCGCCTCCTTCCACATGCCTACACTTCCTTCTGGTATGCGTGCCATTCAAATTCGCCCTCAAAGAGCATCTGAGCATCTATGGAGTGACCTTTACATCATTTCCCCTTATACCGAAGACATGCTGGGTGTCCAGTGTTTGCATCTCTAGCTGCACTCCAGCTACAATGTCAATGTAGCTAAAAGTGATGGAAGCTTATAGTTTACTAATTAGCACCTAAAACAGAGTTGCTTCTGTGATTGGACCTTGTATTGTCTATAAAAAATACAAAAGTGCCTCAAGACGGCTTCTCCTGATTTTAGCTTCTTGATGCACTTTTTGACTATGTCTATAGATAATGGTGTGTAATACAGTATTAAGAACCACATAAGCAAGTCTATTCAAGATTGCTCAACAGCTCAATGTGGTTTGAGGCAAGTGATTTAGCCATGCATAATGCACAATGCAAACTTGTGACTATATGCTTTCCATGACACAGCAAATTTAGCCTCATAGGTCAAACGCAAAACTAAAACAGTAAATTTGGGGATAAAATATATCTGATTTTTGGTAGAACCTTCACTTTTAAACTGGCACCTCCCACAAACGAAATAATTGGGATAACAGGCATATTTGCCCCCTGAATGTGTGATTGTTCCAGCAAAGCCCTCTCACCATTTCTCTCTCTCTCTCTCCCTTTGTCTCTCCCTTTCTTTTCCTCTCTCTTTCTGTCTCTCTCTCTCTCCTCCTCCTCCTATATCTCAGCTTAGCTGCTTAACCCCTGCTGCCCTTTCTGTGAGTGTGTATGTGTGTCTAAGGCAAGGCAGGTGAGGGGTGAATCCTCTTATCCCACTTAGCACATTCTCGGAAGTTGTGAATGAGTTTCTGGAATGGCAGGATCGCTCGGCCAGTTCTCTGTTAATGATGGCAGATTAATAAGAGTGAGCGTGAGCTTCCTGCCAGCTCATATTTTTGGCAGCATCTTGAGTCAGGAGCAACTGCACGGTACGATCACAGCCTGAGGACCACTCAGAACGGTTATCTGGGAACCGCGCGGCTTCTTCTCTGCCCACTCGTCTTCCTGTTGCTGCCCACACATACGCATACACACACACACACACACACACACACACACACACACACACACACATGCACACTTTACGCACACGCACATTTACACATGCTGTAAAATAAAGGCCAAGATACTGAGGCCCAGATGGCTGCTCTTAGAATGGACATTATGTAACAAGCTGGCAAAAATTTATGTCAGTTCCTCACGTGGAATCAAGCTCAAGTCGCAAATAACCATCTAAACCATTTGAGCCATAGTAACTTTTTTTCCTTTCGTAACAAGGCCTCTACTGGCAATTATATTTATAATTTATCTAAGGACTGTTCAGTGAATCCACTTGTGTTTTTTCTCACTTCGCCCTATTCACAACACTGTGTCGTCATTCAAAATTCCACCAGGGCCAATTTATGGGGAGCCTGGCCAATTCCTATGTCCCCTAATTTATCAGAAGCTACCAGTGGGTTTCCACAAGTGAGTCCTCATAGAATGGATAAAGCTAAAAACTGCCAAAACCTTGAACAAAAATGAAAAAAGTACATGGAAAACTGACCAGGTTGTCAATAGGACTCTAACATCGGTTCCACTGAGAGCTCATTGGTTGCTTTGCTGATGACCTCTTTGGCTGAGTAAAGTGGTTTGTACTCACTGGCTCCATGAATGTACAAAAGGCTCTGATAGAAAGCCCTATAACTGGAGTTCATGAGAAAATGAGAGTATTTGTCCGTATGAAAAGAATCAACCAATAACAGTTTGGCTCAATAACAGTTTGGCTCAGAAGCTCCATATGCACCCATTCATTTTGAACTCTCTCAGGAGCGCCCTTTGCGCAACCCAAATTACTGAGTGGCAATTCTCCTCACTAAAAATTCTCTGGTCCCACGTATACAATTATGTTTTTTCCTTTTCTGTCATGGTACAAAGAACAACGAGAAACCACATCATTCTCTACACTTCCTGTACTGAGATCTGCTGGACTGGCCACATTGTATAATCATATGATCTAACCTCTAAGGATCAAATGTGCAGGAGTGTTAACTTGCTCCTAGCATGTGAGTAGCAGCATTCGTATTGTGGCTTCTTAATGTCCTCATATTTCAGATGATAAAATATATATATATATACACCGAAGATAGAATGTATCAGTTTTAGTAAGGCCCGAGTTTTAAACAGCCAGATAATGGAAGTCAGTCTGTCCAAGAGTCTGTAGAACACACATTTTCTTAAAAAAAAACAAGACACATTGGGAAGGAGAAGAGTCCATAATATGATATTATGAATGATGCTATGATGAGGGATCTTGGCACATTGACTTAATGTGCTCCCAGCTCAGTTGATCTTCAGGGACACAAACTCATTAGTTTATTTATATGACCAATTTGATGGCTTAGTGAGGCAATTTGAGGAGCTGACACTGGCTAAATGAACTTACTAACAGGGGCCACACTGTACCTTATTCTTCTCTGTCAACTCCTTCGAGTGGGTAGATATTTCACCACTGGTGATGATATCTGATCGTAAAACCACATTTTTGTTATATGACATTTGTTGTGGGATGCATTTTTCAGACGAGCTGTCTAGACCGTGTCAGCAAAATACTTCACACGCCGCATCAGAGTGGGTGCGGGAAATATCTCTGTGTAGAATCCAGCTCAGACCTCTCAAGTCCCAAACACCTGAAATTGATTTTTTATTAGGATTGAATCAAATCCCTACATTTTTGTTCAACACTGGTCCTGATAGGAGCAATTTGTCAGAAACGTCATTATTTTTGCCAAAGCCATAATGGCGAAGCTCCAAAATTCCTTATGCGGGCACAATACAAAACCTCAGAGGTCAAACATTGAGGATTTAATTTCATGTTGCTACTATCTCACTCTTGTTACATCACTTCAACCCTTTGATGCATGACCTACCAATACCTACACTCTTCCATGAGTTGGGTCAAAAATGACCCCAGTTAGAATTAATGCATTTTAGAATGAAATTTTTTTTAATTTTGGTTAAGGATGATGATTTTTATTATATTTTGGTCAACAAAAGAATAATTTAATGTTTGACATGTTCATTCATCACTTTGTGTGTGTGTATGTGTGTGTTGTGAGTGTGGATTTGTGTGTGAATTTGTGTGTGTGCGTGTTTGTATGTGTGCACATGTACAAATGAGTAGTGTGTGTGTGTGTGCGCGCATGTGTGTGTGTGTGTGTGTGTGCTCCTCTGAATAGGAGGATGAGAGAAACAGTAACGACACAATGACATCACTAGTTTACAGGATGATATTGTATTATACACATGCTCAAGCACATTACCCCAGAGAATGACTTCATATTTTACATGTTAATTTCTTATCATCTTTCATTTCAGTACAAACTTGCTATATATACAGCAAAAACATCAAGGCAGGGGGTACACACATGCGCGTGTGCGCACACACACACACACACACACACACATGATATTATTGAGTAAATAATAATAGTATAATCGGCTACCTAATGGGTTAGATTTTATTACAGGAAGCTATAAATATCATAGCCTGTAGAGTCTACTGTTCCTCTACACAACAAATGCAGTGATGTTAGCTAGCTTGGTTAGCTAGTGTTAGTGTAGTTAGCTTAGTTAGCTACTGTAATACAAAGTAGTAGTTTGATGATGATAACACAACACTATCATTCAGGGATGTTGAAAATAAGCTAATATTTTATGACAGCACATATATTATGAGGTATAAAAATGATGATTATACTTACATGTATGTTGCTGTGTAAAAATAACCTTCAGGGTGGTAATACTGTTAGCATTAGATGTGTGCATCAACAATGAATGTGTATCTGACAGTCACAGTTGACAAAAATCAAAGGTTCCTAGGGTTAACCAGAGCCGTAGAGAGAGAGAGTTGCGACACTCTTTGATCTCACCGCTGTATCCGGTCACGTGGTCCATGTATGCCTCTATAGTTCCAAACAAACGCTGCACTGCCATAGTCCTGCATTGAGCTGACAGCAGTATTTTAAGTAGTGACCGGTAAATATTAAAATAAACCAATCACAAGTACACGTGTCACTATTATATATTTGCTGCATATCTACGCATTAGCACCTGTTTACATAATGCTAGTATATATATTGCATATACCAATCTGCAGTATTCTTTGGGAATTCTAATGTTCAACATTATATAACTGATGCATCATAAAAAATTATAGGATTAAAAAACATTTTGGCCTCATAAACATGCCAAAAATGGTTAAAGATGTCAGCATTGTTGATATTAGCATGTTGGCATTCAGTGTTCTTTACTGTCTACAGTCCACCACACATCCTTGATATGAATATAATATCAATAATAATATAATATTGATATAAATGTGTATCAAACATATCACAGAATAACAACTAAAGGTAACCTGCAGTTTCAGGCAACACTTAGCTCATGGAAAATTCAACTAGGATGAATAAGAAAAATCAAATCACTTTTATTGTCACATCATTTATCACTAGTACATAGGTACAATACATATGTGACATTCTTATGTGCAAGTCTCCCTTAGCAGCCGAGGCATTAAAAGAAATATAAAATAGA
>JBBPCX010000135.1:26897821-26909878 GCA_037974365.1 Hydrocynus forskahlii | reverse complement strand
GGGTTTGCATGTTGCAGGTCCTGAATTCAGTTTCCAAGGTGGCTGAGGGTTCTTTCTGTGTGGGGTTTGTGTAGGTTTCCACCAGGAGCTCCCCTTTCCTCCCACAGTCCAAAGACATGCACATCAGGTGGAATGGAGGTGCGAAACTGCATCTGCCGTGCCCTCTGATGGACTGGCTGACTGTCCAGAGTGAGTGGCTCAGATAATAGATGAATGGCTGTTTTAGTACATAAGTCCACATGACCATTATAAGTAGCCCTTGGGGTGAAAAAAAAATGAAAAGCAAGAAAATATAGGATATGGACCCTTTACGTCTCGCTGTTGCATGGCTACCCAAACCTAACTTGCACTTTGGCCACCCTAGTTAAAATGTTCTGCATCTGCCACTGATTCCAAACCTTTGAACATTTGAGCATGTGCACACTTACACTTGCTTGTTCGAAATAGTAAACACTGTGTACCTCCAGCACGGAAATTTCACACAAAAACTTACAAGAAGGTCATGCTGAAATCCAGCACCCAGGTCAGAACATCAGGAAACAATGGCTTCCTCTGGTGAAACTCCCCAAACGTACAATGTGTCATCAGTTTGCTTTCATCATCTTGAAACCAGAAAAGGCTGGTGAACATGAAGCCACCTGTGTAGAACATGACATTAAAGTGTGTTAAAGTATTGTGTAGCTTGGGACTGCTGGGTACTCTGTCACAATATCTTGCTGGTAAAGAGACATTTTTGTACCTGTTCCTGACACTCTGTTCTGAAGGAAGTAAGACAGTTAGAATGCACACTGCTTAGCAAGAGTGATGAAGCAAAATCTTCAGAGCCCTAGATTACAGGGATACCTGCGACAGAGCTGATTTTTTAAATGCAGTTTTTGTCAAGCCTAGTATATAGTGTGTATTCCCACCACTGATTAGATAGATAGGTAGATAGATAGAAAGACAGATAGATAGATAGACAGACAGATAGACAGATACTAATAAGAACTTCATAAATTGTATATAGCGTACAAAATACACATATGAGCAAGGTCATTAGGTCAACCTATTTTGTATTTATTTTATTTTGTCAGCTTCCCTAAGCATGTAGATGAACTTGTTAAGTTTACAGATACAGCCTGCACTGTTTCTCAGCATTATTTGTTAGCCCCCTTAAGCCCACTGACTGGGTAACGCTATACTAGCAGAGTATTTACTCTTCTTATATAGTTACTTCCTACTAAATGATCAATATTACTTGTGACTTCATGTACTGGAAACTTAAGGGTGCATGATATTTTGGTGGTTTATATACTATTCACAGTCCTATTGTGGTCATGCATGCACCGAAGCACATGTAGCCACTAGTAGGCATTTTAGATTTTGTCCAGCTTGCTAAAGTGGATAGCAGAGTGGCCAACACCATCACTCCACATGTAGAAAAGTACCACCACAGTACCATTAAGAGTGTAAACACATGCATACACACACACACACACACACACACACACACTGTTATTCACAATACATTGTTTACAACATGTGTCATCTCTCAATCAGTAACCCATCTTTTACCATGTCTTACACACTCTGCACTTCACATATAGAATTGTGTTTTAAAAAACCTGATGTTCAATGGTATCTCTTTCAACTAAAACAAGACGTCAATTAATAGTTCTCATTCTTGGTCCATAATTTGCTTAGAAATCATACTGAAATGTGTATATACTGTATGTGTGGCACAAGGCTTCCATTAGCCTTAATAACACCATCAGGCCTCTCGCAAAAATATAGTTGCCATGAGACAGTATTAAAACTTTCCACACTAAAATCCAACTGAAAGTACAAAAAAAGATTATTCAGGGACTGCGTGTTCTGTAAATAGTTCCATTCACACTGACTAAACTTTTCTCAAAGCTTGTAGAGGCGGAAAAATGCATGGCTGCCTTGGTCTAGTGATTCATATAGCAACTGTGCCTTTGAGAAGCCATTCAAGCCACAGAGCAATAGGCACTTTTGGTTAGAAGGTTGGTTCTGGTGTAAAGATGCCAGGCTTCAGTCCTTTGCTTCAAGATATGAGGCTTTAAAATTTTGGAGTACCTGTTTGTATCTTAACATTAATTGTGATGATTCAGAGTTAGTCACTCTTTAATTTCAATGCTGAAATATATCAAAATGGATGGATACTGTGTTTGGCCCAGAGTCTTCATGCTGGTTAATGTGTAGCTGAGAAAGCCTAATTACTAGAGAAATCACAGGTTGTTGTTTGTTACAAATATTTACCCTGTTTACATCTGACCAATGCAGGTTCACTTTAGTAAACAAATAGTTCTTCTTATGCAAGAGGGGAAAAGTAGGGCAGCTTTGTCCTCTTATTTTCAGATCTCTATTTTCTCCGTAATGACCACATTTCATTTTGACCTACTTTGATGTAAGTAGCCTCAGAAACCCGCGCACACCAAGTCAGCATTTGCCCCCGTAAAGGGCATGAAACACAAACTCGTCCTACGTTTGGTTTGTTGATTACCTGTTCTGGGCATATTTTGGTGCTCTGACCATGCCTGAGGGAACATGCAGCTTAGTGAACACATGTACAACACAAATGGAACACATTTGTGCTCGCTATTCGATCATGATGGATGGGATGAAAAATGTGACGACACTCCCACAAGCTATTGTCACTATTGCTTTTCACTTGACTTTCTGAGGCTACAAAGGAACCAAAGGGTACTGCAGTGAGCCTGAGAGAGAGAAGTCCAAAAACACACTGATCTTCAAGCAAACAGTCTTTATTTATCAGCTCACTAGCCTCCAAACACAGACTAACCAGATGTACTGCGCCCCTAACTGGCATAATTCCAGTACATTACACGGCTCCAACAATTTCTCAGTTTTCTTGTCCATCACTACCCTCCGGCAGATAGCTCTCTGGAGGATGGTGACGGACGAGAAAGGCTCAAGTACACAAAACAACACATCCTAAACACACATGATAACACATAACACACATGACACACACAACCCCCCCCCCCATCAACTGTCCCCGCAAACACAAACAAACAGGCCAACTGACCACCCGCGCTGTGCGCCAAGGCTCATGGGAGCCAGTGTGACCTGCCGGCTCGTCACAGTACTTTCGTAGAATCATCAAATCCTAAATATGACACAGCTAGCCTAAACATGCTCTGACCACAAATGTGTTCTTGCTTAGCAGCTAATGCGAGATTGGACATACTTTATAGATTCTATTTAGTGAGATAATTCTATTTAAATATAGACATATAAATTAAAAAGAAGCGCATTTCAAACGACCCCCCCCACCACCACCACCCCGAACCACAGCCGTGACGCAGACCTATGTGCGCTACGCTACCTCCCCCCCCCCCAACCTCCTCTTACTGGTGTAGTGTGGTGTGTTGTCCTGGTGTAGAATTGAGACCAGAATGGTCCACCACTCTTGTCAGCAGTTTTTCATTGATGGATGGGGCGGGGGGGAGGGGGGCAATAACAGATGGGCTATAGGCAGTAACTGCAACCTACAAAGTGTACCTGCATTATGTTTGTTCCTGATACAATGGACAAAATGTAGGTTAGTTAGGTGTTTCTCATAAACTAGCAAGTTTTTCTTTTCCCAGTTTATTCAGAAATGGAGGAGGAGTTGTTGATTTATTCCAATAAAAATTATCACATTATCCTAGGTGTTAAGTGTCTCCTGTCCCCTGCAAGAAATTTGGGAACAATGAGTAGTTGTTGTTGAGGGTAAAGCAGGCTCATCTCGGAGAACAGAGTGTTCCTGCTGAAACCTGATCAGGCTCCAAACAAGAGAGCCAGGATGAATTAGGCTGCCTTAAACAGATTCTGTAAACAAAGAAGGGGGCGGAGGGAGCTCACCTTTGTAGGCTAAATATGACAGCACGAATGATTAGATTACGCACCTATCCTTCTAATAAACAATAACTCAAACCTTCCTGGGAGCAACCCACACTGTTTAAAGTGCAAGCTTTCTGTGGGAGAAAGCTGACACCATTAACTGCCTGGTTCAGTCACCATTCTACACGGTTAAAAAAACGGCAACCCAAAACAATCCCACGTTGCACCAGTTTCGGGCCAGGTGATTACATAAACAATCAGGTAGGACATTCGGTTCCAGTTCAGTGGAACACTTGAGGGTAAATGTCAACATGGAAGTCAACAAAGCAGTGTAGCCCTGTGACTACAACTGTACTGTAACCTCAAAACGGACAATGTTCTGAGAGAAAACATGAAGGTCAGCTTGCCATGACCTGTGAGTGCTCACTGTGGAATGGATGAAGATGCTGATGTAATGGTGGATGAAAGTTGGTGGAGGTCCTGTGGCAGTGGCCCTGAGCTTCCCGCATGCCTGCGCTCCATCCCATGGGGTCGTTCACGCTTCACTGGCCTTCGCAGGGGTCAGCTTGTGCCTGCGCTGCTCTGTGTTATTTCCACTGGGAGAGCAGTTATTAGGAGGACAGTAGAGATGGTGATGGTGGATATAAGGAAAGGTTGCCATGGATTGAGGTGCTGGGCTCAGATGGGCCAAATGACCTCCAAGGGGAGATTGAATTGGGCAAGGCTAGCAAAACCATCTCCTCAAGCCATGTCCCAAGCATGACACAGCCTTCTCACCCTCACTTTTGAATGCATGAATGAATTAGTTAGTTATCGAATGCTTATATTGCAATTGCAGGCATACAAAAATGGTCAACAGTTGAGTTTGACAAATATAAAACATAAAAATAAAAAGGTTTGTTGCTGTCATATCAAAACCTTTGAAATATTTTCATTATTTACATGTGCGTGCTTCCATTTACATTACGGGGGTCCTCAAGTTACAACAGAGGTCCATTTCTTTGACAGTGATGTAACCCGAATTTAGTTAATAACCTATCCTAAAACAGTTGTAAAATCTATAAACACAACTAAGAAAAAATGTCAAAAAATGAGTGCAAAAAATTTGTTCAGAAGCCATGATAAAGGCCAAAAAGTCGCCAAACAAAGCAACACAAATGGAACACTTGCGCTTAGATAAGCATCCTCCTCACTCATACGGCATGTTACTGCGTATTCTGTACATTCTGCTTGTTCTTCCGCCACGCGCCACTAAACTAGTTCGCCCAGGACCCCCTGTATATGCTCTAGGACCCCTTGTATATGGAAATTTTGTAATGAATGGATGAAGAAAAATGGTCTAGAAATATCTGGACATTATAGAACATTAAACGTTTCCATTTGGGGGATTTGTTAAGACCACAACGATATATTTAAAGGGTAAGCAATTAAGGGAAGAAACAGGAAGGAACTGAGCCACCATGAGTAGCTGCAACAGCTTCATTGCACCCTGGCATGGATTCTACAATTCTCTGGGAGTGTACTGGAGGAATGGAAAGCCATTCTTCCAGAAATCTTCCCCTAGTGATTGATTTGATGATCGTGGCGGAGAGCGCTGTCTAACTTATCAGTTCCAAATCTCCCATAGGTGTTCAACTGTGTTCTGGTTCCGAGATCTGGTGACTGTGAAGGCCTTAAATGATTTACATTACTTCCATAGTGATCAAACCATTCAGCGCCCTGTGGACGAGGGAACTGTCATCCTGGTAGAGAATCCTGTCAGGTCAGAAATGTTTTGTAATCTGATGAAAGTGATCAGTCACCTTTGTATTGATTTGTGGTGACCTTTCCATATAAGGGGACAAGTGAACCAAAATCATAACATTAAAATGCCCCCACTGCATTTCAGAGCCACTAGACTGCTTCACTGTGGGGGTCAAGCATTCAAGCCTGTATCATTGTCCTGGTGTACATTACACATACACCTGCCCATTTGTGGAAAACGTAGTGAGGGGTGATTAATCTGATCATATAATTTTTTCCACATGTCTGTAGACCACTTCCTATGAGATTTACCCCTCCCAAACTATTTGTGCTTGTAATGAGGGGTCTATTTACTGCAGCCTTACTATAGAATCCCTCTTGTAGTTGTGGATGGACTGTTTATACTGGCGCTGTTTGATCACATCCTGACTGACTTTCTCAGCCACCTGAGGAACAGCTCTTCTTCCATATTCTTGGTTATTCTTATTCTCACACTAATGAAATCACAGTCACCAAATGTGTGCTTTCAAGTACAATTTCCAACCTAATCACTGATGTCTTTAACACAGATTTGGATGCAGATGTCACTGTTCTTATTGAAACAATGGCCTGCTGAACAGTCTTTGTGACTAAAGCACAGCTATCTATGCCATAATAATGAACTCTCTTTCAAAGTCACTTAGATATTGTCCTCTTGCTATCTTGAATCAAAAATCAAGGTCAACTGAGACTCCTTTTTTATAGCACTGCAGAGCACGGTAATATGTTAACTGCTTAATTAGATCACGCTGTTTGGAAGTATCTGCACTTGGTATCCTTCTCAACTCATTTGTCCAGATTCTTTTTCATTTGTCTGCCATTTGATTATGCACAGTGTGGTACAGCATTAGAATGTGTGCAAAGTTAGCAGCACTAACAGTAGCAACAGCATTCCTCAATAGCAGCAAACCAAATTATATTGATTATTACCTCGATGGTCCATGCTCATGCTTTCAACATCCTAGTCTTACTGTACGATTGTGAGTGTGGCAGCATGACCATATTGGCTTTGTCATTTGCTGGCTCGTCAGGAAGCTACATCTGTCCTCAGGACTCTCCAACATGGCAGCTTCCGTTCTCCCACAGTGTGCAGGCAGTAATTTGTTGGTGCCCAGAGCTGACTGGCTTTGGTTCATCAACACTTGCAGAGGGTTTGCTAGGCTCAGCTGGTCAAGTGCACTTCTCTGTCAAAATGTGTTTTAATCACGGCTCTGAAGAACATGCTACAGTAGATCAGCTCCACTATGAAGAGAACACGCTAGCTAGCCACAAGAAGGTTAAATGGTAATCGTTATCCTTAATTATCCTAATTTCAAAGTTTTTGTACAAATATTACCCACCCCTACGAGTACACTGTTTTTGTTTTTTTTTCTGGTGATGACAACTAATCATCTGCTTCTTTTAATGATTTTGTCAGCTTGTAAAAATGAATAACCATTTTAACTCTTTTAACACAAAGTTTACTATAAACTGTTTCAAAACAAAAGGAAACCTCATATACCAAACATGTCTGATCTGGTGAAGGGCGTCCGACCTTTGGCTGTGCCATTGCTTCAAGAATTATTATTCCATGGCTGAAATTGAACTCTGAAAATGATATGCAAGTTATGAGAAGGAAGAACTGAATTGAAATTCCATTGAGCAGTTTAAGAGGTGAAATTAACATGGAAATGGTGAAGAGAAGGACATTTGCAATCACTAGATGCTCTCACAGGAAACAGATGGAGGTCTTTCACTCCTTTTCCGAGATGAGGAGTGAAGGACAGATTTTGAAAGAGTGAGACCATCTAAAAAAGAGAAATCTCATGAAAGAAAAGAACATGATGAACCGAGGGGGGAAAAGTGGGCAGAACGGAACTCACTTATCTGCTGATTCTCTCACTGAGGGGGAGCTCCCTCAAGCATCAACCAGCAGAGCAGTGTGGATGCAACCATCTGGAAACACACAGCCCTGCCTAACTGGGTCACAGTTACACAGCTCCAATTTGCTGTTGCCATGGGTTCTGTCCACCACACACAGAGAAGTGCATTTGTTTTACAAGCCTTTTTTTATTCACAGGCTCAGGGAAGTTATTTCGTGGCATCAGTGCCTCAGTCTCAGTATCATCTGCTTTTAAATGTTTCCATTTTAGTTCGGTGTGGAAGAACTTGACTGGCCCGTGCAAAGCCCTGACCTCAACCCCATCCAGCACCTTTGGGATGAACTGGAACAGAGACTATGAGCCAGGCCTTCTTGTCCAACATCAGTGCCTGACCTCATAAATGCTCTATAGAATGAACGGACACAAATTCCCCACAGAAACTCCAAAATCTTGAGGAAAGCCTTCCAAGAAAAGTGGAAGCACTTATAGCATCAAAAGGAGGACAAAAACTACATATTGAAGTCTATGTATTTAAATGTAATATCATTAAAGTCTCTGATGGTGTAATGGTCAGGCGTCCCAATACTTTCCTTAAAGTGTATTATTAGAATCTTTCAGTAAATGAAGAAATGTAACACAAAAACAGTGTCCCTGTTAAAACAGTTTAAACAGGTTAAACAGACAGAAACAGACATCAATTAGTTGGCAGTATTGATTAAAGCAACACCAGAAACAATAACACAACATAGCATAACACGGATCCACATGTATACATGAGTGCAGGATGTGTGGACAGTAGATGCTGAAATGCCTTGGTACATCTGGTCCTTCCAGTAGGTGCTCTGAATGGCAGTAGATCAAACTTCCATCAATGTGAAAAAGTGGCAGAACAAAATTACTTGCCAAATCCATTACTACCACCCAGGACATTTAGGCAGTTCCATGCAATGAACCAATCCGAAAGCTGATAAGTCAAACACTGCCATTTCAACTGTATAATTTCAATTAACATATAATAGACAAGAAAATAAAGCAGACTGGTCAGTTGTACTAAAGTTGCTCATTTTCTGGTAACTGGATGGCTTAATTAGTAGCTCAGTTAACACATAAAGGTAATATGAGTGACTGAGTGTTTGTTGTGCATTGTTAGCCTGCTGTTTCATCTACTTAGCTCCATTATTTTTTTCCTTGACGTAAAACTGACACCAAGATGCAAGCAACACATCACAGATGATTGCACAGCTAGAATGATACAATATACTAGCTATTAATCTTGCAACTAATCAAGTGTTTTGCACTTGACAGGTATTTGTTAGTTGTGTCTCCAGTCTAAAAAGTGTGGGCACACCATGGTACATTGGGTTCTTTGGGCAAATGCCTAAAATGCTGAAACTCTTTTGCATTTTGTTTGGGATGGGGATTTTTGTTGTGTGCAGACCTGCAGTTGGAGCTGATTTATAATCCTAACTGACACTCTAAAGCCACCGTTTCTCATCTCAGCCTTTACTCTTCTTATTCTTAAGCTCTACTTTCCGGCACATCTTGATCACTTTGAGGCCCGGGTTCCTCTCTAGGTCATAAAAGCTAATTAAAACAAGGAGGCTTGGGATCCGATCATTCTGTTTAGCCTGTAGGACGTGCGGTTTCTACACTCTGCATGCACAAGAACCTACCGTGAGTACATGCGTTCCACAAATCATGCCCTTCACTTGTGCAATAGTCGCTCATCATATCATAACTGGCTTTGCCGGGGGGCATTTTCACAGCACAATAAACATCTCCCCTCCCTTCTGCTTCATGATTACTGCTTTGCATTTGACCCTGTTATTACATCTGGAGGAGGGTTAGTCATTGCTTCTCTCCGTGCCCTTGTTTATAGAACACTTCGAAGGAAAGGGAACATTCGTCCTTATTTACAATAATAAGCCCACCATGAGCTACAGTATGCTCTCATGATTGATTTTTCTACTCTATGCAGCCTCTGAAGGAGCCCTTGATTTACATCACAGCAAAACAAAGAGAGGAGTGAATGCTTTGTCTGTCTTCTAGATGACAAATGTTTAAGAGTTATTAACCCTTAGAAGTGATAACAAACGCATGGGGTAATTCCATGTTATTATTTCATGTCTTGTACCTTTTTGAAGATCTAGTAAAACTACAAATCTCACAATGTGAAAGAGATGCTTGGAAATTTACTGCACAAATAAACTGTATTGCCTAAAAACAGGAGATTCAGTGTCTCGACATGGAAATTAACGTTCTGGCTTTAACAGCAATTATCCGTTGTTTACAAAGCATTCTAGGAAAGTGTCCGGCACTTGAATGTCAGGATGTCTGTTGTCGTACTAGGGACTTTCCAGCATTCCTTGTGGCTTAATAGTTTAAGTTACTTTTATTCCTTTATTCATGGTTTCTTTCGCATGCTTTTTTGCTTGTTTTAGCACTTTACTCTTACACCCAAGTACTTTTGATTTACGTTGTTGTTATTCTAACCATAATGGTGTTTTGTTTTCCAGTGAACCATTGCAACACACAGTTAGATACTGTCAGCTTTGTGATCTTAAATACTAGCAAAAATGCTGGAATGTGTATATGGTGCACTTGGTAAACACTATAATGTAATTAATAGGATGATCTTACATAACTGTTGTAATTAATAGGGCACTCTAAGCTTTAAATAGGTAAATTAACGGAAATTCTATATGTTTCTTTCTTAAAATTACGTGATAACAGTCAGCACATTCTGGACAAGTAAGAGGATGCTGCAGCAGTGCTGAATGTCTTCCTGTTCTTCTTCCTGAGCAGTATTATAAATAAACAGCAATATTCTGGAGAAATCGCTGCCAGCTAATTACTAGTCTAATAAGATCAGTAATGGTACTCTTGGAGATATTTTGATTGGAGTCTGATGAAAAATTATTGAATTTTGCACAAAACAAAACTCATTTTAAAAAAGCAGGACGGGTAACTCACTATTTGGTTCAATTAAACATAATTAAAATGTACCTTTAACAACAGAATTTTTATTCTTTTCTGATAAAAATACTGATACTGAGACCTTATTATTGGCTGATATCTGATATTTAAACTTTTAAGCTTCATCATGACCTATTTGTAAAAGTATGCCAACATGCTCAAACACCCGGCTACCCGACAGGAAGGAATACACAGATAACATGAAGCCGCACAATGTGAGTGTGTGTGCTATTTCAGCCTAGATTTGTTACCGGGTTGGATTGGCTGATATCGATACCAGTCAAGATCGGACATGTCATCTTAAGCAGTAATTCTTAAAGCAACCACACACTGGATCTCTGCTTGCTATGAGGGTGAAATTACATCTTCTCTGATGAATGTGCATTCATTTGTGATCCTTGTAGAGCCTTTTTTTGCAACAGAATGCACAATGCACCCACTCTTGACATGATGACAGTCCTGAGTAAGTAATCCATAATAAATAAAAGGAGGGCATGCAGGCCTACACGTCCTTTGAGGTCTGCTGAAAAAGCACAAAGGGATTTCCAGTATCCAGTATTCTCCACACTCCCTTCATCTACTGGCCCTCTTGACATTTTGAATCCAGCGACTTCTTGTACTTTGTTATGGTCTAGCTTTAGATTCACAAGCACATAAATCTGAGCAAATAAACCTTTTACTGTCCATAACCTTCCTTTATTATGTGTTCAGACTGAAATCACAGGGACTTTCCAAGAGGGAGAGTCCAAATATTTATTGGTCCGATGATAGCAGCTGTTGTGTCTGCACATAAGAGGAAATCGAACCTCGACCAAAAGGATGGCTCCTTCTCTGTCCATGAGATGAGCTGACATCATGCTGATGTGTCACACTTACGTGTGAGGTGTTGGCCTGCCGCTAACATATTATTAGCGCTCCTCTTTCACCGTCTGTTTGTGTGCGGCTGTGTTTTGTTGGACAGCCTGGCAACAGCAGTGAAGCAAGTCCGAGCAGAAGCGGAGCCGGGTCTTTACGACCTGGCCTGTCACTCTCCCTTTCATATCCCATCTTCCCCATTTTTCCAATTTGCAGTGTACACACACTGCGCTCCATCTGCTTCTGTGGGTAAGAACAATGCACTCTCACACCTTGAATCAGCTCCTTCCAGAAACCAGGTGAGCCAGCCGTGGCCTTGCAGAACGCACGCTGTGTGAACATTTCATAGTGACTGGACAAACCCGTACTTTGCAGTTAAAAAAAGCTTGACATGTTCTCAGGATACATGATGTTTTGTAACAACAAAAGCGACAGCGAACTAGTGCATTGGTTTCCAGTCCTGGGGTCTCGTTTATCCACCTGGTCTACACACAGTTGTGTACATAAAGCATAATTCATATTAGTAATTCATAAAGCATAATTAATCACTATTATGTTATGATCAGGGGCCCCATGGTGGTGCAGTGGGTAGCTGTCGCCTCACACCTCCAGTGTTGGGCATTCGAATCCGGGTCCTGGCCTTGTGTGTGTGTGTCTGTGTGTGTGTGTGTGCGTGTGTGTGTGTGTGTGTGTGTGTCTGTGTGTGTGTGTGTGCGTGTGTGTGTGTGTGTGT
>JBBPCX010000135.1:26884811-26897788 GCA_037974365.1 Hydrocynus forskahlii | reverse complement strand
TGTGTGTGTGTGTGTGCGTGTGTGTGTGTGTGTGTGTGTGTCTGTGTGTGTGTGTGTGCGTGTGTGTGTGTGTGTGTGTGGAGTTTGCATGTCCTCCTCATGGTGGCGTGGTTTTCCTCTGGGGTCTCCGGTTTCTCCCACAGTCCAAAGACATGCGTGTCAGGTGAATTGGGGATTCTAAATTGACCGTAGGTGTGAGTGTCTGAATTAATGGCGTGTGTGTGTGTGTGTGTGTGTGTGCCCTGCAGTGGGTTAGCGCCCCGCCCAGGGTGAGTCCCTGCATCGCGCCCGTAGACCCTGGATTTTTACTTGTAACCTGTCAGTGCACCGTTTCATTTTGTCACTGTTGGAATAAGCCTTGTATTGTTGGAATCACCCATTTCTGTTGTTTTTCAATTTTTTACATAATAATTTGAAATTACCAGCTGCTGTATTCATTTTGCTAAAATGTCAGAACAAACAGACCCACATAAAAGGTACACTACCTTGTGTAGGGAAGATTTTGTCCTCCTCTTGTAGACCTTTGGAGATTTTGTTCTTTTACAGGCTAAAAGGGACTTGTTTACCACGCATAGGTATTAGAAGAGGTCTCTTTATGTAAATGAACGTGACTGGGCACGTGCAGAGCGGTGTAGATTTATTATCATTCATTGCAAGGCTTCTAAACATGGTTTTGATAACAATTTAATTAATTTTTGTGTTGTTCGAGTAATTTTGGTTTTCTCTGCTCTAACAGACCCACTTCATGTGTGTGTGTGTGTGTGTGTGTGTGTGTGTGTGTGTGTAATCAGCTAATTAACAAGCTCCAAGCTGAAGTGGGTCAGTTTGAGCAGGTAAAACACCACAGACCTTCCCCTCTCATTCATATATCCCCACTCTTTCACTCTTTTTCACTTTTCCTTGGAAGGTTCTCTGGCTGCCTGTGTGCCACCCACCTCGCAGTCTGTGCATTCTGAGGGTCCGCAGGCCCATCTGGCCTCCTCCTGCTTGTCTGTCAGGTTTTCAGTATGATGGTGGCAGCGAGTGCCACAAAGAGCTAAGAGTATTTCAGCTCAGCCCTGATCTGCAGGCACTTACCGCTCAACACAAGCCAGCACTCAAGCTGTCACTCATTTAATATTCACACTCGGAGGCAGGAGAAAAAAAATCAGTTGTGTCCATATAACTGTGTGCTCGTCCTCTACTGTTTTTTCAGTGCAACCAGTAGGTGTGAGTGGAGTTGAGTGCTGTTTATGTTTACGGCTGATTTGCTTTGTCGAATAACATTAAAAATAAATGAGATAATTGTTACTGGACGTCATTAAGCCTCTGCATTGAGGTCTGGTCTGAAGCACAGAGAACACAAACATTTAACAAATCTAATTGGTCGAGTTTATTCTTCTGGTCTTCATCTAATTACGGAACTCTGATATATGACATAAGACGCCCCTCCGATAAGATCTAAGGTTAGAAAGAGAGAAACAGCATGGCATATGCTGATGGAGTTTAATGGCTGTTTTATGGTGAAGCAGAGACAGAGATCCTTCTCTGCCGCAACAGAAGGCCTCCTGATTCAGATAACTCAAGCCATTTACATGTCAAAAGCTTGGGGGCTCAAAGACAATACATTTTACCCAGAGCTCTAATTTAAAAACAGATGTCACCGTCTTGCTACAGCCTTGTGGTAATAAAATAATATAACAGGAAAAAAACAACACATTTAAAAATAAAATAAAATACTGCCATAATTTAATATGACATTAAACTGTTAAAAGAAACTACACGCTGAAACTATGAGATAAAATAAAACTATACATGTTTCTTGGTATGGATGCATCATTCTAGGAACAACCTTCCTCATTAAAGGTCCTTCACATTAGTCGGTTCTAGAAACTTTTTAACTGAACCGAAAGTAGTCTTTATATGGCATCACACCAAAAACCCTTTTCTGGCATCTTTATTTTTAAGAGCGTATACTGCACTGTAATGGATACTAAACTATCATGTAATATGCAAAGGCAATGCATGTCTCAAACATTTACAAATGCAATTTTGCATTCACACTTGACTGGTGTCTCTATGAGATGTTATGTGATGTTACAGCCTTAAAAGTCACTGTTAAGATTCTTAGAAATCAACACTTATGTGGTAATGAATGGTGTTTGACACTGAATATATTACTGGCAGCATAAATATGGCAGAGATCGCCTACACAAAAGGAATCCTCCTGCAGTTTTCCACCTAATTCCTATCTGCTCCATCTGTAGTGTGCAGTCAGATAATTAAGACAATAATTCTGTTTCTCTGCAAAACAGAAAGCCTATTAAGGAAGATATACTAGTAATAGTCTGTTGGGCAGGTGCTGAAGATCAGATCAGAGACGTGTTTCTTTTAGCAGCTGTGATTCTGTCTACAGTCTGGCTCCAGATCGAACCCAAACCATGAGACCACCATGTCGCCAGAGGGGGCAGCACGTCCCCTCTGGAGCCTCAGCCCAGTTCTTGGAAAACGCACTCATGGGTGCCAGTCAGGAGCCTGTTACTCACCAGCCATACAACTGATAATTAAACTACTCATGTTGTGGTGGCTATTAGATGAAAAAAGCAATTTGTTAAATGCCATCTGTTGGCAAAGCTGTATCATTCGGTTTCCTTCAGATTTGATCATTAATAATTAGGAAAAAAAACACCAGACAAGAAAATTCTCTGCGTTTCCAGTAAACTAAGACAAGCGACTCATACCTCGTTATAGTTTTCATAAACTTATGAAGCAGCCCTAATTGTGGGCATGCTAGACATATACTGTTAAGAGTGTACCTCTGTTTTAGTCTCCTAGGCTGTGACAAAGAAAAATCCCATCCATAGCCCCATTTCATTATAGAGTAGCCTATATCAGAGCAATGAAACACAACAAAATGTTCTGTTCTGTACAAATAAGTTTAATTGAAATTGCTGTTTGTAGAAAAATAGTGACTCCATTGTGTTTCATACAGCTTTAACTATTAGAGAAAGACAGAGACAACTAATATTGGCCTTCGGAGCCAGTGACAAGAATAGCCCTGCCCCATCCCAATTCTCTAAAATGCTTCCATCTAGCAAATGGAGATTACACAGAGCCGAAACAACGTAATTTTGATTAGAGCCATTTCAAGGCAAACAATGATCAACAAGCGAGGTTAAATAACATTCGTAGCTCTTCCAATTTAAGTAAACCTTGTTTTATTCCTTTTTACATTGACAACAGCTTCAGTGCACCCACCATCTCTTGTCCAAATGTAAAAAAAAATTACAACAGGAATGCAAACAAAAGGCCATATAAAGGTATGCAAAATTTGGGATTTAAGCATGGACAATAAATAAAAATAAATAGCCACAGAGTGTGGAATGTCTACATGTTACAAATAAATTAAATGCAAAGAAGAAAAACTGTACACGAAAACCACACACACTGTACAAGATTACTTTATTTTAAAAAAAGAAAAGATAAAAGGAAAAAAAAAATCCATGAATATTGCATTGATTGTGCATTTTCACACCCAGGCCCCCCACAACCCAGGAGCCAGGCCAATGTAGTTTCAGCAGTGGGATGAGGAGCAGAAGAGTGAGGGGTAGAGGGGAGGGGGGTTTATATACCCTCAGAAGGTACAGCGGTTATACTGAATCTCTATACACATTCAGAAAAAGAAGGAACAGTTTTTCCAGACGACCTGTGTAGGCTAAAATGTGACTGAGCAGCGTTAGAAGGAGACGCAGTGAGTGAGTGCGTTTCAAGTATTTCTATTGGTCACCCCCTCCCCATCGTAAGACCCTTCAGCTGGCTGGTCATTTGCGTACAATTGTCAATGAAGTCTACTGCCATGCCAACTTCCATACCAGCTTCAAAGGGGGGGAAAAAAGCAATGATGAAAGCCCCCAAACAGCAGCTTTCAAAAAGGCACTCCAAATCAAAAATTAAAATATTTAAATAAAAGTTCTCCAAGCTCTATGAGAGCAGCCACGTCTGTGTAGGAGGCTTGCCAGATGCATAAACCAGCCTTGTAACAATAATAATAATAATAATAATAGTAATAATAATAATAATAATAACAATAATAATAATAATAATAATAACAATAACAATAAATAGTGCTGGTAAGTCTGCCCAAACAGCAAATGTTCCCCATCAGGAAACGATTTCTGAATCATAAAAAATAACAAATAAAAGGATATAAAGCAAACTGTAATAAATTATGATTCCCTACAAGAGGAAAAAAGAAGTATCTGCAAGCCTGGCGATGGCAGGGCAGCAGATTAGAAGTCCATTTGAGTCCCAGACCCTCCCCAAAGCAAAAGGCCTTCTCTCAAAGGCTCTCCTTGCTGGAGCTCATGCTGGAAGTGTCCGTGTTGATGGTCCGGAGCCGAATGTCATTTTCTTCCGCCTTGGACACCTCTGCAGGACGCATCCATGGATGCTCAAATATCTGCTCCAGCGTGGGTCTGTCTGACGGTCTCAGCGATAGGCACCACTTGATCAGCTGCTGGCACTCTGTTGGAAAGACAGCAAGGAATGTATTAGCATTATATTGCTCTGCACATGTTCATCACTTGCACAACATTAACTACAGTAATGCAGCAAGAAACTATGATTCCCCACTGAGCTGGATAGAACTTATATGACAATACTTCTCTGTATGTCTGTGATACAGGCCTTTAGTATGAACTACAGTAATTAAGATGAATTTACAAATCCTGCAGAAGCTCCTGTTGTATTACTATTGTACTTGTTCTAATTTCATATGTACGGCTCCGCATACAAAACTCAGCACACACCTGCAGAGATTCGCCTTCTAAAGTAGAGGCGTCCTCTGAGGATCTCCTCATCCTGCTCGAAGGGGATGTCTCCACAGACCATGTCGTACAGCAGCACCCCTAGCGACCAGATGGTTGCCGAGCGTCCGTGGTATCTGTGGAAACGGATCCACTCCGGCGGACTGTACACTCTTGTACCTGTGGGACCAGAGAAACAGACACAGTTATAAACAGAGCCTTAGAAACACAGACGTCACCACACACATACACCCTGTCTATCCACCCCCTCCTGTTCCCATTCAGTGCGCCGACGCTGCAGCTGACTCAGAGCTCTATCAAGATTCGAACGGAAACTGGGGATTAAAAAGGGCAGGAAAAAAGGAGGAAAAAAAACCTTGAGGGAGGAAAGGCCACATCACTCCTAACTCAACTGTCTGCTCCTCCACCAGGCAGTCCCTCCCTCCCTCCGCCAGAGGGGCAGGAGGAGCTCGAGCGCAATGTGAGCCGTCACGTGACCTGTGCTCTCAGGTTTCACAACACAGCTGTTACGTGGCACAAGATCTGGTTAAAATCGACCTTTTTGGTTTGCTTTTCCTATTACAGTTTAGGTCGGTCTGAAAATGCAGACATCCATGTCTTTTAAAGAGGTATTGTGAGGTACGATCCTACTCTGTGTTTAAGGAGGAACGGGAGAATGCACATGGCAGAGGCTGGTTTTAAAAATGTCAACAGAAAACGTCACGATCTGTGGGCTCTCTTCGCTCCCCCCTCCCCTCTTGGTCTAGCAATAATAAATAATTAAAAATAGAGGCAATTATGGGAAAACCCCATCGTGAACCACCAAAAAAGATTATTTGGGCAGAGAGTGGGCTCTGTTCTTGCTCTCCCTGTGTCTCTCTCGCTAGCAATAATAATTAAAATGCAGGCTGATATGGGGAAACCCCACTCTACCACCATCAAAGACGACCAGGGCAGTGTGTGGCTCCTTACCATCGAAGTCCGTGTACACCGTGTCCTTGAGGAAGGCTCCCGAGCCGAAGTCGATGAGTTTGAGTTCTCCTGTCCTCAGGTCCACCAGCAGGTTCTCGTCCTTGATGTCCCGGTGCACCACCCCGCAGCTGTAGCAGTGCCGCACCGCCTCCAGCACCTGGCGGAAAAAGCCGCGGGCTGTGGCCTCGTCCAGCGCGCCCTTCTCGGTGATGAAGTCGAAGAGGTCCTTCACCAGCTCCGGCCTCTCCATCACGATCAGCCAGCCGTCCGGCCTCTCGTACCAGTCCAGCAGCTTAATCACGCCTCGGAACGAGGAGCCCACCTTCTTCAGCAGCACGATCTCCAAAGGCACCATGACGCCATTCTGGGAGACAGCAAGATAGACTGTTACTACACCTCCCCAAATGCACTAATAATAATAATAATAATAATAATAATAATAACAATGTCTACTTACAATAGACCCCCACTCCGTTACTCTCTCCTTGACCACATGCTTAACTGCGACCTAAAAATAAACCAAAACAAAATCATAATCTTAAGCACACAGATCTTGATTATAGATCTTAATCACAGACTGAATCTAAAGCTCCGTAGCAGAGTGAGGGAACTTCTCTTACCGGTAATCCGTCTGAGAGGCGGCTGCCGGCATACACCGTTCCGAACCCCCCGCTCCCAAGCACCGAGCCCACCTGGTACACCTTCTCAAATGGCTCCGGTTCCACTTTCACTACAACAAACGAGGGAAAACGTGCAAAAACATAAGTGACAATCTCATTTTCTTCCAGTCTGACTTGCACTACACGGATTATCTCCATAGTAACACTCATCTTGCTACTCCACTAAGAGATTTCCAAGACGGACAGAAACCAAAACACTGACTCCAAAAGATGCCAAAGCTAAATATCTTAATAAAGTACAACTTGGAAGCAAATGCTGCATCCCGAATAGCCCAGCTCCCATTTATCCAATATGCCCTATTTGCGAGTAAAAAGCCAAACACACAAAGGTCAAGCACTCAGTGTCCCTACAGAGTGAACTGCGTGACCGGTGCAGGGCGCTGCGTAGGGAGAGTGAAGCCTGCCTCAGTCAAACAGGCTGATCTTGAAGAGACATAGTAAAATCGAGCCTGATAATGTGAAAATTGAATACTAAGGCAGTTCATAAGCTTACCAGGCTGGAGCTGAATCTTCACCGGCAGATGATCCATGCTGTTCGGGTTGCAGATGTGGGAAAAAGAGCCAAACTTGGACAGCAACATATTTCAACGCATGTAAAAAAATATATATATATAAAAAAGAGATATCCTGTGTTTTGTTTCGTTTGTGTTCCAAACGAAGGCGAGTCAAAAAGTAATATTCAGTACACTAGTGGTGGTGCTGGCTGAAGGCACCGAGGCAAGGTGGAGGTTAGATCCCGGGGCAGTGCTCCCGCCGCACCGCCTCTCTGACCCGACTCAACCGCCGTGCTGCTCCAGCGACCCAACCAGCACACAAACACAACGAATATAATCCTCAGAGTTTACAATCCAGTGATGCTTGTCCCCCTGAGAAAACACCAATGTCGAACGAAGCAGGGGAAGCAAGCTACATGAACACAATGTCAGATTTGTGTGTGTAAAGATAACACGTTTCTCTTAGTCGTGCTCTGTCTGAGCTTTGGCGCGGTCTGTCCGACTCCTATAACGCCAATATTTTGACGCGTGAGTGGGACTCATATTCCTCCGCCGAGCAAAACAAAACGTATTTCAGCCGTGAAACCAATACTGATTTAAGCACACCACTTTTTAAAACGTGCGACATCTGATACTGTCTGTTTTTTAAAGTTTATACTCACTTAATATCCTTATGTTCGCCCTCGAGTACATGGGAACTATTTCGACTGCTCAAGGATATCTCTGTCTACATGGTGCGTGCTGCGTTAATTTACATATCGGTACGCGCCCGACCAATGAAATCGCGTAGCCTCGCTCCCTTTGTCCAATCGAGAAATGTAAATTATCATAACGGGAATTTTGACTGCGCGTGGCGCTCGTTTCTACATTACGCACAGTAATTTATTGTTGTTAATGTTATTATTATTGTTCTTTTAATCAGCATGAAGTGTGTACAGTAAGGGGTGTAGAGAGGGATACTGAATATAAACTGTGTAACAGAGAAAAACGGTTTTAAATTACACTAAGGCATTCAAAACGTAAGTGAGCCTACATAAAGAGTCAGTTGATTAATGAAAAGTAAGAAACTAACATGTTCATATGACATAAAAAGATATTTCATACTCTGCAGGAAAATAATGATGTGTGGACTGTTGTGTAAAGGTACTAAGTCTGAAAAGGAACACGAGACTGACCAGTCTGAGCTACTCACTTAGCCTTTAGAGGGGGCTAATTTGACAGTGTGCTCCATTTCTGTGAGTGCAAATCATAGTGGTATAACCTGCATACAAAGTAGTATCAATATGACAACACATGTCTGTTATTTTGCCTGCTATTCACTGTTTGGCTTAAACGATGGTTGCATGGCCCTTAATAAATGCACATGATTGCCCAAAGACCACTCTTTATCATTGTCTTCAACAGTTTGTTGCATTATTTAAAAAAGGGACCGCTGGTGGTCTGGTGGGTAGGGAGTTGCCCATGTGGTCAGAGGGTTGTGGGTTCAAAATCCCAGGATAGCCAATGGCAGCACTGAGGTACCCTGGGCGCTGTGCTCCAGGCTGTCTGCTGCTTCATTTGGTGAATGGGTTAAATACTAAGAACAATTTTGGGCTGTTTACACTGTGCTGTGCTGTGTTCACTTATGACAAATGAACACTTTACATTACGAATATAACAACCATAATGACAATCTGCTTGCTCATTGCCCTTTAGAAACCCTGGTATATTTGAGGTTTTTTTCTTTGCTCTCCAGGGCAAGAAACCAAGGCCAGTATTTGTATTTCAGTGGTTGAACTTGTGGTTTATTCATTATTCGCAGAGTAGTTTGCGACTGCCTTGGGTTAAAGGGGGTTATTTGCTAAAAGGATGATTAGATTACACCTGGAATTATAGATTCTAAGTGCTTGTTAAGAGCCTACGCAAGTTACTCAGCACTTAATATGGGTGCATGCATTATATCACTTGTGCTTTTGAAATGACTAAGGACACAAATAATTTGAACTTATCCAATGTGTTTAAAGTCCCAATATAGATACTTTCCTACCCTCTGGCTTATCCATACTTGCGCTGACCTTGGGTCGTATTTGTAAGGTGTACACTTGGCCTCTTTTTATCTTGCCCGCTACGATAAGCCATGTATACACTGAAGGGCAAAGGGACATAAAGAGCAAGATCAGAGGCAGCAGAGAGCCTTATCTCACCATTCAGCAAAATTATGTAAATGTAAGTCTGTAAAACATTCTGTTGTTCACCTTAACTCCTCACGGTTTGTCTTTCTAGACACAGGACGGTGTGGACAACATTATGCCATGACTAAGCTCTTGCCATTGAAAGTTTGTTTTTAGATTTAATTACACAACAAAAGGTTCTTGGCTCGGACAACCTGTATCGTTTTACCAATTACTCAGTCTTCAAGTGCTATAGAACCTTTACATACTGTGGAGGTTCTTTAAACTTTAATAAAGATCTCTGTGCTTGCATGTCCGTTGACAAAATCGTTTTCTACTGACCAATCCATTGGTTCGTTAGAGAAACAAAGATAGTTATCCTGTAACCATGATGTCCCGTAATAAAAATTCACTATGTTTATTTTTATAGTTCTCTTACCGGCTTGTATAAGATTCATGGATCTCATGAGTCTTTAGAACATGAAGAGCATGACTGACCTAATTTGATGTGGCAAAGTTCTCAATGCCAAACTCTCACATGGCTTAGCGGTTTGCCAGCTTCATGGTTCCTAAATAGCACTGATTATTATTTAGAGCACTGATTATTTCATGTATTTAGTAAAGCAGTTTGGGGGAAATTATCTTTTTAGAATACTAACGTTTTCTTTTCAAGCCATCAGAAATGAAATTGAGTGCAGGCCAACAACACCTGCAAAAGAATGCTGAGATCGTGCTGATAATTAAGCTGACTTGAAGGTTTTATTTGTTTTATTTTTCAAGCCACAGAAACTCACCTCAGGTTCATCTCGGCATGCTTAACATCTGTGTCATGCCCAGCTGGCCCACCAACTCTGCATGTGAATGTTGTGAATGATGTGGTTACGCACTGCACTCGTGGGAAGTTATGATCAATTCTTTATTTATATACGCAAAGGCCTTGATCTGGCCAGAGAAAGGCTTGTGGGAAGCTCCTAGCTGTCTACCATCAATCCTCCGGGATTCCTGGGATACTTGATATTTTCTTTTTCGCTCTAATTACTGCTTTAAGAGAAGAAGCAATTGGGCTGAAATAGTTTGATAAGGGTTTACATCTATAATTTGATGTGCCCTTTTCTGGATAGGCATAAAAACCATGAAACCACATAAACCGAGGGGAGCAACCACATCAAAGGTCAGGGGCAGGCAGCTCTCTTTTTAGCCTTCACAGCCACATCATTTGAGGGATTGACTGAAACCTCCTCAAGCTGCTCCTGCTGGAGCTCCATGCCAGCAAATCAGCTTCTGCTGGGAACTGCTCACAGGAGCGGCACAGGCTTTAGGAAAGGCTGTACTGAGTCATCCATCACGATAGCATCCTAATTTAAAACCACCAAGGTATAGAACCGAGGCCAACAACAATGCAGGATACATCAGGATCTTTTGATCATGATCAGTACAGGATCTTTAAAAAACATCCAGTGTAACACAGCAGAAATGCAGGTCCATGCTGAAGATTTAAATGTGGACATCATATACTGCATAGACATACTTATCACCAAAAGTAACTGAAAGACCAAAGCGTGTTAGTGTTATATGTTTAATTCATGTGGAATTGACGTACACATCTGAATTCACTAAATACAATACATTGTTTTTTTCAGCGCATTGGTCTGTGTTGTTAGTTGTCGCTACACACAGCCGCCTGTCTGGCAGTGGCGGGTAGGTTCAGGTCATGCACCTTGTCCAAGTCTCCATGTGGATTATAGTCTGGACCTAACGTTACATAACGCTGTCAGGTTCACTCACAGATAATCTAGACGCCTTGCATAACTGTTCATTAGGTCACTTATATTTCCTCCCTTCGCGCATCATCGGTGTCATTCTGGCTGTTGGTTACACACTTCTGATCGTTTGAAAGAGCACTGCAAAGATCATTCAACAGATAAGCCCACAATACAATTTGCTCTTGTCACCATATGAAATATGCTATGCTAAGTGCTGCACTGAGTACTGGACTGTCAAAGTACACCCTAACTGATTTTTTCCTGCCCTGCCACATACATTATGCAGTACGTGTTCCTGTTTGGCGCTCAAAATCAGGTTCTGATGATCACTGTTCATTTACCCAACTTTCCTGAAGGATCAGTGCAGCTTAACACCTCAGTGGCACTAAACTAGCTAGTCCTCTCTGTTAGTGTGGTTTAGGCAGAATGAGGCCTGGCTGGCCCAACAGCAGCTCGTACATGCAAGACCTTACACTGGAAAGCAGAGATCCATTGAACTGACTTAGTTTAAATGCATGCATTATTTCCACAGGAATTAAACACCTTACATGAATCCAGCTTTCAGTTTACGTTTCAGTTTGTTTTGGTATTAGTTGTGTTGTCATGTATTTTATTAATGTGGAAAAGATGTAGATGTTTAAAGACCGTTTTAAGTCTTTCAGGTCACCGCATTTTAATGGACTTACTTAAGCCCAACAACCAACTTGGCAAGGCCCACTGCCACGTGTTACCCAACAGAACCCCAACCCCCCCGCCCCAAAGTGTTATGGGATGCACAGTTCTTGACTGTGTGTTACAGATTTCACGTGACACCCCCTGTGGACGAGGGACTCCTTTCATCTTCCTGCTGAGACCTAAAAATTTCCACCAGCTCTGTTTTACAGGGCTTCCACCACTAAGTGAAAACACTTGTCAGGCCACGCTAGCTCCCTAGCAGGGCATCCCGTGCTCAGTCTGCTTTACATAAATGCTGCAGGAAAGGACAGAACAAGCCGGAAGGCTTGTGTTGTGGACTTAATAAAACAAAATCCCATTTCATCATTTGGGCCGCAGCGAGGTTAACTGCGTTACTGTCATTCCCAGATTCCGTTGGCTCACTGTGAAACATCAAACCATGGCTGCTTGCCCCATTTGAAAGCAGGCCAGTAAAAACTTTGCAGCATGTGATCTGGTGAGGCGGGCTTAACTTAAATCGAAGATGCAAATTAGGTGCTACCCCTTTGGCTGCTCTTTATTGTTGAGCTATGGAGCCTTTGCTGTTGAGGCTATTAGAAGGGAAATGTTGTGGCTGTGTTTTGGTTACTTAACCTCTTAAACCCTCAGGTTTATGGCCTACACTTCGATTTCTGACTGATATCACGACATAACTTACATATCTGTTTCACAGCATTACAACTGAACCGTATAACTGAACAATAAGCCTGTACTTTGAGGTCTTTGCTTATAAAACATTTATAGTTCTGGTTCTAAAATCTGATCAGCTGAGCAATGTTTTGAGCCATTGTAAAACATAAATTTTATTATGTATTGCTGTACCAATTACATATGGAAACATCTTTAACCACTGTGTTACTTGTAAACTGTAGCCTGCAGTCATATACCCTACAATGCTTGGGGGAGGATTCATTGTTAATTATTGAAAACCAAGGTATTTTAACATGGTAGATAACACTACATCCACAAGGTTACCCATATCGCCTTGTGTTTTTTGTTATTGTTGATTGGAAGCCAATCAAAGGAGTAAATACACCGTCCAGCAGAAACAGGGATTTGGCTTTAAAGACCCCCCCCCCCATGCTGCAGTGACATTGTTTTAGAAGCATGACTGCAGATTCAAACAAGGCTAGTAAATTCTAGTGTTAGTTTAGAAAACTATATATATGTACACATATACATATACTTACTTTTCAAGGGTGGTGATAACAAGGCTGGAGACACTTGAGATATGTCAAGAGTGTGTCTCTCTGTAGCTTCATAGGAGCACATCACATATAAAACAGGCACAGATCCATATATTTAGACAGTAGAGAATTCACATGTCTTACAAAAGTTCATAAAGTGGTGTACTTTTCATATTAATGAGTAAAAATTTGAAAATTTTAATTTGTGTCTCTTTTAATTGTAATTTCCCATA
>JBBPCX010000135.1:26824405-26841265 GCA_037974365.1 Hydrocynus forskahlii | reverse complement strand
TGGGAACTTCTGCAATATAGTTGGGAAGAACTTTCTGCAGAATGAACAATGAGACATTGAACCGCTTGAATTTCAATCCAAAAAAACAAAAAAATTGGGGTGTTCTAAAATCGGTAGAGTACATGCATACAAATAAATAATATAGAAATGCAAGGCTTTTAGGTTGTAGCCCAATTTTTTTACACAGCAAAAATGAAATCTTGGCAAGTTAAATCACTTTGGATCTGTTAAGTATGTCTGAAATTTCATTTCATGAGATGACTTTATTTATGATTCCTGAGATGATTTTATGTGAAAATAGATGCCTGTATTATTTGTATTGTTTGTATATGTTTAGTGGGTCACCACAATATTCTTTTGGTGGAATGTCTAAAAATAGGAACTTTTTAATGTGTGTGTGTGTGTGTGTGTGTGTGTGAGAGAGAGAGAGAGAGAGAGAGAGAGAGAGAGAGAGTATGAGTGTGCAGGAAGGTCATGACTTTAATAATAGTAGTAGCATGTGATCAAAACACAGGTCACATGGCCCTACCTGAGGCCCAGCCTCTTCATGACTCAGCTGATTCCTGTATCCCTTGAGGTCTGTTATAGATTGCCTTTTTATGAGGCAGTCATGTGACCACCAGGCAAAGGTCTTTGGCTTTCCCTCCGGCAGCTCTGTGCTCTCAACAACACAGCTGACATTTCAGATGTCCTTTACACTCACACTCCTCACAGGACTGCCAGTGCTTCTGCGAAAGCACCACTGAAACAAACTGCCCTCTAAAGGGCTTAATTATGGCAACCTCACTGGCATGGAGAATAAAGCTGCATTCAACATCTCAAACATCTGCTTTAACCTTCACATGCACGAGCATTTCTCCAACCATCCATGCATTCCCTGGGTCATCAATGATTCAGTTTAAACCAAGCTAGAACTTGCCATTACATAAAAACAGTCAAAATGTTTTGTATAGACCAAATAGATAAATAAATACATACATACATAAACAAACACAGCTTGATCTTCACTACGTTGTAGCACTTGTCTAAAAATAAGTTGTCAGTCATAGGACAGACACAAAGACGAATACAATCACGCACACAGTCACAGCTAGAGCCACGTTAGCATCTGCAGTTCACATGACAAACATGTCTTTGGACTGAGGTGGGAAACCAGAACTCCCAGCAAACCCTATTTTATGCCCACTGATCAATCACAACATTAAAAACCACAGTCAGGTGAAGGGAACCACATTATCGAGTTTCAATCGTAGTCAGTTGATGTTGAAAGTAGGAATAATGGTATAAGCATCTGAGCAACTTTGAAAAGAGCCTGATTTTTGTGACTAGATGACTGGATCAGTGCATCTCTGAAGTGACAGGTCTTGTGGGATGTTCCCAGTATGAGGGGTTAGTTCCTACCAAAACGGGTCCATGGGTGGCCAAGGTTCACCGATGCATGTGGGGAGTGAGGGTTAGCTCGTCTGGCCTGATTCCACAGAAGAGCTACCGTAGCACCGACTGCCGAAGAAGTTAATCCGGGCCCTGATAGAAACGTGTCAGTACACACAGTGCATCTCAGCTTGCTGCATATGGGGCTGTGTAGTTGCAGTCTGGTCAGAGTGCCCAGACTGTCCACTGTCCACGCTACAAGCCCTGACAATGAACAGGTGAGTTTCAGACCTGGAATATGGGTCAACGAAAGAAAATGGACTGGTCTGATGAATAACAACCATTGTGTTGCAAAGAGATGTTCTATAGGAAGAAGGACTGTTGGAGGCAGAGCGATGCTCTGGGCAATGCTCTGCTGGGAAACCTTGGGCACTGGCATTAATATTAATGTTACTTTGATCTGTGCCATCTACCTGAACATTGTTTACAGAGAAATATGCCCATTCATGGCATTGGTATTTTCTAAGGGCACGGGTCTCTTTCAGTAGAATAATACACCTCGCCGCACTCCAGAAAAACATCCAGAAATGGTTTGAGGTCTTGACTTTAAATATAAATGTATACCACTCAAATATATGCAACGATTTTCTGAATAGAAATTGCCAAAATAATAGAAAAAAACTGACAGAAGCAAATGTACTGTTTCACTATAAAATATATCAGTGAACTGTATTGTTTTGTATAATGTGTTATTAGAGCGATACAACTTAATGGACTTCCTAAGCTACTCTTTTTCTAAATGTATGCAATTACATCACTGATTTGGTATCTGTTTCCATCCTTCCACCAATATATAAACCAGGCTCACATGGGTTGCTGGAGGCTATCCCAGTGGTCATGGGGGCATAAGACAGAGAAATCCCCTGGACAGGTCACCAGTCCATCACAGGACAGACTCACTCGCCCCTAATTTAGCATCTCCAAATCAACTGACACGCATGCCTTGGGACTGTGGATGGAAACTGGAGTACCACATGGATTCCCGAAATCCACGTGGAGAACATGATAACTCCACACAGAAAAGACCCTCAGCCAAGAATCAATCTTGCTGTGAGGCAACAACACTACCCACAAAGCTATCTTTTCAACTGCCACCTTACTGCATTTCAGTCTCTTTCCTTTGTATTTACTCTTACCATCTGGATGTGCCTGAAATATTCCATCGATCGTTGTTTCGTGCTTTTACTGAATGTGCAGTTTAATAAACATACATGAATTAATTGTTGTGCCTTGTATGTCTCAACTGAATAGCCTGTATTATGGCAGGAAATATCAGAGCAACAGAACAAACATTGTCCTTAAAATCTATTTTAATATAAGGAAAAATATCTTTCTCAGCAAACACACATTCCCATCTATGAATATTAATACAATATGTATTTGGATATGTGCATAGACTGACATGCACTTGTCATATATTTTCATATACGTCATGTTAGTTTTTACTATAGCATGTTTTTACATGATATGGTGCACCTTTGAAGTATTATATACATTATACACTACCTCCCTCTGTTTATGGGCGATTAGATGTTCTGATGTCTGTGTGAGATGTCTTACACTCACTTGAATGGCATACTAAATAAGCTGAAGTACTGAAGTAGTGGTGCTGTGCAGTGCTCAATTTGCATGCAGTTTAAGTGAGAGGCTTCTGTCAGTCATGAGAACACCAAGCAATGGGACATGCAGTCCTGAGAAACCAGGCTTGCACTGAATGTCCAAAAAAATGAGACTGGAAGCCCTGAGAGCTGAGGCCTCCTTTGCGCACCATAGTTTCCATAGCAACTCAAACTCCCTTCGCCGCCGTCTGGGTGTCTGACTAAGACTAATTGATTTCAGTAATTGCGGCTCTGAGCCAAACCATACGGTTACAGTGTAGATCTATAACAATGGCATTTCACCTTTGAGCATGACAGTCATTAGCTGTTATCCACTCTTCCCTCCATTTAACATGATCTGCTTGCAGCTTATTGGACTAATTAAGTTAGGTGATCCCACAGTGATGATAGTTTTTTATTGTACTTCAACATGAAAAAATTCATTTACTCCTTCCTCATTTAAGTCCTCATTATGGATAACAAATGCCCTTTATTTTTCTCTTGTCAGTCATTTTTTTATTGACATGGCAGAACTATAGGCCTGGAAGTGGGAAACACTAGACTAAAGTATCCAGCATCACACATTTACTTTTATGTGTTTAACATGTCAGGGAGAGGCATAACAATAGACAAGTCTTGCCCATGCAACAAGTAATGCACTGATACATTGATATTTTACAGCTAATATAACAAGATTTTCTTTAATGTACTTTTGACCACTTTTTTGGTCCATTCATCATGAAAACATCACAAAATTTTGCTTATTAAAAGCTTATCAAATTGAAATTGAAATTGATCTAACATGTACAATATATTCTGTTTATACCTGAGAATATATTAACAACATACAATAATGTACATGTTTCATTTTTTACGAATGAGCAGAGTCAGACTGGTTTAACAGTGATATTCCTGCCAGGAAAAAGAAACTAGAGAAGGGTCATGGTGCTATCCGTGATACTATCCAACTGCAACCTTTTCTATTTTCTATTTTCTACACACCAAACTGCAGAGGCTCCTCTAGCTGCTACACTGTACCACAGCCACCAAGCTCTCTCTATTTTGGGGTTAAATGGAAAATGAAATGTAAACAGTGTGGGCTCAAGAGGAGGAATCACTGCACCTGTGTCCAGACCACTGTTTGGTTTAGAGCAATAGAAAACGGCGGGAGAGTGGAGAGTGATGTCATTGTGAGTCAGAGTCTCCAGCAACAATGCTGGCCTGTCTGGACTGGACTGCTGCTACTGAGCTGAAGCTTCTCTTCTGAACTGAGCAGCCACTCTGTAATCAGTGACCAGCGAGGAAAATGAATTTAATCATTATGAACTCATCCAGCGATGCAGTTGCCCTTCTGAAAACTTACTTATGGTGAACTGTGCCATGTATTTTCCTTTTTCAATACAACTCAACATTTTGCTTACACAATGCATTTATTCTGTGACTATTAGAATGCTAATAGTCCAAATAATGTCAAATGAATGTGCAAAAGGCAAATCTGATTGGGTGCTGTAATTGTGGTCTATTGACCGTTATTGACCCCCTGCCTAACACGACACTTAACAACGGGAGTTTTCTCTGTTATTGTTTACAGATTGGAACGTGGGTGGGTGGTTCGTTTTACCCCGAATGACGTTATTCGGGCCTATTTTAGCGTCCGTCATCGGTCCAGCTGTTAGGTAGCTAAAGTCAGAGTGACCTCACTCAAATCAGAGTTTCTTTTCCACACCAAATATGGATTCTTGTAATTGACACGGCTTCAGCCAAGACAAGTACTTTTCTTGACATCATTGACACTGTGCCAGTGTCACAGAGGTCGCAGCACTTGACAGACATACCGTCCCTCTATTGACCGAGAGCGCTGACCCTGTGTTGGGCTACCCTCCTCCACACTGCCATCTATAGAGACAGCTATTTCTGCCCAGTGCCAAGAAACACAGTGCCTGTCACCACGAATGCATGCTGGATGTACCTTGCAGGCCTAGATAACTTGGCTATCATTCTTAGTAGAGTACAGTGTGTTAGCATTGTTGAAGCCCTGGCATCAGTTCCCTGTGGTACATCTTATCACTCAATGACACGTGCTGGATCAGAACATATGCCTTTATTCTGGCTGTCATAAATTGTACTCGGCACTCAGTGTAATGGTGAAGGACCTGAGGGCAAGTCCTTCTTCCTGAGGGCATTTTTCCACAGGACACCTAAACTTGCTTGTGTTTTAGCAGCACGCTACCAAAGGGGCCAATGGCGGGCAGCGTAGGTCTTTACTATGCTCAAATAACTTTTTAAAGTAGAAGTTGCTGTTTATTTTATTGTCAAGAAATGAGAAAAACACAGCAAAAAATACATGTTGCTTTCTTTCTACAAAGGAAAGCTATATAAACAATAACATCTCATCAAATTCAGATAATAATAAAACAATTTTTCCTCTACTCATGAACATAAACATGGTATTAACTGAAAGTTTAGAATCCACATTTTCCACAATTAGCTACACATAAGAAATAATTTAACAACCTTGTGATCACCTATGAGGGAGTGTTGTCAGGATTTGTGAGGTTGCTTCTGCTTTCTGTGCCATTTTATTATAAAGACAAAGAAAGATGCAGCGATTTGTGTTATCTATTGATGTAATTGAACTGTCGAGCAGTTGCTTTCTAATGCATCAACACACCAAGGCCTTCACCCCAGGCACAGCTCCCCCCTTAGTGTGTTGTGGCTATTTTTGATTGAAGCAAGACTGACAACTGATGAAATATTAATGGGGTCTCTAATGGGTTTTGGAGATGTTTGATGGGTTAATGCACTAAGCCTTTGATGGTCCCCATCAGCAGGAAGTACATAGACATCTTTTCTGCTGTTCAGCCAAACAACAATGCTTTAACACAGCATGTGCTGTAAGAGTGGGACTTTGTTAAGGCAGCTGTAGGCCACCAGAGAACCTCATGCTTGTTTGATGTTTGCTATTGGCATCTGGATTGCTACTAACAGATTTGTAATGGGCAAACATAATTTATTATGTGAAATTACTGAACACATTGTTATATAATACCGATAAAATATTAAAGTTAATATTAAACATCATTAAAATGTCACCAGAAGAATGCACTTATCAGCTATAACACTACAACCAACTGACAATATTGTGTAGGTACCATGGATTCTGCCTCCAAGATATTAACGGCAGATCTTTCAAGTAAGTTGTAGTCTTGTGACAAGACTACCGTAGTTTGTCCAGCACATTCCACAGATGCTTGATCAGTTTGAGATCTGGGGAAACTGGAGGCTAATTCAACACCTTAAACTCTTTGTCATGTTCCTCAAACCATTCCTGCAGGGCAACAGGGCACATTACCCGCTGAAAGGAGCCAGGAGCCAAGATTTCCATGCATAGTGCATCCTGGTGCCATCTCTTTCCCAAGCGATGCACATGCAGGAAAAGAAAACAGGTTTCATCAGATTAGGCCACCTTATTCCATTGTTCCATGTTCCATTTCTGAAACGTATGTGCCCATAGCAGGGACTTTCAGATGGAGTCTGTATGGGCACTCTGCTACGCAACACGATGCAACCAGATGCAATGTAATTTGTATCACAGCTAGCATTAACAGGAATTTATACCACAGTTCTTCTGTGGGATCAGCTCACACAGGCTATCCTTCCCTTCCACACACATCTCTGAGCACTGGGCACCCATAACTATGTCGCTTGATCTACCATTTTAGAGCTACGCTGAACCAATCATCTAGCGACCAGTATTTGGCCCTAGCGAAAGTCACTCCTTATGCCTGCCCATTTTTCCTTCTTTCAACACACCAACTTCAAAAAAATTACTGTTCACTTGTTGCCTAATATCATGTGTCATGTGTCTTTGTAGCAAGATAATCAGTGTTCGTTTCAGCTGTGAGTGGTTTTAACATTGTGTCTGATCTGATAGGTGTATGTCCGTTTACACACAGTTTATAGCCAGACGTTTTTTCTATTTAAACACTAATGTTTACACTGGTGCTTATTAATTTCACCTCACTTAACAATGGCAGCTCAAATGACAGATTCATGCTAATGGACATTTTTTGTCCGTTTTAACCTTTGAGGTTAGTAAGATTGCAAGGTGTTCTTTGAGGATCAGCAAGGGCAAGGTTAAAGAGCATTTTACGTCAAAGCACTTTAAGAACATTGTTAATAACTGATTTATATAGTAACATATTCACTGTGGAGCCTCACCCCTTTGTTCCGCATTTAAGATACCTGATCTGTAATAATTACTTTCGTTTTTCCAAGAATAGCGCCGAATGTGTCTGAACTTCAGTGCATCAACAGGTTGACACAACCAATGGGTTTGAACTTTGCCTTGTTGTTGATGGCTAAGCTTTGTAGTTTTATTGTAGCAAATAAAATCTGAAGGCTTGAGTGGACTGTTGACCATAGTAAAATTAGCCAACCCAGCCGGGGTGGGGAGAGGCGGGGTGGGGGCGGAAGGCAGCTTTTATTGTCCCTGAGCCACGTGAGGTTGTGGCAACATTGTAAAGATCACTTGAAGGTCAGTTGGATCAGATAGGCAACAGAGCAAAGTAGCGAGGGACGTTGGATAAAGATTGTTAACTTTGCCACCACCTAAGCACAGCAGTGCACAGAAAAAAGCTAAAACAATGGAGAAAAAAACAATAATAGGCCTCTCCTCCATAGCATATGGTCATGAATATTTATAGAGGGTGAGTTCCCACCATGACCATTGTGCACTTTTCCCTATTGGCATCCCTGAAAGGTCAGTCACTTAAAAGGATCAGGCCTGTGATGGCTCTTGCAGGCTGCTACTCAGCTACACACACACCCCCACATCTCATCCCCACCTGCCACTCTACAGCTCCATAACTGAGCTGATCATTAATGAGTCCTCTTAATTCATCTCAGTTTTCCCAAACCCTGTGAAGCAGTAATGGACAACAAATGAGTATTTTCTATTGCTCACTATTGAAATTCTTTGATGACTGTATTTAGTGAAGTCACATGGAGCTCAAATTGAGGCGTCCCTCACTGCTCAGCTGATTCCAATTCAGTTATACAATCATTGTCATCTGAAACATATTGCACACGTGCAGATCACAGCACAAGCCATGTGTACAGTAAGCTGCACCAAAATGAAAGAAAAGCTCTCATTGTTGCTTGAGCAGAACTGTTGTCTCCAAACACAAAATCTCATTAATATAAACATTATGAGGCATTGCATTACATGACTCACATTTTATTCCTGAAGTCGGATGAAAGTGGAAACCACCAGACAGAATGTTACCATTTTCTGTTGGGTAAATAAAGGAATAAGTTAGAAGAAGAATACATGAAGTCTGCAAGCAATGTGTTCTCTGCAAAAAATCCATTAGGATGCCGAGTACTATTAACACTTGGATTATCTACAACAACTATTTCAAAACGAAGCATACCAGAACATGAGCTGAAACTGCAATTTGAAATTTTCAAAGGCATTTATTTACCAAAACACCTCATATCATACTTTTGTATGAGGCTATTCAGGCATGATTTTCTTTCATACAAAATGTGAGTTATTAGTTGAGGCAGTTTGATACCATCCAGATCCAGGCAGAAGACTGAGATGCACATAGTATGTAAACTATAGGCTTTTTTGTCTTGTACAGGAGCTGTGTAGTGAAGAACCCTCTGTGCCTTTTAAGAGCTGACAGAGCTGACATTGGAATCACCATACATATTTTGAGGCCTGATGTGTGCTACTGGTGAGTGTAAGAAGTAGTCTAACCAAGTCTCAGTCAGTTGGGAGGACTGGAAAACAGTGCTAACATCCCTGGGCCATCTTTACTGAAGTAGTCACTGTGAAACGACTACATACAAACACTCTAAATTTCTTGATGAATGGACCAATACAAATGCAGCAAAATTACTTTTTAGAAATTAGACTTAGACTTTATACTTACTTTAAAAGGCAAGGAGCCTTTATCATTTCCCTGTAAGGTTGCTTTTTTGTAGATATAAGGTTTTGTTCTAACAGTGGCAATATTTTTGCGTCTGCTACAATCCACAAATGTCTGTCTGCCAAAAAATGCTTCATGTGCACCAGCATTAGATCTGCACTTAGAAATCAACCATGCTGAAATGAGAAGAAATTAGCATTTGGTTGGGGTAACATTTGTTGTGTGAAAAATCTAAAAATGTAAAGTTCGTACAATCATCACTATTAGTCTTTCTTTGAATCACAAATGACGCCTATGACCTGTCTTTTTTCAAGAAGAAGTGCCCGACTGGCGTTTGGCTGTATGGAGTGGCTTTGTGGGAGAAGGGCCACTTGGTCCAGCCACTAGAGCTGTGGAGGAGTAAGATAGCCCCTCCTTCTTGCTCCCGCTTTCCTTTTCCAGTGCATCAGTCCAGGCCCTTCTTCTCTTCCTGGCAGTGAAGCTAATGAGCAGGAGCGAAGCCCAGAGTGGCGGGTGACTGGAGCACAGCGAGCAGAGCAGGGCACAGTGGGTGTCTGGGCAGGGGCCAGGCATGCTGCAGCTAAATATGTCCATACTGGACAGACAAAAATAGCGGCGGGTCAGCCCAGGACGCTCTCTGCACATTTTCTCTATGTCTCTTTCTCGCTCTCTTCATTTGTGTCACTCCCAGCTGCTCTCTGAACACCACGGGCCAACCAGAGCATGTGTGTGTAAATGTCTCACCGCACCAGCACTGGCATTGGCCCAGTCTCACAGTCTCAGTCACTCCTCAAACCCAGAAGCTCACACACACACACAAACACACACACACACACACACACACACACACACACACTTCCTACATCCCTACTTCGCATGATGCTCCACAAACTGCCACAAAGTCTTACTGTATTTGTAGATACTATTGTGTTAATATATCTGATTAAAGATCAAAGATCTGATTATACTTTTCATGTATGGTGCTAAAAAATGAAGCCTGGTCAATGTAAAGTTTATTAAGTTTGCAGTCTTGTTCTGTTATAGGAAAGGACAGATCCATGGAATTTTTAATAAAAACAAAACGTAACTGTAATTTAGAACTGTTATATTATAATACTGTAAATTCCTTACAGTTTGTTGCTATTTTTAAATGAATTTTACTAAAACTATAAAATATCATTAATTATTGCACTTACTACCTAATCAAATGTCAGAACATTACTGAAAATGCAAAGTTACTCTGATTCCTGTAAATTCACATATATTAAAATTACCTGCATTCTGAAGACATTTACTTAAAAGAAGAGTTTAAATTTTTTTAAAAAAAAGGGTTTAATGTAAACTTTTATTTCCCATTATACATGCTAACAAGTGATCAACATCTAAAAAGCAAATTAATATCCACCCCCAAACACCAACCCCACTTACATAACCTACCAGCCAGTGTGTATCAGCATGCAATTACTTGGGTTAGTTGTACTGCACATCTTATCTTCTGTGCAACAATTTTAGACCCTACATTCCCCTTAGTGTGAATGCCATTGCAGCTTCTTGTAAATAAAATTCTATAACGTTGTCTACGTTTTATATATTTTGTTATTTTTAAACTGATTGAATTCACAGACCTTAAACTTGTGTGAAACAAAGCAAAACCAGAAGAACTAAAATACATATACATGCAGGCTTGGGGACGGGTCAAATACTGACTGAGAAGCTGAACATGTGCCCAGAAAAAATGCACAAAGCAAAGCTTTTACTGGTACATTTTTAAACAAAATTTAAATATACATAACTACATAAGAGCCTTCTTTGGGCTCATCTATCAAATGTCTCTCTGCAACAGTTCTTTTCTTCTGCAGTGATTTCTCTCAAAGCCTATATATTGGAACAAAGCCAGCAAGTCTGATGACCTGTATCAGTTGCTCCAGATGACTCGTACTCTTTTCTGCAAACAGAACACGTCTTAGCATGCCAGCACTGACGGTAAAGTTCATGTTCTGCTGTTTTGCACAAAAGAGTTTTCTTAGATGTGTCGTCTGGATGTGTTGGACACACTGTCCACTGAAAGATGCTTCAGCAAATGTTAAAGTGCGGATTAACTGATCTTAGCTCTTTTGAAGAATGCAGTTGTTTAATCCCAGAAGTCTAGAGTTATGATTGTATTTTATGATATGCATTTGATTCACCTTACTTTTTTATATATTATCATATGATTTATTCAGTTGTAAGATACTAGTGCTATTGTCACAATAATAGATGAGAGAAAGCACATAACTGGTCTGGAGCCCAAGTAGCGTGAAGGAGAAGCCCAAGCGTGGACAGACTTGAGAGGCCTGGTAGAATCATGCACAATGTTCTATGAATGCTCAAAAACATGAGTAAAGATTCCCACCGGAATCAACATTCACACACGGAGGTGACAAACAGAAATGAGTACTCATGTAACCAGAGCTGAATGACTGGATAGGGCGAGTTGGCGACTCAATGCCTGAGTGACCGGAATCTACCTACTTCCTGTTTATATACCTTGTGATGTGCGTCACCTCCGTCAGCTTGTGCTCATCACGTGACTGGTGTGTCTGACAGTACCCCCCCTCCAGGACCGTTACCAGATGGACCAGGCTGGGAGGATACCTGACGACAGTAGTCCTGGATGAGGGAAGGATCTAAGATGAACCGCCCAGGGACCCAAGATCGTTCTTCCAGACCATAGCCTTAACAGTCTACCAAATAGTGGGTGCCACGACCACGGCATCACAAGTCCAGGATCCGCTGGACTGTAGAGGCAGGACCACCGTCAATTATCCGAGGCAGAGGAGGGTCCAGAGAAGCTGGAACCAAGGGAGAGGTGACGAAGGGCTTGAGTTGAGAGATGTGAAACACTGGGTGGATCCGAAATGAGGCAGGCAGCTGGAGCTGGAAGGTGACAGGGTTAATCCAGTGAGTAATCTGGTAGGGCCCGATAAACCGTGGTGAGAGTTTTTTGGACTCGGTGTACAGGTGAAGGTTTTTAGTGGAGAGCCAGACCCTGTCACCAACATGGAACAATTGTCTCCGAGGGTGCCGGCGGCAATGTTGTTGGACATAGCGTGCGTTGGCCCGTCGGATGGCATCACGGGCTTGGCACCAAAACCGCCGGCACCTGCGGATCAACTGCTGGGCCGATGGGACTTCAACCTCAGGTTCCTGATGAGAGACCATAGGTGGCTGAAACCCATAACATACCTCAAAGGGCTGAGTCCGGTGGCAGAGGATCCGAGGCGGTTGTGTGAGAGTTCAGCCGAGGTGAGATACCGGGCCCAGGATCACTGACGGGTGGTCACAAAACATCGGAGGAAGCACTCCAGCTGTTGGTTGGTCCACTCCATCTGACCATTAGTCTGAGGGCGGTATCCTGATGAGAGACTGCAGGTAGACTCGATCAGATGGCAGAAGGTCTTCCAGAACTTGGCTGTGAACTGGGGCCCTCTGTCCGAGACGATGTCCTTGGGGAACCCATGCAAGCAGACTACATGCTCTAACAAGATCTTAGCAGTGGTTTTGGCTGTGGGGAGTCCATTGAGTGCCACGGCCTTGGAGAAGTGGTCCACGATGGTCAGGATGGTGTTTTTTCCCTCCGAATCAGGCAATTCAGTTATAAAATCCAGTGCGATGTGCAACCAGGGGCGAAGAGGTTGGAGAGGCCCCGGACTAGGTTGGTTGGTGGTTTTGGCTTGGGCGTACACACCGCAGGCCTGAACGAACTCTTTTGTGTCGGCTGCCATTTTGGGCCACCAAAACGCACGCTGAAGAAGAGAGAGTCCGTTGAAACCCCGGATGGCCAGCCAGGGCTGAAGAATGGGCCCAATGAAAGGTGTCCATACGAAGGCCTATAGGCACAAAGAGTCGTCCAGTTGGAGTTTCAGTCGGAGGGGGGTAGGACAGGCGCAGGATCCATCCAGGGTTCCTCCCTCTGATATTGATGGGACAGGGCATCAGCTTTAGTGTTCTTCAATCCCGGATGGTAGGAGATGGTGAAACGAAACTGCTCGAAGAAAAGCACCCACCGCGCCAGCCGAGGGTTGAGTTGTTTCACCTGCTGGATGGTTATGAGGTTTTGGTGCTCTGTCCAGACAGTGAACGGGTCACTGCCGCTCTGTAGCCAGTGATGCCATTCCTCCAGAGCCCACTTGATGGCCAACAGCTCGTGGTCCCCTACCCCATACCGCTGTTGAGTGGAATTACATTTTCTGGAGAAGAAACTGCATGGGTGCAGTGTCTTCTCTGGACCTCGCTGGGAGAGGGTGGGTCCTACGCCCACATCAGAGGCATCCACCTCCACAATGGCTTGGTCCAGGTAAAGAAGAATGGGTGCTGAGGTGAACATAGTGCACAGACGATGAAAGGCCTCCACGGCCACTGAATTAAGGATGAAGGGTGATTTGGTGGGCTTGGTAAGAGCAGTAAGAGGTCCTGCGACCGAACTGAAGCCCCGGATAAAGCATCGATAGAAATGAGCAAACCCCAGAAAATGCTGAAGCTGTTTAAGTGAAGTGGGTAGAGGCCAGTTACGCACAGCATCCAGCTTCTGGGGCTCCAAGAGTACACCCTGAGGGGATATGACAAACCCAAGGAATGTGGTGAAACACTGGTGGAAAGTGCACTTTTCCAACTTACAGAACAGTCAGTGGGCCAGCAACCTCTTTAACACTGCCCGGACATGCTGGGTGAGTTCTTCCGGGGTCTTAGAGTAGATTAATATGTCGTCCAGGTAGGCAAAGACCCACCACCCCAGCATGTCCCTCAGGACGCCATTAATGAACTGCTGAAATGCTGCCGGACTATTGCACGAGCTGAAAGGCATAACGAACATTTCATAATGACCAGTGGGAGTTATAAAGGCTGTCTTCCACTCGTCGCCCTCCCTGATGCGGACAAGATTGTAAGCACTTCTCAGATCCAGTTTGGTAAAGAGGGAGGAACCAGAGAGAGGGTCCAGGCGGTGTAGGTAAGAGGGAGTGGATGACGGTTCTTTATGGTAATCCGATATTCAACGCACAGGCGAAGACTGCCATCCTTCTTCGTTACGAAAAAGAACCCCGCGGCTGCTGGAGATGATGACAGGCGAATAGTGCCTTGGCAAAGACCCTCTGCCACGTATCTCCTTTAAGTCCCGGTACGGCTCAGTGTCGACGTTGGGGGCTGTGGACTCCCCACAGCATGTCCCAGCTGACGCCATGAGACAGAGCTCCTGACAGGTTGCTCCCCACTGGAGGATCTTTTGTTGGGTCCATGAGAGGGGATCGTGAGTGAGAAGCCAGGGATGACCCAGGATAATGGGAGGAGCCGTGAGGTGAGTAATCAGGAAGGGGATGTGCTCTTGGTGCTGGTCCACGGTGAGGACTAAGGGAGGAGTCTGATGGGTGATGTGGCTGTGTTTGAGGGGGCGACCATCTATGGCTGTGATTATAATCGGTTGAGATAACGCCTTCATCTCCACACCCAGCTTAACAGCAAAAGAATGGTCGATAAAGTTGCCAGCCACTCCTGAATCAACAAAAGTGGTGACAGCGACCCATTTGTGGCTGAGCTGGATGTGGGCCTGGATGGTGAAGCAGGAAATGGTTGGGGTCACGGACTGGACCAAGTGAGTTCCTCCCCCTATTCACCTGGTCTGACCGTTTCCCGGACGGATCGGGCAGACAGCGCGGTGATGGTCGGGGGAGGCGCCTTCGTGATAGTGTCTGGCCTGTTCCGTCAGATCCAGGGAGGTGCACCCTACCTGCATGGGTTCCCCAGTTCTGGAGTGGGCCTCTGACGGAGGTGGAGCGTCCACTGAGAAGGATGGCTTGGAGCGTGGGGTTGCTGGCGGCAGAGCACGAGAGGTTGGCCTCGGACGAGCGCTTATGCGCTGGTCCACGCACATGCACAGCTGTATCATCCCCTACAAAGTGCTCAGAAGCTCTCACCCGGCAAGATCGTCCTTAATATGGGGAGCCAATCCTTGTAATAGGCTGTACGCAGCACAGAGTCATCCCAATCCGTCTGCACCGCTACAGAGCAGAGGTCCGCTGTGTAGTGGCTCACAGAGCAATCGCTCTGCCGCAGGTGATATTAACGCGAATCCAGCTCCACCTCACTGTCAGGATGAGACACTGTCAGGATGAGATGGCTTTGAGTTGGCTGGTGAAATCCGGATATGAATAGCAGGCATCTGGGTCCGATCTCAAAACTGCGGTAGCCCACTCAGCTGCCTGCCCAGTGAGGAGGGAGACGAGAAGTGCAATTCGGCTCTGGTCAGATGGATAAAGCTTGGGCTGAAACTCAATAATAAACACTTTGCACTTCCCGTCTGCACCATTCCACTTCTCTGGGAGAGCCATTTTAGCCAAGGGACATGAAAAGGTGGGTGAAGGAGAGGTGGCTCGGTGGGCTTGGACACTCTCCAGGATGGTTAGCCTAGCCCGTAGATCGGCTACCTCCTGCATGAGCCTCCCACCTCCAGTCTGAGTGCATCAAGCTTGGCCCCCTGCCGATTAACCAGGTTGACCAACACAGCCCAGTCTGCTGGGCTTACTACCAAGGACTCAGGCATAATGTCACAATAATAGATGAGAGAAAGTACGTACCTGGTCTGGAGTTCGCCTGTGTAGCATGAAGGAGAAGCCCAAGTGTGGACAGACACGAGAGGGCTGGTAGAATCACGTACATTGTTCTATGACTACTCAAAAACATGAGTAAAGATTCCCACCGGAATCAACATTCACACACACACACATGCACGCACACACACACACAGAGGTGATAAACAGAAGTGAGTACTCATGTTATCAGAGCTGAATGACTGCATAGGGCGAGTTGGCGACTCAATGCCTGGGTAACCGGAATCTACCTACTTCCTGTTTATAGACCTTGTGATGCGCGCCATCTCCGTCGACCTGTGCGCATCACGTAACTGGTGCACATCACATGACAGCTTTAAAAAATAACCTCTACAATTAGTATTGTTAACAGTAGATTTTGAAAGTATTAAAATTCTATTATTATTAAATATAGAATACAGTCATGTGAAAATGCAAGTACATCTGTTTCAATTCTATAGTTTTCATATCAGGACATAACAAAAATATGATCTGGTCCTTAGCAGATCTCAAAATTAGGTACATTCAACCTCTGATGAACAACAGTAAGAAAACATTCAAGAGAACTGTGAATCTTCCCAGGACTGGACGTCCCAGGAAATTCATCTCAAGGTCAGACCGTGCAATGCTCAGACAAATTGTAAAAAACCAAGAGCAACATCTCAGACTCTACTGTGTTCAATGTAAAAAGTTAATGACAGTAAAATTAGAAAAAGTTTGATCAGGTATGGCTTGTTTGGAAAGATTGCCAGGAAAAGTCTATTCTTTCCAAACACAACATGGATCTGAAAAAATAAGACTTCTGGAACAAAGTACTGCGACTAAAGTGGAGATGTTTGGCCATATTGCACAATGCCATGTTTAGTGTATATTAAACACAGCATATGCCTCAGCAGTCAAGCACGGTGGTGGAGGGGTGATGATTTGGGCTTGTTTTGCAGCCACAGGATCTGGGCACCTTGCACTCAGTGAGTCAACCATGAAACCCTCTGTATACCAAAGTCTTCTAAAGTCAAATGTGAGGCCATCTGTTCAACAGCTAAAGCTTGTCCACCTAGTGGTTAGGGCATTCACCCTGCGATCAGAAGGTCGTGGGTTCACTTCCCAAGACTGATATACACCTCTCTCTCTCTCTCTCGCTCTCTCTCTTTATATATATGTATATATATATATATATATTTATATATATATGGATATATATATATATATATATATATATATATATATATACGGCATGGTAGTTATTGAGTTGCCTATGTGATCAGAAGGTTA
>JBBPCX010000135.1:26813353-26824305 GCA_037974365.1 Hydrocynus forskahlii | reverse complement strand
TTAGGGTGTTTGCCCTGCAATTAGAAAGTTGTGGGTTCGATTCCCAAGACTGCTAAGCACCTCTGAGGTACCCTTGACCAAGGTACCATCCCCACACACTGCTCCCCAGGTGCTGTATTCCTGGCTGCCCACTGCTTCACTTGGTGAATGGGGTAAATGCAGAGGAAGAATTTTGTGCTGTTCACACTGTGTGCTGTGGTGTGGTCACGTGGGACAGAATGGTCACTTTACACTTTCAGTTGGCTCATGCAACAGTACAATGATGCCATGCACACCAGAAAATATACAACAGAGTGGCCGTAAAAGAACGAATCAAGGTGTTGCAAAGGCACAGTCAACGTCCAGACCTCAACCCAACTGAAATGCTGTGGTAGGACTCAATAACCTCAATAAACAAGCAACATTATAAGGAAGAGTAGGACAAAATTCCTCCACAATTATGTAAGAAACTGATAAAGTCATACAGAAAATGATTACTTCAAGTTATTACTGCTGAAGGTGGTTCTACAAGCTATTGAATCATGGGGTGTACTTAGTTTTTCACATATGGTTTCTCCATTTTCACTTCACAATGGAATCTGCTGTGGGTTGTTTTTCACCTGATGCTAGATTTTAATCATTTTGGAACCAAGTAAAGACTGCGCATATATATTATTTTTTTTAAGTAATGTTGTATAATTTCCTTTGGTACATTTTAAAATGTGAAGAGTAGCTGATATTTTCAAGATGTGTTAAATGGATATGGAAATAAAACGTTTCTGTTGTGACAGCAACAATACGCTACAACAGAACAGCCTCTTCTCTTATAGAAAGGCCTTTAACTAGATTTTTGAATATTGCTGTGAAGATTGCATCGAATTAAGCAACAGGAACTTTAGCAAGGACAAGTACTGACACTGGATGGTTAGCTCTTGTTCACAGACTTCACTCCAACTCATGCCAATGGTTGGATGCTGTTCCATAATTCCATCATATTCAGTGTAACTGCTCCGCTTCTCAATATTGAAGGTCGTTATACCCTTCTAGCTGACACTTGGCCTTTTACATGGTGATCCAAGCCTCATGTGAAGTGGCTCCAGAACGTCCCATTCCTCCAGCAATGTTTTTCTTTGGAATTCTGTGTTTATTCCATGTTCTGTTTTTGTGTGAGCACATATAAAAACACACGTGGGTAATGAAATAGTGCTGGTTCAAAAAATTGTAAAACTTTACCCATTCAAAAGTGCAGTGTGTACTTTTTTGTACCATGTTTACTGATGGTCTTGAGGTGGTGGCACTGATTTGGTGGTTCCCAACATCTGCTCATGAAATATAATTGTGGTGAGGTCAGCATTGTTTGAGTTAGGGAATAATAACAAAAATATGCCATATCACAAAGCACTGCTCACGCAGCAGCCACATCTGGAGCTTGATTTTGATGTGAAGACATGTTGGTGTACCACAAAGCCTGGCACCTTTTTGCACCAGAGTAACAGTTTCCTTCCATCAAAGAGTAGTGACCCATTTACCCAGCACAGGGGCTCTCTGCAAGCAGAGGAGTGTGTTGGTTATAAGTTTTGTTCTGTCTTTGTAAATATTGTGAAGCGCTTTTGAAATTCTTCCAGTAAATCAGCGGCCTGGGTTTTGAAATGTCTCCAGCGAGCCACGCTTATCAGTTGCTCCAGATGACCCTAACCCTTTTGTGCAAACATCCAACTGGGCTTAGTATTGCCAGCACTGACGGTAAAGCTTGTGTTGTGCTGTTTTGCACTGTTTTCCTGAACTTATCACCTGTGTATGTTGGACACATTGTTCACTGAAAGAAACAACAGGCAACAGCAGATGTTAAAGGTAATTAAGCTTGGAGCTTTTTTAAAATGTACTTAACCCTAGAAGTCTAGGGACATTATTGTCATTGAGGTCCCACATACATAATAAGGTTATATTGTTATAAGTGTTTTTACTTTATTAGCCACTAGTAGTGTCAAAGTTAACTTATATTATTAAGACTATAAGGACCTATTGGACAATCCACTTTAGTGCAGGCTGAAGCCCTGCTGCATGAGTCATGACTTCACGACTGTTGCCCTCTGGTTCAAATACAATTTTTAAATGGTAAGCTCTATTGATAGCTGTCGTTAAAAAAATAATTTCATGGTCCTACCATTGTGCATGTGTTTATTACCACAGTACTTCTGATCGTTTACAAGTTAAACATACTGCGGATGGTGGCAGTATCAGGACCAGACTATTCTGGACAGTGCTTGCTGTCTTATTTATAAAATCAACAAGCAGCAAACTAACAAAAACAACAGCAAAATGAAGAAGAGCTCCGTTTTCCCTCGAAAGCCTTCACTCCACACAAAATCTACAAGCTGTATGAAGGAGAATGAGGGACTACTGTCATGGAGGAGCTAGAACCACTGACGGAATGTAATATGTATGCATGCAAATGAGATACACTCTTAAAAATAATGCTAGAAATGGTCCTTTGTGTGATGCCTTAGAAAAACAATTCTGGCTCCCTAAAGGACCAAATAGAATATTTAAAATATAATTAATAGTTGGTTCTTTGAGAACCACTTTTGTGAATGAGATGTGTGAGGGTGAAGAACTTTTTTTTTATGTGTAGAGCCTCCACATGAGGATCTTAAAGTAACCCATAAACTGGTAAAGAACCTTTAAATTGTGATGATTCATCAAACCTTTTTGAACGTTTTTCACTAAGAACATGGTTCTTTAGGAAACTAAAATGGTTCTTCTCTGGCATCACTCAAAGAACCCTTTGTGGCATTTTTTTAAGAATGTAGAGAAAGAGAGAGAGAGAGAGACAGACAGACAGAATGAAAGAGCACACGTCCCCAATTTTTTTTTCTGTTAGTCTGTGTTCCAGCCCACGGTTGCTTTGGCGCGTGAAATGTGTATATATTAGCATTTCATACATTCTAAGTAGAATGCCGGTGCGGGGAGCATTCTCTCAATCGCCTGCTCAGTCGTGGCTCTCTCTCTCTCTCTCTCTCTCTCTCTCTCTCTCTCTCTCTCTCTCTGGCTGGAGCACTGGGCTGACTGGGGAGATGGCCTTGTTATTTCTGACAGTACTGACCCTCTTTCACAGCCTCAGTGCTTCTAAGCACTGCCTGATGGCCTTTTGAATGACATGAGTATGGGAGGTCAAACACACTGTCTATTGTGCATGAAGCAGAATGAAATGCCTTTTTCTTTTTTTTCTTCAGTAACAGAAAGACAGTGTTTGTAGTCCTGGCTAAGAGGTCACAAGCATTTGCATTTGCTTTTGGAAGTGAATCTATTATTCATATTCTGTGAAGAAGCCTAGGGCTGCAAGGCATAGGCGGGGATACACTTTTTTCCAATCCTTTGACTCTGTATTGGTGTAAAGAATGAAGAATGATTTCCCAAGTGACTGATATTTCTGTGTCTATTCCTGCGTTCCGTCCCCATATATGTCTGAGGACACTCGGATGTTGTTGTGAAGTTCTATTAAAAGAATGTTTTGATGTGCTAGAGGGGTTTTATTTAGCTGTTTTGCACCTAATAAAAGCAGCGAGCGCGTCTTGGTTCCGCAGGATGAAGGCGTCCAGCAGACAGCCAAGTCATTTGTTATGAAGTGAAGAGGTTTGGATTCACTCTGTCACATCACACCGTACTATTTATACCCCCTAAAACAAGCCACGGCTGTCTGGCACTGTGAGGCTATCGACACAGGCGCAGTATTCAGCAGGAAGGACACATTTTAAGAGCTGCATAAGCAAGCAAGTGTGCCGAAAAATAGCAAGCGCAGGGATGGTGTGCTTTCCTTTACACCATGTCCCCATTCCAAGGGAAAAAAACATAACAGAATCTGCCAGGACACTTCAAAAACAGGATACGGTACATGTAGTAAAGTAGGCCTTAAGAGACTCTTTTATAAAAGAGAAAGAGAGAGTGGGTGAGTGCAGATCACACAGTGACCTTTGCTTCCAGCCCACAACCCTCTCAGCAAAACAATGTCAATTCACGTTGCCCACTGGACACAACCACTCGTAGCAGATAGACATTAAGGCGCAGAAGTGGCGATCATCACTATGTTAACTATTTATTACTTGTAGCTCATTAATGCAAGCAGAGAAATTCTATGGAAGGTGTGGATTTGAACCTCTCACTTGATTCATTTGTTTATTTTGTGCCTTGTTTTTGTCATTGCATGACCACAAATCAAGTACAGAGTTAAATGTAAATAAAATACAAATGGAATTTATTGTACAACTCACTGTTTAATAGAATATGCAGTGATGTAATTGTTATAATAATGCCATTTCAAAAGTACAAAAACTAATACCTTTGGGCATGAAATCTTACATGCAGGTGATAACCCTCTACTACCTGAGAATGGGCGTAGTTATTTGAAGATTTGTTTACTTAAAGGGCCCATATTATGCATTTTTCTCATTTGAAAGGAAAGAGTGTGATGTAGAGAGTAACCACTGTTTTTCAAAACTTACCCTTCATGTCCAAGTACATTCAGTATACTGCCGTCCACATATACTAACAATCCATTTCAAAACAACCGTTTTTGTGATGTCATAAGGCGCAAAAGAGGACAGCTAATCTGAACAGATCTCATTTACATAGATCAGTCTGAAAGGTGCAGTAAAAAATAGTTTGTTTTAACAAGTGCTAAAACTGGACATCAGAATCAGAATCAGAAAACAATAACATACCAGAAAAATGTGGAATGTGGGCCCTTTAATTTTGGTATTCATTGGTGTATTTAGTGGTGTAATATATAGTGAACTACACTGAAAATGGGAGAAGAGCACACCTTCAGAGGTCTTATGGAGTCCATGTCTGGATGGGTCAGAGCTGTTTTGGTGGCATGAGAGGGACCTGCACAATATATCAGGCAGGTGGTTTTAATGTAATGGCTGATTGGTGTATCATGTATTACATTCTCATTTCTAAAGTGTGTGTCAGGATATGAATGCTAAATTAAATACTCAATTAAGTATGCCTCATGTCTCATGCTAGTTCTAAGCAAAACATTTTCTTGTAAAGATTTAAATATTTGGCCCTGCAAATAACAATGGTTAAAATGGTCATTCTTATTCCTACTCCTCACTCAACAGTTATCAGTGTCACTATGGTCCTGGTCTGTAGTCGATATGCTGAATGGCACTTTTGCTGATGACTGCAGTGGGTGTGTGCATAGGTCTAATAGACTAGAGCTTACGCTCACTGTCTCAGTGCAGTGAAGTGGAGCTGGGTGGAAGGGCAGTCTCGGCCATTCACCCAGACAGAGTTTAAAAAGACCCCACTGTCACGCTGTCATAAACAACAGGCCTTCGCAACACCTATATTACAGCTACAGTTACTTTATGGCTACTGTTCACAAGATTACACTATTTCAGAAGAGACAAATTATAGTGCAGAGTTGTTATAATGGCAGAAACTCATTGTCCTTGTAGCAGCTTTGCTCATTTGATTCGCACAAGCAGATCAAAAAGGGAACGTTCTGATCTAATTTAGGATATGAATGAGTTCCAGAAATATGGAAGAGAGTCTGCCTCATCTAATAAATATGGGAGAGAATCTGTTTCGTTGGGTATTTTTTATGTTCCGGTACAGAACATTGATTCATTTGTGATGACAAGCAACAAATCATCTTGTTAGTCACGCTCAAGCAGAGTTGTCACTAATTCTCAGCCATCTTTATCAACCAGCAGAACAACACAAACAGTTTTGTTCTGTTATTTTTCTTCCCCCAGGCTGTGCTGTCATATCCATCTCCAAATATGGTATTGTGCATATTAGTCACTTCTGTTTGACAGGAACTTTCCTAAGAAAACCCCCATGCCAAACCTACCCCCCACCCCACACTGCCACCCCTTTTTCCCATCTTGTTTGGGTCCAGATGTAGCTTTAGTGACCAAAATAGACTGAGCTGGGGGAGGGTTAAAAACAGGAAGGTGGGAAGGCCTTGGAATCTGCTGGGAGGTGGCGCTGCTGGGTTTTCGGGCCTAGTGCTGCAAAAGGAAGTGCACGGGAAGCCGCCTACATGAACAAATCTGATTGTTTTTCAGGTTCAGAGGGTTCAGCTGAGCCTCTGCTTTTCCAAAACAATAGCCCCGAAGCCTGTTGTTCCGAATGGGCTTCTGGCTGGTTGAAAAGCAAACACTGATTACTGTAGAGACATTTTTGCCACATATATACTCGAAAACACAAAAATTTACCTTGAGAATTATTTTAGTTGAGACATAACAATAGTGAGTAAACAAACAAAATTACATTGTCTTTTTTTTCGATTGAAAGTTTACTCTGGTGGCGGGGTTTAAATGTGCTTATATTCAAAAAGGTATTAAGCAAAGTAGGCTCAAAATAGTAGGAAATAACTGAACAAGTTAGCTTCCGATTGCTAGCGTGAACACTGATCCACCTTCCGGAGACTGTTCCCTCTGTTTGGTGTCCTCTCCTTTGGGGTCAGCCAGAAGTTTGTGTGCAGTGGAGTACTTGTTTGCGATGGTGAGGCATGAAGGAAGGGATGACGTGAGCTATCAGCTCAGAGGCTCACAGGCTCACAGCTCTGTGTAAGCATGGAGGTGGGGACGGATTCTTTTTCAAATCAACAGCAGGGTTAAAGAGTTCCCTGCCTGAGCTACTATGTCACTCTACACAACATCGGGCTGTGGTGTTAGCCTGGGATGCCATCTATGTTATCTTTTCTCCACTATTTACACCAGTCAGCTAGCTGAGAATGAACCTCTAAACTTTAACACAGCTTCTCCTGTATGACATCTATTATGAAAATACAAGTCTCCTTTCCCAAAAAATTAACTTTGACTTAACTTTAACTTAAAAAAAAACTTTAAAAAAAAAGTTGATCTGCATGTGGTTGGTGACTCAAATACATGGGTCTGTCCCTCAAACAAGTCTGCATAATAAGTAGTGTTGGCTTTAACTGGGTGTATAACTTGCCTGCTTAAAATGAATATCAAAGACAGTCTATTCAGAAGTATGCAGGACTCAGAAGATTGTCTCATAGAAAGAGAGCCAAAACCTTGGTTTGTTTGTTCCTATAAAGGATATAACTGCATGTTGATTTCCCACCAGATTTATTGGACATGCCCTTTGCAACTGTGAACTGGTATAAAGCAATTGTTTTGAAATATTCTTCACATTTGTCAGATCTCTGATATCAATTAAAACACCTTTTTTGTTCAGTTTGTTCAATTTTTCATTAATATTCATTGTTAGCCAAATGTATAACCTCTATGGCTACTTTAAATATTAGCTAACAATAACTCAAGATACATGGTGCATAATGTAAGGACAGGGACACTCTTAGGGCACAGTGGTTTAGTCCAGTGGTCCAAAGTTTTGGCTGTAGAGTCTCTCACTTCTACACAGTTTATTTATTTATTCTTTTTTTTTTTTTTGCTAAGACAAACATTTTAAGTCAAGAAAGCAGACAAAACACCAAAACAAGATGGACTTGGGTGCTCCAGGACCAGGAATGGGAGGGTTTGCTTTTGGACCTGAAGTCCTATAGCCAGCTTCAGCACCTGTAACATTCTGCTTATTATTGTAAATATGTTCAGATTCCTGGTTAAAGGATAAAAATCTGTGCCCTTTCCCATAAAGCATGAGAAAACAACAGATCTTGTTTTGAGCTTCCCAGCTACACTCTCAAGGTCCAAACATGTGGAGGAAAGACTATAATTGGCCTCCCACAATCGATGATGCAGAAAGGAGAAGTGAGGTAACCAGCTCCATTAACAATACTGAAACAATTGTTGAGGAAGAGAGGGCCGGAAGGTTGAAGGGGTGGGAGTGTGGGGGTGGAGGCGCAAGTTGATAAGTGCCATCTATGTATTGTGAAAGTGTTATGTCTGTACAGTCTGATGTGTATGAGCTGCATCTGGAGACGCTAGCGGCTCATTGTTTGAGCTTCTGCTTGGGATGTTGGCAGAGTAAATAAACGAACTGCTCAGGACAACCTTCATTGCAGCTTCACTGATAGCCTGGCCTGTTCCTGGCTTTCTGAGGTGGGTTGGGGGGCTCAAACATCTGGAACATGTGTACCTCCCATTACACACACCGGCACACAACAGGAAGGATGCCGGAAAACAAACACAGAGGGAGAGAGGACCGTAAACAAATGAACACTTCCACACATGTGAGGATATCCCCCTCTGGGTCTGCTATGAGAGCGGTTAGTTTCTCAGGTTCACCAAGCACAGGTGTGCCCATTATTTGTGAATTATGGACGCTCGATGATGTGATCTGGGGTGGGAATCCCCTATAGTGATCTACAGACATTGTTGGTTTGTTATGTAGTTAAAAGGTTCAGTGATTACCCCAATTACATTTCTACATACCTATATTTAGCACTATGTTTATCCTCCCTTTGCCAACACAACAGCAACAAGTCTTCTCCTATAATGCTCTGTTAAATTAGAGAATACAGAGTGAGCAATCTGTGACCACTCCTCCGCACTGAATCCCTCCGGATGCGCCCCTGGATTCTGGGTCCTCTCTTCAGGGCTCTGTTGAAAGCTTTGCAGGCATTGGACCATTTTTGTGTGAATTTATTTGTGTGTTCTTTGCTGACCGATTCTCCTCTGGTTGTTGCATGTCTCCTCTATAGTGGAAATCCATAATGTAACCATTTTATTATGGTTATTGCCATCACACCCTCAAGATTTTTACCCTCAAGATAGATAATTGTCACGCCCGGTTTGTCACCAGAATATCGAGTACTCAGGTACGGTTACGTCAGGATGACGTGGACACAGGAACGCTCGGAGCCCGGAGCCCGGCGCCTGGCAGCTCAGCTGTTTCGTGTCACAGAGCCTTCACTCCTCAGCTGGGTTGCTAGGCACCGGGTGATGGGTTTCAGCTGTAGCTGATTCCCTCTAAGTTCGTTCTCGTTACGCTTCTTTTGTTCTCGGTTGTGACTGGCTCTTTGTGTCAAGCCCTCATATCTGTTTGTATTTATAGCATGCCGATCCAGAATGACCCAAATGGGTTCACATAAATCTTACCCTCACTGGCAGCAGGGTTCTCTAGCCCTTCTCTCTCTTAGACGCAGGCTCTGCCTCAACTGTAAACTCTATCTAGCTCTTCCGCCTCCTCGAAGACACACTGTGTCTCTGTTCTGTGTTCTGTTGCAGTGCTGCACTGAGTGAAACCCTGTCCGAGTGTGTGAGGACTTTTCCCTCCTGGAGCATTTGTTACCGGCCACCTTTGTGTGATCTTAGTTTCATTGGGACCACATTGACCTTTAATCCCTGCCTGGCTGAGTAAGAGTGGACTTCAGTGGTTTGACCTGAAACCCCCTCTGTTTGAGACTTTGGGAGTGCGTCCGCTCCATCTTTTGTCATTTGTGGAATAAACTCACTCGTTTCATTCAAGCTCTCTTGCAGACGCGTCTTTCTTGCTTGTACCAGCCATGACAATACTATGGTTAATAATGTGGAGTGAACTGTACTTCAGTGTTTCAAAATTACATTGATGTTACAATTTTCATTCTGTATCAGCAGCTCTGAATCTGCTAGTTGCAATGCTAAAAAATTGAGAGAATTTCTTGTCTCAGTGAGTGGGTAAAAAATAAAATAGACCAAATCTAACAATATATGTTGATTCTTCATTTAAGCGTCAGTTCCTTGATAATCCAGAGAGTATGCTGAGATTGCGTATGGTAAGAGGAGGTAAAAGGGGCTGTAATTTCAGATGTCGCTGGAGGACGTGGGCTGAGTGAGTGAACCCCAGTGAAGCATAACTAATGGATTTCTGCAAAACTAGAAAATGGTTACTGCAAAACTAATGGATTTCAGCATGTGTGTAGGTGGTTGGGTGGGGGGACATTTGTGTGTGTGTGTAGCGATTAGCGCTCTATTTCATGTCCGTTTTGACATCTTCACTGAAGCACAAAGGGCCTGAGGGTGTGAAAAAGGAAGACACTATGAAAGCTGAAGCCCAAGGCTGATGAAGATATCTCCACAAGTGTAAAGTGTGAAGAGAAGTATGAGAAGGAACACTCTTAAAAAAATAAAGGTTCTTAACCAGCTCTTCGTTTAACTCTAGGCTAAATGCGTACAGTTTTTGTATTTTGACTAATTACAGTTATTAAGTGGCAATGTGAGAGTCACACACATCAAACACTGAATCAAATGTCCCTGCAAAAAAACACCCACCACATTAATTATCTCCCCTGCTTCTCAAAAAATAATATCATAATCTGAGATGTTAATAGTAATAAAACGTTGTTATTTTGATGAACTTGACCCCATGCTTTTGCAAGTACAGAATATCAAATTTGCTCAAAATGCTAGAATTTCAATGATGATTCATTTTATTATTTACTCAATATAGACTGTTTAAATTAAGTGGAGGTTGTTTAATCGTGAAAAAGGTTCTGCACAAAGACACACACACACACACACACACATGCCTTGCTTATAAGAATCTTAAAATAATGACGTAATTAAAATGGCATGTTCTGCAAACATTGTCTGGTTCACTTGTTTCTAAGTGAAAGTACGGTCTTGAAACACTACACAGAACAACATATTGTAGTACATGCCTACTCTTTATTGACTGAATTTAAATGCTACTATTTGCTTTGTTTTTTTAAATAAACAAATTTAAGTCATGCCCTAAAATTGATAGACTTTCAACCTTACTTGTTTCCTGTAATTACAAAATCAAGCCAAAACATCGGCAAAAGACATTATGTGAGTACTCTTTTGCTCTTTTAGGATTCAGCACTCGGGCTGTTTGAGCTGTAGAATAAAGATCAAGCTGTATGTACTCTGAGCCCTTTTGTGTGTGTGTGTGACAAGTTGCTTGAGCCTGTCATCTACAGGGAATGATTGCATGTGTGTGTGTGTGTGTGTGTGAGTGTGTGTGTGTGTGTGTGTGTGTGTGTGTGTGTGTGTGTGTGTGTGTTTGTGGTGGGGGATGAAATAGTAGCCTTG
>JBBPCX010000135.1:26790977-26813253 GCA_037974365.1 Hydrocynus forskahlii | reverse complement strand
GTGTGTGTGTGTGTGTGTGTGTGAGTGTGTGTGTGTGTGTGTGTGTGTGTGTGTGTGTGTGTGTGTGTGTGTTTGTGATGGGGGATGGAATAGTGGAATTGTGACATGTCCCAGTAGCAGCAGGCAGTCCAGGGTGACAGAGATCAATACGGCATTAGAGCACATCACAGTCGCCTTCTGCAGCATCAGACAGCACACATAATACAATCTCCAGTCCTGCCACTCCTCCTTCCTCTCCTACAGAGAGGCAGAGAGCAGGAGGAATGAAAGAAATCTTTCATTTTAAATGAAAGTGAAGTTGAATAATAACACATCAAATGAGTTACAAGGTAGGTATCTGTTCATTCAGCAATGCACAGTCAGCAATGTGTGGCAAAAAGCAATTTAACTCCTATCACATGAGTCATATGCACTATTTTCCTGAAGTAAAATAATGATTAGGATGAACAAAAGCAGTTCTTTGAATGGTTTTGTTTTAAACTTTGAATACACTGAGGGAGAACTCTCATTTATAATGTGGTAGCAGCAAAATGGTTTTTATGTCCAGTGTTATAATCTCCACATCTGTACTGATAACAGTGACGCATTGAATTTCTACATAGCTACTCAGACGACACCCAGCTTTACATACAATTTCTGTTGGGCCAGACAGCACCACTGCCCTAAAGACTCTGACTGACAGTGTGGCTAACATTGTTAACTGACTGAATAGACATTTCCTGACACTTAGGGAAGATTAAACAGAAATGAGTTTGTAGAGACTGCTAGTAGACAGAAAGGCAGGAGAAAATTAAGAAATCCAACTCCAGTTTGGGTATATTTTTCATTCCCAAATTTGTTCTGCCTTCCTTCACTTGCACTTAATAGAGGTTAGCATTAATGCATGGGTGCTGTATGGTTTAGCACTGTGGGCCTGAAAAGTTTTTTTTGTTTTCTTGCATTTGTGATTTTTTTTTTTATTGTTTTTTTGTAATTTTATTTTACAATATTATTGCTCCTTTTGTTTTTATTTGATTTTATTTGTATATTGATGGTGTCTTTTATATATTTTAACTTTATTATTATTATTATTATTATTCAGTTTTTACATTGGTTGATGCTGATGTACTATATTTGATTCCCATTGAATTAATGCATTTGCACAATCCAATCAAGTTCAGTTTATAGATTCATAAATAATATCATAATGTTTGTGTGGCTACTGCTTCACAGTAGTAAAATTTGTTAGAAGAGGCAATATCACACCAATCTCCCACCCCCACAGACACACACACAGTCAGAATTCAAACAATATATCTATAAAGCCACGCAAAATAAGCACCAGGAGATTAGAGCCGAAATAAGCAGGGTAATTCTTTTCAGTTTGAACTGCATTAGTTTAGTCTAGGGAACTGGTGTCCTCGCGCTGACACCACATCTTCCTTCAAGCTCTCTTTAAAAGGCCGGCTTGAAGAAAAACTCTCTAGAGAGCACAGGAACAAGTATGGGTACTATAGGAAAGAGCGTGGCCCCAGGCGAGGAATACAAGCTTTTTAAAGAGTACTTCCGTTCCACTTACAGCACCATCTGTGATTCGCTGTTGATGAGGGTCGGGATGAGGCCTTGCTCATGTGTTTTGGGTAAAACTGCTTTTGTCTCAGAATGGATTCAAAGCTCTGTAACAGGGATCCCTGATTTAATTAGTACTGGCTAGCACAACGAGTGGTGTATTCTGTTATACTAAAAAATATGATGATTGATTGACGTGTGTATATGATTTCAATATGAATAAAATATATTACATTAATGCAATTACTGCCAAAATAAGTTCATGACAAAATAGTGTCAGCGTAACGTATATTGTTCACATCAATATGAGGTACACATTTTGCCTAGTCCTCTAATGAAAATTTAAGATTTAATTAACAAAATTAACTTATAAATGAATATATATATATATATATATATATATTTTTTTTTTTTTATTATTATTATTATTTTATTTATTGATTTTTTAATATTGCCTATTATAAAGTCATTGCAATTCCTAAATGTGAGTTTGTGTTGTGTGTTTCACATAATTCAATTAATTCAAAATCAGTATCCCAAGATTCATTCATTACATTACGTGTGTGAGGTTAATAACACAGTTAAATTGGGAATTCACAACGCAGCAAAACACATTTAGGTCTTGAAAGCTACTGAAGTGAGCATAAGGATTGTTTAATCTAAATTAATGACATACTGTGCTGCACTAAATCTTACTAATACCAACATTGACTAAGCCTGGATTACCCGTTGAGGACAGATGTCATGCTCTTTTCTTTTCCTGTAGATACTGAAGCCCTTTGGACTCAGCAGGCCAGCAGTTGGTCATCAAGCAATGACTGCACTCTGCCTCGATCACTCGAGGCACTAATGGGCACCATTTATAATCAAAGATTTAGCCGTGACCAAGGCCGATATTTGTTCTGCAGAGGAGGCGTGCTGAATTGGGATTAGATTGCATCTCGCCCGTACTTAAATCAGTCTGTCCTTTTGGGCAAAATAATGTAAATGCCAGGCAAAATATAGTGCATATGGATAAATCAACAATGATCCATCTTTTGTTCTCAGATCACAGAATGCTGATCTGCATGTTTAGAATTATTCTAATGGAAAAACTGAACCACTCATTTTCATTAACAATATGGTGATTACTCTGGTGCAGGTGATAGGAGTATAGACAGAAAAAAAAATTATATATATATAGATAGATAGATAGATAGATAGATAGATAGATAGATAGATAGATAGATAGATAGATAGATAGATAGATAGATCGATATGCTGATCGGCTAACAGGTGAAATGATTTTTCTTCTTTTCAGAAGTCACTTTTCAGATGATATTACATGTATTACAAGCAAACAGGGAGAAATGGGTGGGCGTAAAGATCTGAGCCACTTTGTCGAAGGCAAAATCAGTATAACGATTGAGTCAAAGCACATTTAAATCAGCAAGGTTAGTGGTACACACCCAGTAGGTACACACACACTAGTCTGAGGAAGGACAAACCACAGATTGACGACAGTGTGTTGAGCACCAGAGAAAGACAAACGCGGTTTTGGTAATCGGGGAATATACTGCATAAATAGGCATTTGAGTAAATCTTCCATAATACAACCTAAATACAACAGTGAAAAATAATCACTCAAGTATTTACTAGCAAAGTAAAGGAATCACTCAAGTAATCACTTGTGCCTAGTCACTTCAGAAAATGTGAGTGATAGCTGCATGAGCTAGATAACATACTAGCTTAGGTTAGTTAGCGATTATCTACTACAACAAGAATGCATTGCTTTCAATCTGACTATCACCAGTCAGCCATGTGTTGCTGTTCTCATGGCAGTATCCATTACCATAACTTTACACCGTGCTGCCAATCTTTGGCTCTCTATTGTTTGCTGGTGAATAATGATTATTAGCATTGCAAAAGAGCTTGCCTGTACAAGGTCTCATGTAAAACAATTTAATGAGCTAGCAGTGGCAATTAGCAACAGCTCTGTAATCTCCAGTATGATGGCCCCATTTGGATTATTGAATTAATTTAATTAATTGTGTGATTTGATGCTGTTTAACATTTTCCTTTCATCCACGCTTCACTAGCGGGGGCCAGCTCCTTATACTCATTCAGATAGCAGTCTACACAAGTCACGAGGGACACACACAACAACACAGAAGAGAAATTAGATTCTTTTCCTACATGCGGTGGCAGGTGTAGTCTCTCTGGGGTCGTACAGACCGAGGCTGGCAGCAATGGCGGAGGGCTGACAGAGCGAGTGAGAGACAAATGGAGAGAGGGAGGGGGTCACACAGCACCTCCAGGAGCCATTGAGAGGTGCAAAATGCCAAGAGACAAATTGACAGAGTAAGTCATAGTGTGGAAGAAAAGTCCTTGGGGGAGGCTTATGCACATGATGGCTGAATACATTTTCTCTGCTTTACTGGAGTGCGACATTCCTTACACATGTTTCAGGGGTTGCGTGTCTCCGCTGAGGCTGAGTTTGCTGCTAGCAGGGACAAAGCCATTATTGGGCCTGCCATGGAACACAGATTTAAAAGAGTGATAGGACCTATAACATTAAAAGCACTTAGATTTATACAGAGCTAGAAATGGTCTTATCCTATGATGTTTGTGTGTGTGTGTGTGTGTGTGTATCTTCTATTACATACGGTGGATGGTTTTGCTAACATGCAATAAGAACTACCCAGAGAGGTAATCTTGAATATGTGGTATATATTTTAAACACATATGTGTGCATAAGGTGGGTGATCACTGTATATCATGCCATTCCACGAGGATGACCTTCTTTCCTTCTTTCATTTCTCTTTTAGTCTCTCTGTCACATAGTGACTGTAGCTGAGTTTGTCATCTGTAGTATTGGCTGTGCTTGTTTTTTAAGATACAAACATAGGAAAAACAGGAAAATACAGAAGTAACCTATTTTGTCAGTATAAGCAAAATAGTTAGTAATGATCATCACAAGATAATAATTCAGCATACAGGTACATATTAATTCTGATCGAACAAAAAACATATCCATTTTTGTCATTTTTCAGGTTTGTCTGACAAAATTTGAAAATATCGGCTGCCCTTTTGTGTGCAAAATTCACGGAAAATAGACCAAAATTTGGGCCAAATTAACTGATTTATATCTCTTTACATTAACTAACAATGAAAGTTAAGAATTTTATAAATGCACTGACTATAGAAAAAGATGTTATAGTAGGGCTGCTGTGTGGAGACGTTACAAAGAGATCTGAATAAAGTGAAATGATCAAAGTCATCTTCAAGATGTTCTCCACAAGTGGGCGAGTGCATGTGTGATATATATTTATGTGTGTGTGTGTGTGTGTGTGTGTGTGCGTGTATGATACGTCTTTGCAAAGTATATTTGTATATAAAAAATATGTGCTTGTGTGCATGTACACTGCTTCTTTAAGTTTTAGGAAGCTTGTGCCTCTTGTCTGCTTTTCCTTTGCATTGATCTGTGTCTGGGGACTGCTTCATAAATCCACTGATGCCGACAAGAAGGCAAAGTAAGCTTAAATCAGTGATCCAAATATTACAGCCACTGTGCGTGCTCTGTTCTCCACCGAGCATCTAAGCCTTGTATGTGTGATATAGCATGTATCAATGTGACATTAAATTTTGTGTGCATGGGTGTTTGTGTATCTGTATGCATATGACCATATGTTCATGTTTGTGTATGTATTTGCAAAGGGTGTGGACAGCAACATTACCCACAAAATTTACAGTACTTACAGTATTACTCATAAGGAAGGTTTATGTGTGTTGACACTCTATCTGTATGCAGCCAACGCCCAGTCCCCTGCAGCACATCATCATTCAGTCTGCATGCTGTGTATGTTGGCACTTTGAACTGACCTACGAACAGCTAAATCCAGCCGATATGTTACCTCCCCTGATTTAGGAACTAGACTATGGACACTCAATTGAACCCAATGATCTCGGGAGCTGATCTTGGCTTGTAAAAGTCATTTTCTCTGGTGCAGCTACAGAAGAGGTAGAAAAGGCTCAAACACTGGCATATTTATGCTACACACACAACCTTCTTTCAGCTGTTGGGAGGTTGAACAAGTTTTACAGATTGTTCGTAAAAAGCAGCAAATCATAATGATAAACTGTAGTTAGTTTTGATCAAAACACATACAGTGTGGCATTATTTTGAAATCATATTTTTATTTATGTGCATCTGAGATATCAAATTTTTAGACATGAGCATTGGGATGTTGGCAAATTCATTATTGTTTTCAACCTGTTTGGCTTCAGTTAGCTACAACAGCATGATCCAGGTGAGTAACTTTCCATTTTTACCTGACCAAGCCATACTTCTCACAGCTATCTATTCCAGTGAACTGATTGGTTTCAGCAAAGAACACAAGCCTGGTGTCATGACTTATTTTCTGTCTATAGAAGACTGAAATGTCTTTTGGCCTGCTTGAAATTTGTTAATATCATTCCTGACTGAAGTGTTTAGCTTCCCAGCCATCTTTCAGGACGTAACATGCAATGGGGTCAACACTCTACCTAAACATTATCTACCATTACATATTTATTCTTAGTGTTAGACTGGGATAAATCAGTTAACACACTAACTAGCAAACAAAAAATGTATGAAATAAGTAATTATGTATCTAAAATCCCCAAGTTACTTACAGTAGCTATTTTTAAAGCTAGCTAACTATCTCAGTGCTCAGTATTGTCCACATTAGCTGACCAGTCTTCTCTAATCCTAATTTTCTTGGTGTGTACATGGCCATTTTCAGCAAACCGCTTTACCTCTAAACCAGGGCTGAGCAATTAATTTCAACAGGGGGCCACCTGAAAAATCTGAACTGTGTTGGAGGGCCGAACCAACGATAACTTAAACTTAATTCTGCTCAATATTAATTTTCTCCCATTGCATAAAGCAGTAAATTTTATATTTTGATAAGCTGCTACTAGGCTTATCATGATACTGAAATTAAAAACTCGATACCAATACTAAGGATGGTGCTTGATACTCGATATTATTTTCAATACTACAGGGGGAGAAAAAACAAACACAGGAACTTTTTAATAAATAATTTAAAGTGTGCCCATGGGACCGTAGCGCCGGTTCTCTGCGGAGGAGAGCTTCGCAAAACTGGCATTTATGTATCGTTACCAGTGCAAATTGCTCATTATTAGTATTGATTCATATCTGAGAATCGATTTTTTGACAGCATTATTATTTGTGTTTATGACTGACATACCGCAGGCCAGACAGGGATGCCCAAAGGGCTGTATGTGGCCCGCAAGCCCGGTCTCATGAGTTTGAAGCATTGTCCTAGCACGAAAATGTGAAGCGTTGTCCTAGCACAAAAAAAAGCCCTAAATCGTGATCGCAATACATATTTTGATTACACTGTATTTTGTGATGACTGCACGAAAAGTCATGAGATCGGGCTGGGCCCGTGGTCTGCTCTAAACTCTGCTGTTGCAAAATCATTTTTCTCCCCTTTTCTGTTTTTTCCTTTTTAAAGTGCTATTTTGTCTTATCTCTTTTCACGCTGGCAATTCTGTTTATAATTCAGATGGCATGTCCATACCTCTGTCCTGGGGAGTGAAGGTGCAGCCCAGGAGCCTGGAGATTATCGCTCCATGTCCTGGAAGATTCTGTTAGCTCCTGGCCTGGCCTTAGAGCACTTTCTAGCCCTGCTGAATCCTGTCCTTACGGCACGTACAGTGTAACAGCACGGTGCAATCTGCCCTGCTTTGCCCCATGGGATCAGTGTCCCCCTGTGACTTGTTCCTCTTTAGAGAGACAAACAAAGAGCTCAGGTAATCAGTTCAGTGACCACACATACCCATGGCAGCACACCATGATAATCACTAATCTCTAATACCACCACTGTAATGTCACTGGTTTATAGTGTACAAATCAGGATAATATCAGCTCAAAAGCTGCCAGGGGGTAGACGAATCAACAGATTTTTGAACCCCCAAAGCTATTGCTTATGTCTTTCAATTTTAAGTAATGGTATATTTAACTGCCTTGTAAGTTATGCAGTTAATTACATTTACATTCAAATTACATTCTATATCAACAGGGCTGAATCTCCACTTTCAACATTATGGCATTTTCTTTATCTTGTCCATAAGTAACAAGTATATAAAGAATGTTTATTTTTTCTACTCAACAATGTCATACAAACACCAAACTCAGTAAATTCAAATAGTAATAAAATATATCCTATTACACTTTTATCCCTAAATATAGTAGAGATTTAATGTTTATAAAATAGATTACTGTCCTAAAATATGATTTATTATACTGTTCATTGAATAAATTCTAACCATTACATCGCTCACATAGACTACTTAGTGTATCTGCATGAGTGATAACAGACCTTGTGTCCAAAATTCTAAGCTTGATGCTAAATATATTAAATACTTCTTAATCTTTTTTTTATCTTTTGGAAAAATCATATTTGTTGTTAAAGCCACTTCTAAGGGTTACAAGGGTTTTTTCTAATTCCAAAATGAGCAGTGAGCTAATTCATCTCAATAGTTTCCATTATGGCATGCCCTGTGCACTGGTGTCAGTGCTGGCGCTGCTGGTTTTGTTTGCCGTGTTGTGGCTGGGTGCTACTCTGCGACCAGACTGCGACAAACTCAATGCCCTTTCCTCCTCCCTCTCCCCACCTCCCTCTCCCCTCCCCCCAGTCATTGCATCTTGTCTTCACCTCATGCCATCTTTCTTTCCTCTCCTACACAACACAATGACCTCAAGCCGGAAACGTAGCTTTCTTCCCCATCAGAGAGAGTCCTTTGTGAACAGAACAGAGTAGTTCTTCATGGCCTGGAAGCTCACCTCCCCCACTAGCCCAGAGAGAGATACAAAAAAGAGAGACAGAAAAAAGAGTGATAGAGAGAGAGAGAGAGAGGGAGAGAGAGAGGAAGAAAGAAAGGTTTGAGGGTATTTGGTACTCTGTGTGCAAACTTGTGTCAGTAGGAGTCTGGAATTGACCCATCCATGCACAAATGCATTTTAGCTGAAAAATCTTTTGAGAATGTTGGAAAAAATGTCTGAGATAGGATTAGTGCTGTGGCAAACTGGACTATTCCTGTAGTGTATTGTAACTTGGCAGGTTGCCATAGAATTTGCTATCACGCAGTCAGTTCGCTTAATCTAATGGAGTTACGGTCACAGAGGTACCTGACATACATAAAAAATACATATAATTTGAGATTTGTAACATGCTCTAAATATAGGTGCACTACAACTGATCACTATGTTGACTGAGACTTTTGCCAGAATTCTTATCAAACCTTGCAAACAGTTGCAACAAAAGAATGAATTTGTGGGCAGCATAGATGGGTCAAATGGGGCTTACTCTGATGTCAGTGTTATGACGTCACTGGGTTTGCAAGAGCTGTTTCACATTACTTTTCTGGTCACAGTGTTTTCTTACTAAAACAGAAGCCCCGTTGCCCGTTGCCAGACCCAAAAGTCATCCGACTGGTGCCTAGATGTCTAGCGCACCCCATGACAGAACAAGACGCGATTCTTACCCGTCAGGTCCCGTCTGGCCTAAGAAATAGGACCCCTCATCCATCACACACTCACGTAGCCGTGGGTGTTTAGGACAGGACAGGGGTTGTTCCCACTGCCCTGTCTACACTATGCTGTTTATTTTTTTGTTTTTCTTTTTTTACTCCTGTAGCCCTATAATACAGTAGCCCTATTTATAGAGCCACATCTGAGCTCATAGAAAATGTGAAGAAGAAGACCAAATGTTTCATGCGCTGAGGTGGCATTAGTTTGTCTCATGTCTCTCAGTTTGTTCTAAAATTAAAGGGAGGACAAAGGGACAGATTGAAAGATGCTTTAGCAGGGCTTTAGCTCTGGCCTCAACATCCAGTGGTCCTCTCTTTGCTCCTTTGACTGCTTTGAACAGTGTGTGAAACAATGCAGATGGTCCCCCACTGTTATCCAGTTGAGCTGGACCCAAGCCACTTTGGCTGGCCTCTGTACCAGGTTGTATAGGGTGACCATGTGAACACACGGAGAGTCCACTTCAGCACACATCAGATAAGCACAGATAAGGAAAGTGTAAATGAGGCCAACTTTAGCAGACTGGCAGTCTTTGAAAGCTAATAGGACATTGTTATGATGATAATGTCTGTTTAGTGGAACTACCACTGGCATTGCAGCTATCATTGGTAGTGCAACCACCACATGCCACATGTCTATTAATTGCTGCTAACACCGGTAAGTACAGCTACAATTTGCTAATACTATCTGTTTAGTGCGATTGGTGGTTCCAGAGACATTATAAAGGAGGAGGAGACAGTTCACTCACTGGAAAACTGCAAAACTCATAACACTCAATATGGTTGTAGTTTATGGGGAAAGTCCAGCCTTTCAGTAAAAAATGCCAATTGGCTTGCTTGTAAAACTGCAAGCAGGAGAAGCCTGTTCTCATCAAGGTGCATGTGCAGTGGCCCAGCAACCTGAGAAAATGTGGTATTTATACCAAATGCTACAAACTAGTTACGTGGATTTCATGAAAATTACACTAGAGATTTTAGAAATATTTTTGAAAGTTAAGGTGACTTTTACTTGCATATTTGTGGGTGTTTTCCCCATTCAAAGATGTTGGCAAGGTGGCAGCACACTAAGGAATGTTTGCCAACTTCCACTTTTACAAAAAGTAAGCGCAGCTATCAAATGATAATTTAGTGCAGCTGACACAATTAAGTGAAGATGCAATTGGTAAATGCAGTTATCACTTGCCGTCAACATAGTCAAGTGCCTCTAGCACTGATTATTCATCTACCATATGCTAATGTCCCTTTAGTGCAGCAAGCATTGGGTGTTACCAGAAACATAATACTGAAGGCTTTACCTGCGGTGATGTATTATCTTCTCTCAAGCTTGTGAGCTATGACTGACTCTTCAGCAGATGGACTCACATTTTCTGCAGTGGATTTCAGGCTCCATAGCATATGCTCACTGTAACCAGATCAATAGATTACAGTTTTCAGTATGAGTCAGATCCAAAGATCATGCTTTTCATTATCTCACTTTCATGCGCTTTTACAAGCTCTGCTGAAACTAGAGCACTAGATCATAATTCTCCGTATGAGTCAGATCCAAAGATCATGCATAGTATATGGTATCTCTTGACCTCCTTAAAACTGGGGCATAGAGTTACATTTCACTCACACATAGACACAAAAGACAGAAGTGGAGAACTCTTTAGTGACTCAGTGGCACAGTATGGTAATGGTGGTCAGGTTGACTGTAACCCCCACACATCTGCAGAACGAGACTCTTTATGGAGCCCAAACCCTTCATCTGGGACCAATTTCCACCTCACACAACAGCTGGCCACTGACTTTCATGTGCAGAGGCCCAAGCATGGAATTCAGAGGACCCCGTCCATCTCAAAGTCCGTGTTTGCCTAATTACAGACTCAGGATGCTGCCATAACTTGGGAGAAAATGTTAGCGGCCTTTCTTTTTGCGAGCTGTGGCAAACGTCTGTATTACACGACCAGTCGGCCACTCCTGCTTCTTTTCCTCCCTCAGATTCTGGCAGGCTGAAAACCCATCATTAGGATGTCAGCAAGACACACACACACACACACACACACACACATTTCCTTACATCCAAACAAAAGAAAGAGCTATAAAGTGTATATGTGTCTAGAGCTGAGCCATGGGGTTCTCAGTGGTGGTCTCAAGTCGTACTGCCTATTAACCTTAGCGGTTACTGGAAGGTAAAGAAAGTGGCAGTGTAAAGAGCTGAAGGGCTACTTTGACCATGATTTATGTGTGAGAATTCTGCTGTGCATTTTTAGCAAATGCTACTTTATAGCCAAGGGGACCGTAAAGTGATCATTGGATTGTTCTGATCTAAACTGAGCATTTTGGGTTCCCTTCTGAAGGTTATGGTCTGCATTTGGGTAGCCGGGTTTCGTCACCACAAGCAGCCTAACCTGAACTCTTAGGTATTCAGCACAGTGCTAAATTGTGGAGCAGGCTAATCCATGCAAAAAATGCTAATAATCTGTGAACTGTCACCTAGCCACCTGTGATGTCACAGGCCTGCAAATCTCCATTTCTCAGCCCACTTCTTGCCCACTGAAATCGAAGCAGGAAAAGACTATGGAACTAATATTAATCAGCTTAGCTTGTGCAACTGTGTGTGTGTGTGTGTATGTTCAGCTTTTTCACCTCTGAACCCAGAGGGATTATCAAGCAAAAACAAAACTTCCCTTCTTTCCTTGTTGAGAGAGAGAGACAGAGAGAGAGAGAGAGAGTGAACAAGGGAAATGAATGGTGAATTGGGCTTTATTTAGCAGGGAGAAGGTGGGTGTTATTTGGCCAGCTAGCGAGCATGTGAAGTGTTACACTACTGCCTCATAGTGCTTCAGTGCTTCATTTTATGTAATCACAACTAAAGAGACAGAGAAAGTGAGAGAGAGAGAGCATGAAGAGCAGGAGATTTTTTAACATTTAAACAATATACTCACATTATGACTGTTTGACCACAGAGTTGCATGGGTGTTTGGCTTCGTTTGTTCTTTGCTGGAAGTTATGCAGTTATGAAACAAATAATGCACTTTGTCTCCCACAGTAACAGAAGTACAACTGAATGAAATGTACTTTGAAGTCTGCGCCCCACAATGCACAGGACATTGCGCCGGCTATACTATTAAAAGAAAAACAAAAAACAGTGAGCATCCTAGTGCCATCTGTACCAGACAGGCTAGCCTACACTCCCCATGCTCATCTGCTGCCAGTTCCCTAGTTGACCTTCTTTGGTCTACTTTGGTATGTACTAATCTCTACATACTGGAAAAACCCTGTAAGATCTCCCAGTTTGGAGATGCTCTGCCCCAGTCATTAAGCTGTCACAATTTGTCCCTTGTCATAGCCGTTTAGAGTCTTATGCTTGTCTATTTGTCCCATCTAGAGCACACCAACTTTGAGAACTGACCTGATCCCTTGACAGGTGCCACTGTATCGAAATAATCAATTCAATTCAATTCACTGAATGCTGAGACTGATCAGCGTATTTCACTTACAGTAAGCAAAATCCAGAAACAAGCAGAAATAAAAAAATTAAGCTGCAAATGAAGGCGCCTGCAGGGTATTCTCTGGGAGCCCGGTCTCACGAGTTTTCGCCGTGAGACAGGGAAAGTCCCTGACCCTAACTCTAACCCTAACCTTAACCCTGACCCTAACCCTCACCCTCACCCCCACTCTAACCCTCACCCTAACAGTCACCAGTTAGTGCTGATACTGGCGGTGTTAAGCACTGCGCATTAAAATACATAGGGTAGTGAAGCGCTGTCCTAGCACGAAAAAAAGGCCTAAAGCGTGATTGCAGCACGTGTTTGAATAGATTTAAAGTCATGCGATCGGGTTGCCTCTGGAGACTTTAGATAGGCCCTAAAATGCCTTAAGATGCCTAAAAAGCCCTAAAATGTTCATTTTTTTTACATTCACCCTTCATGATTGGTTTATTTTATATAAATACTGAAATTATACACTTCTCTTGAGTTTAATTTAACTTCTGATGTGCTGGAGTACTCACCCAACATGCTAGAAAACTGACACACTGTCTAATTACACATGGAATGCACTGGTGTAGCAGTAGTACTACAGTTATATGTGCAGTTATTAAGTAATATCTTCTATGGATATAGTGACTTGTCGTGATGTTGCAGTAATGCACTGCAGTGGTGTGACCTATGAATGGGTTCTGCAGTGCCCTGCTGAAATGCTGTGGCAGCACTGTATGCGGTAAGTGTGCACTCACTGACACACTGAGCACAAGATGCGTGTGTGTATGTGTTCTGCACTCTTCAGCACTATGGCCCAGATCCCTAGTGTGATCAGAGCAGTGTTATTAGACATTGTTACAGAGGCTGTGCTGTAGTATGTTACTCCATGTGGCCGCATTACTGTGCATGTGTTCAGTTAGACTCTCACACAGCCCCCTGAGTAATCAAGACACCGTGTGGTACACATTAGTATGCCCACGTGTGTGTGTGTGTGTGTGTGTGTGTGTGCGTGTGTGTGAGAGAGGAGAAAGGTGTGGGTATATGCGTGTGCATAAGCGCAAATTTGTGGATATGTGTGTGTGGAAAGGAGCAGTAAATGTGTGCGCATGCATGTAGAGAAGTTGTGTGTCTCTGTGTATGTGTAAGCCATAAGTGCTCCTGCAGCAGTACAGTGTGTGTGTGTGTGTGTTTGTGTGAGAGAGAGAGAGAGCTGAGCTGGCCGCGGTGCTGAGCGTGTGCCAGCTCGACCCCGTTTCACCCAGCCTCGCTCACACTGCAGCCACAGCAGCAGCACAGCACAGCTTTATTAATGTAACACGATCCTGCTGCTCTTGCGCTCCTGCTCCAGCTCCTCATCTCACACACACACACATGCCTGTAGGATAGAAAAAGGAAAGGGGGGCAATGGGGGCTTGCTGCCGCAGTGCACACACACAGCGTCGCTTGGACACATCTGGCCTTCCAGACACTTTTAATCAAGCTAGAGGGTGCTGGGTTCATTCCCAGACCACGCCTTCTCTTTTCCCCGCCAAAAACCCGAGCCTAAAAAATCATCCCACTGCACTCAGCCTGTCTGCGAGCCATTCTCAAGGCGGCCAGAGTTTTACTCACTTTTACTCACAGTGTCTGTCCTGTATGTGTAGGTGTGTATCACAAATATGCCTCACAGTTCTGCAGCAGTGTCAGGACACACCCCTGCAACTACTTTTAAAATATATTAAAATATATTGTGGCACGATCCAGTTCATTTTTATAAGTAGTTGACTTCACACACCTTGGCTTTTTATTTTAATGTTCTACATAAATGCATATATGCTTACATACACATCTAAATAGTTATATACAGTAAATACAAACATTCACCTTTCCTGTGGGAAAAGTGAATGTACTGTATCTTCAGAATTTATGTGAGGACAGTTCCTTTACATGTGCACAATGCATGCCAGTTGGTGTTCGTCAACTTGGAACACACATAAAACGGTATGGGCATTTCTCAATATGGAGAACGTCAAGTACAGACTACTGTACTTGGGAGTTTGGACCTAGCAAGTTCAGTTTGAGAGCCCAGACTCCCAAGGACGGAAGGATGCAGAACACTCCATTTGGAACAGCAGTTTTCTCACTGACCTCACAGTTCTGATTGGCTCAAGACCCGGCATTTTCATCTAATGGATATTTACAGTATAATACACCAAACTGCCTGCGTTCGTTTTTCATTAAAAATAATTTATAGCATTAAAAAATATATATATTTGTTCATGATGTGTGCCTATAAAAGGGCCAGTGGCAGGAAATAACCTGTGGATACTGGTAGTTTATGATTTGTGTCTGCTGGAGTGACGAGGACAAAAAAGTCAAATAAAACCTTAAATGTGTAGAATAGGCCAGACAGCAGGTGCTTAAAACTTTAAAACAGTAATGTGGTCGTTCCGCTGCTACTTCTGTGACCCAAATCCACACAAATCGCCTCCTGATTCATCCTTGATAAAACCCACAAATTGAGGACACTTCTAGGTATTTCATCTGTGCTTGGCTAGATGTGAACTCTGAATTGGAACAGTACTTGGACTGTGACTGATGACGTCTCACAAGTCCATGAGAATGCAAGTACAGAATAGAACGCATATTGAGAAACGCCCTCTTATGTTTTGCATGAAGGAATTACTGCGAATATGGTTGCAGAGTGAAAAGTGAACATGTATAGTCATGTTAGCATACAAAGTTGTTTATTTGATTCCTAATTCTATTTTGTAATATAACATCATTTTTCCACAAAGTCCCACAATAGGGTTCCATATAGTGCTTGTGATCTTCCACTGTAGGGAATATACTGGGGAAAAAAGAGAAAGCAATACTTTTAGTTGTGCAGAAATAATGCACACATTGGACTCAAGTCGATTCAGTACATTACTTTTCAGTGCCATTCTAAACACAGCATACCTCTGTACATCTGGATGCAAATGGATGCCCAGCATTTGGGAGGGTCCTTTTTTATCCATGTCTGAGCTGACTGGATCTCCTTTGGTGTAGAAGCTGAGTTATGTGATATGGGAGAGCAGGCTGTTTGTGTGTGTGTATATATATTGTGCTGTGTGCAGGGCTACTGGGAGCGGATGTAAATGAGCGTATTGAGCGTGGCACTAGGCCCCCTGTGTGGCTCTGGGATGGGGCTTCTGCTTTGCTCATCACAACAAGGAACTCATTGACCTGAATAAGGAACCGCACCCTCTGCAAAAAAAAAGTCTGCTCGCGAGCCCCCCTGCTGGTCATCGTGAACACTGCAGGCCTGCCTCCCTTGAGGGCAGCACACACAGAGGCCCAGTGTGTGTCCAGGTCCAGCAAAAACAAACAGTGTGCTTTTCTCCCTGGGCCTCAGTTGCACACGAACAATTCCGAACTGTGCGACTGAAATCTATTGCTTGTTTTTCCCCAATGGCCTCCTTCTCAGATGAACACAGCTAAGCCTATTCTATTCATCCAACAGAACAGAGAATTAAGTCAGCGTTAGTTAGCTCCATGTGCGCCATTCAGATCTTTTTTTTTTGCAGTGCCACTTTGTCTAATCCCTCAAATTGTCATTCAGTGGGACTCTGACCACAGAAAGCTGACAGCCGCCACTTGGTGGGTTCCGCTGGGCCTCGACAATGTCCTGCAGCGCAGAAGCCGGCCATTCGGATTGACTGTAAACAGGCAGCCCCAGAGATAGCGGCTGCAAATGGGCCGGCCTCTGGATGAACCCGCAGTTGTTACAGGATTACGGGCGGTGACACACGCTGGCCGCGGTGAACTCGTCTCTTTTTGTTTTCATCACCACGTGGTTCTACTGCAACAGATCTAAAAGGGGTCGCCCGCATGCAGGCCCCTGGATTAAGAATGAGACAGATGCCCACAAATGAGACTGAGAGAGAGAGAGAGAGAGAGAGAGAGAGAGAGAGAGAGAGAGAGAGAGAGAGGTAAGGATCGAAGAAGGATGGTACACAAACAATACAGTCCATACGCATGCAATCTCCATTTTAAAGTTTGGAATCACTGTTATTGTTAATATAAAATCAGTTTTGCTGTAGATACTTATAAATGATACCTACAACATGATTCTAGTATGATGCTAGTTATTTGTGGACAATGACAAGTGAACAGTGAGGAAGTGAGCAAATTGGTTAGGCTAGAATCAGACTTTGACTGAACACCCCTATAACTTAAGAATGCTAAAAAAAATAGTAACCAGGCGACCTTTAAATATTGAGATGACTGAACTCATTAGCCTACTAGTATTCAGTTCAGTTCAATTCAAATAAGCCTTTTACAGAATCCAGATCTTAGACGCTAGCGGATATATTTATATATATATATACATGGCCTAGTAGCTATTGAGTTGCCGCTGTGATCAGAAGGTTAAGTGTTTGAATCCCAGGACTGCTAGTGGCACCTCTGAGGTACCCTGAGCAAGGTACCGTCCCCACACACTGCTCCCCAGGCTGCCCGCTGCTTCACTTGGTGAATGGGTTAAATGCAGAGGAAGAATTTCGTGCTGTTCACACTGTGTGCTGTGGTGTGTTCATGTATGACAAATGGTCACTTTACCATTCATGTCCTCCTGAAGAAATCATATGCTTTTTTGATTTTAAGTAAAACAATGCAACATATGCTCTATAGAGAGCCCACCTAAACACGGCAGTTCTCTACATTTTTTGCAGAATTTTTGGGCTATTGTGCAGAATTTTTGGCATACTGAAAGCATTTAGACATAAAACAAGTCATAGCTTTTGCACAGACCCTAGTTTATATATTTTTTCACAGTATATGCATCATCATAGATAATAATTGCACATTAAAATGTGCAGATATGTATTCCCTATTGAGGTGGTTTATATTTATCACTTCAACAAAATGCAGAGATTGGTCAGGGGCATGGACCTTTTGCATACATCTGTTTGAAACACATTCCAATGGTGTCTAGTTTAGACAACCATGATTATGACAAGCGATTCTAAAAGGAGCAGTGATTTATCTTCTCCTTTTCTGTCAATAGTCAAAACTCTCTGACAGGCAAATTACCTGCATTTGAGATATGGGTCCTTCCTTCCCTGCCCTTAAGAACTTTCACACATGTATGAGAGAATGTGCGTTAAGTCGAGCATGCCCCTCGGCTTCAGGAGTGTACTGAGAGTCAATACACGCTGCTGACACACTGAATGAGAGTGCTGGCGGCTCCAGGGTTCTTTTACCTGCCTGTCCTTCAGGCACCTGCTCTCACAACCTACTGCCATATATTGTATCTTAAACTTGTCAAATCTGACAGCTCGTAAAGCACCGGGCGTTCCTCGCATGGCTCCGAAATTAAGTAATCTCCCGTAATCACACGGGTCATACTACACATGACTATGCAGATTTACAAACCCCTTCAGATGGCAAGAGACACGGAAAACAAGCGGTGACTATGACAGAACATTCCGGAACTGGATGTACCCAGTATCAAGCAGAGCCATGAGTGGGCTGGAGGCTTTTGCACTCTGTCGATTCTGTTATGTAACCCATTAAGGAACTCTTACTCACTTCCGAGATGCTGACACTGAGACGGCAAGGGGGTCTGTGAGTGGCTTTGTGTGTGTGTGTGTGTGTGTGTGCTTCTCTTTGTGGGAGCTAGATGTCTCCAGACTGATTAAAAAACATGAACTTTTGACATTCTGGGGACATTTTGTAGTAAAAAGAAATGTTAAAAAAGATGCAGTTTTATGAGCAAAAACTTAAGAGGCCCAAAGCTTAGGCTTTAGCCCCTGAAAGAAATATTCTGGCAGTGACCACAGATGGCAGTGATGAAGACCATCACTTTACTTAGGGTCACATATAAAGTAAATAAAGTAATTAATGGTGAAGTAATAGAAAAAGAGGAATAATAAATGGTCAAAATGTGTACACAGCTCTGAGCACAATGAGGCAGCTGATGATGTGTAGGTGAATGAAATAGCCCAAACGTAATCAACTAAGGTCATTCTATGAAATGAGACAATTCATCTAATATTAGAAAAACTATTTTACTGCGTAAACTAGATTAAAAAAAACAATTTATTGATTAATCACAATTTGTGATACTTCAGATGTACAAAAAAGCACAATAGAAAGGTAAGGATAAAAATGTTCCTTTCTTTCTGGACCATTTCTATTGATCTGTTTATTCTGAAATTGTGTCACAATGTAAATGACAGCTGATGCTTTACCGTTCTCAAAACGATAATGATAATGTAGCGGTCATTTACATGACAATCCTTGGTTTCATTGACTATCAGTCTGTCCTCACAAAACCTTTTATAGCACTTCTGATGAAAAAGTGTAGACTTATTTTCAGTCTAATTTAAACCTTTTACACCTTTTAATGGAAGAATTTGTCAATTTTCCTCTGAAAAACTCAACTCTTCACTGCTAGTGTTTCACAATTCAGTATAGTAATATCACATATTTTCATTCCCAAGGCCAACTCTGTTACTGTAAATGTGTCTATTTTTAAGACATCGACACAATGATGAAATGAGTCTGACTCATGCTGAGTAACATCATTTGATCTGTTGAAAGACACAGTGGAATGTTAAACAATCGGTCATATTTTTGTCTTTTTTGTCATTTTCCTCACCATGGCTTGGCTTACGCTGTGTAATTTTTGTCTAATGACTCAAATGAACATAAAACTAAACCATGAAAGCAACAGCCATGTTCCCAACCTATAGGTGACATGATCTCAAAAAGGTCTTGAACACTGTGCACACATTAAATTAAATTTGAAAAATTTGTTGTACCCTTTACATAAATGAATGGCTTTTTTTAAAATCATGAATATTTCATTTGTGAGCATTAATGTAAACAGTATCCCTGTATTTGACCAGAAAAAGCATTCGCACAAAACACACTTATAATAGATGCAAACGGGATAGTCACTCTCTGCCCAGTGACTTCTGATATAAATGTGTTTGAAGTCAACATATTTAATTTTTTCTGGAACAGGCACCTATGCCAAAACCATTTTCAGCAGTATTTGTGTAATACAGATGCTGCAGATGGTGAGTAGACTACAAAAAACACTGGACTATTACTTTAAGGTTACGGCTGGGTTTGGTGTAACACAGCCCCATTTGCATACAGTGATACATGTGTGTAGGTGCATGAATAAGCCTAGAGGGTTATTTTAGCCCCAAGCCTTTGTGTCAAAAGACAGTGGGACTGAGTGTGTGTGTGTGTGTGTGTGTGTGTGTGTGTGTGTGTGTGCTTGCAGGTGTGTGGGTGTGTGTGTTTTTGTGTGCATGTGTATGTGTGTATGCGTAAATGAGTGTGTGTGTGTGTGTGTGTGTGTGTATGTGTGCATGTGCATGTGTGTTTTTGTGTGCGAGCGTGTGTGTGTGTGTGTGTGTGTGTGTGTGTGTGTGTGTGTGCTCCAGCAAGCAATGTGGACAGTGTGTTGTGCAACTTTATTAATACCGGCGCTCCTGGTCCATGTGAGCTTCGGATTGGCTTGCACGAAACACACCCCTGCCACAGACTGCTCACACACACACACACACACACACACACACACACACGGATGTTGCACACTATCCAAAATAAGGCATAGTCAGACGCTAGAGTGGGGGTCGCCATGGCAACCTGCTCACTCCGTCGAGACGGCGTTCCTCCAGAATTCCAAACACAGCAGCAGTCTGCCACTCTAATACTGGGAAACACCTGTCTGAAGAGCAATTACACCCACTCACATACACATTTATAAAACCCCTTTAAAACACCTACACCGAGAAGGGTTAAGACACTCATTTGGAACTGTGTGGTGAATCGCTCTATGTTCTTCAGCTGTCTCAGTCCTTCTGCTGTGCTTGTTACATTCAGTGTCATTTCTTATCAGTAATCCATCCGCATCGCTTGCACTTGCCGGAAGGCTGGAAATGGTGGGTGTGTATGAGCTGTGACCTCTATGAGCGCTCATTGACATTTGATGGCCCTGCTGCGCTCATCGTCTTCTATATTTCCCATAAGTGTTGCCACTGCTCACAGATCAGCAACGTTCTAGGAAAGCATGACCACTTAAGTTGATTTACTGGACCTCCTATGGCTGCCTGGATCTGTGGCTCAGCCCCAATATAACAGCTTACTGGAACTGTTATAGCCAGGTAATGACCAATAGATCCCAAAGGACTTGCTATCATTATGTTGCTCATCCTTAGAGAATACACCCTATCTGTGGTTAACTGAAGAATTCCAAGACTGATATGTTTTGTTCTGGGGGGAGGGGAGGATCTAGGGCGTAGTGGGTGGTTGTGAACTGCAATTATACATTTTTTATTGCTTTGGCAAAAGTATTCATCATATATCTCATACTGTGATCTGTAGGTTTTTGACATCTTCATGGCATCCTCTTGCATCACCTCTCAAATTGAACCCTAGCTACATGTTTACAGTATGTTGGCTAATGCTCCTGTGCATTTTATTGACAGCTAACTGGGACTCAAACCAGCAGGGTTTTTTTGATAGTGGTAGTAAAGTGGCTTTGGCAGTATTATATAAAAGTGTAGAGTGTAGTTTTTAGGAGCAGCCTTACTTTTATGTAACTTCGTGATTTTGTGACTTGGTGAGTGTTAGTAGTTGATTTCAGAATATCTCTTGAAGTTATTGTGTGCAACTATCACTTCACAGATGCTCGATCAGATTGAAATCTGGAGAATCTCAAACCATTCTTGTACATTTTTTGCAGCATGGCAAGTTGCATTATTCTGCAGAAAGAGGCCACTGCCATCAGGGAATACTGATGCCATGAAGGGGTGTACCAATGTTTAGGTAGGTGGTATATGTCAAAGTAGCAACCACATGATTGCCAGGACCCAGGGTTTCCCTGCAGAACACTGCCCAGAGTATCACCCTGCCTCTGACAGCATACCTTCTGCCCATAGTGCACCCTGGTATCATCTCCACTTCTGGTAGGGGACACTTACATGCTGAGATACATACCAGCCATTCCTTCAATGATTATGAAGCACTGAAAAACAGATGTCTTAAGAACGTAAAGCTTGATTTATTGTTTGTTTGCCTTATATTTTTTGTCTATACACCACTGCAATAATAAAATATGAAGCTAATTATTAAAAAATATTGTGAATGAAATCAAAAATCAATGCTCTCACAATGCTCTCTCTCTCTCTCTTTCTCTCTCTGTCTCTAAAACAGCTCTGATTTTAGTGCAGATATGTGTCACTGTCTTTATTTTGTGCTCTGCCTCATCACTGCTTGTGATGAAGGTGGATTGGGAAAGAGGGGGAAGGGTTTACAACGGAGATGAGTGGGACAGAGGGGAAATGATAAGGGATGAGGAAAAGTATGGGGTTTAGAGGCAAAGGTGGGGCAGAAATGTTATTGAAGAGAGAAGAGGAGAGAAGAGAGGAGAGGAGGAAAGAGTTGAGGAGTGGAGAGGAGAGAAGAGAGGAGAAAAGATGAGAAGAGGGGAGAGAAGAGAAAAGATGAGAGGACGAGGAGAGGAGTGGGGAGGAGATGAGGGAAGAGGAGAGGAGGGGAGAGAAAAGAGGAGAGGAAGGAAGAGGAAAGGAGTGTAGAAGAGAGGAGAGAAAAGAGGTGAGGAGGGGAGAGGAGGGGAGAGGAGATTAGAGTGGAGAGGAGAGGAGAGGAGAGGAGGGAAGAGAAGAGGAGAGAAGAGGGGGGAG
>JBBPCX010000135.1:26770565-26783741 GCA_037974365.1 Hydrocynus forskahlii | reverse complement strand
CAGGTCAGGAGAGTACTCACCCGCCTTCTCGAGTACGGGTTGTATGTGAAGGCCGAGAAATGTGAGTTCCATAAACAAGAAATCACGTTTCTCGGTCACCGCATCAGCAGGGATAGGATCTCCATGGAGGAGGCAAAAGTAGAGGCCGTGTCTGAGTGGCCGGAGCCCACGACAGTCACGGACGTGCAACGGTTCCTGGGGTTTGCCAATTACTATCGGCGATTTATCAGGAACTACAGCACGGTGGCTGCCCCGTTGACATCCCTCCTTCGAGGCTCTCCCAAGGTGTTAGGGTTCACCCCAGCCGCTCGGGTGGCCTTCAATCAATTAAAGAGGGCATTCTGAGAGCACCCACTTTAAATAGTCATGGTCCATTCTGAAAATACTGCGCTACAATAATAAATAAAGATCTCAATCTTCACATTATGTAAAAGCCCACTCATAGTACTATGTATTGAAGTGCTAGCTGAAAAGGGAAATTTTGGTAATGTGTTGAATGTTTTCTGTTTTCCTGCAGGGTCTAACTAAAGTGCACTTGAGGGTGGCAGGTCCGTTTCTGTCCCAGCCAAACTAAGCCAAGGAAATAAGTCTAGCTCTTATTTTGGCTATCCAAGGTCCTTCTGGATCACATGTGATCACCGTCGCCAGATATATGTTTTGAACTTAACTCTGTGTCATTGCTGTAATCTAAGACAGCAAAAATCCAGTCACACAGTCTCCTTATCTGTATGAACATCACCTTACAGTGTAATTTCTGAAACTGGGTTTTTTAAAAGTGATGTTACTGGAACCTTAGTGGTATTCGATGCCTAACAGCTCCAGTGAGCTTCACACTCCAACTGCATTCCCCTCCGCCATTCCTCTATACAGTAGCATTCAGTGTTATTTGGCCTTTGCTCATGAAATGCAACAAATTAGTCAGAGGGTGACTACAGAGAGACGTGATGGCATCAGTGCTACACCTTTTTGGTAAAAAATGCAAAATATATCAGCTCAGATAATCGGCCATTGCAATAATCAGTCTACCCCCTAAGAAATGTGTAATTTGAAATGGGATACTTTTTTACGAAGCTACCCCAGCACGAAAGAATAAACGGCCAAAGCTCTTTGGAATTCACTGTTTTTGTTATTTTACAAAAAAACAGTACATTTATGTCTGTCCACCTTTTCAGCTAACAACGAGGTACAATGAATTACACTGAGTGTTTTAGCCAATACGGTTCTTTTATTAAGGCCGTATTGGCTACAGTGTAGCCAATCATAACAGAGATCGTTTACATGTATCAGTCTTAAAGATACCATAAATGAACAGCCTGAAGGGATAAAGGAAGGGTCATGTAAAAATGAATCTTGTCTGTTTTTGAATAATGCCGTGATCCTCTTCTAAACATAAAACATAAGAAAACATAGTTTATGGGCCATTTAAAATGTTCTCTGACATTATGTTGGACTCTTACAGTGGTTTTGACATGTTAATGGTGTTGTATACGTAATATAACCCAATTTTTTACCCTGTATCCTGCATCAACATTGCATCATGGAGCCAATGACCACCTATAGCTTGTAACGTACATTTAAGAATATAATTTCTTCTTCCAATCAGAGATATAAAGAAAGGTAAGCTTTCCGTATAAACACAACCATATGCATGTTCTTAAGCATTAATAATACTGGCTAGTCCGGACCAGTTGAGATTGGACTGTACTGCACTATGTTTCATCCATTGTTTGCCCTTTTTACACAAACATGACTTTTCCAGGACTCTTCCTCACTCTGCTGTTTGTGCTCATTCTCAGCATCTACAATGTCAGTTAGTATTTCACCTCCCCACCAAATCTCAGAGACCTGACCTCAATTTAACCCCCAGGACATGAGCTCAACTTAGACTGGCATTTACGACACCCGCTGCTCCTCTCTTCTTATTACACTGGGTTTAAAGGTCAGTGGATCAGAATAGAGGAGGGTTATTGATGTAAGACCAGCGTCCCTTACTTAAATCCTGCTCATCTCTGTTAGAATAGAAATTGCTGTGCTCTTCTCACATCAGCAGGTGGGGGAGGGGAGCTGGGCTTTTTACACCACCTGACCTTTAATCCACAACAGCATTTTGTTTCTATATGCTCAGAACAACAGGCAAAATGTAGCTGTGTGTAGGGCTGGGTAATGTATTGGTTGATAATCAGAAACTTCACAATTCCCCAAACTTTACATATAAATTAATGTATTGTTATATGTTTCCAAGTAATACTGGATTATTTTTATTGGCCCACTTAAAATATCATTTTCAGACAAATATTTAAATACATAATGTATCCTCACAAATCTAGTACTGTATCCATGCAACCTGCTCCCATGCGTCTGTTTAACAGCTGAGGCCATAGAACGAATATGACAACCAAATAAGTGGATTGCTGCATTATGCATGAAGTGGGTCTATCAGTGGGAGTGGTTTTAACCCAGGTCTGACTGACAGCTTGTGGTGGAACCAGCACAGTGCAAACATCCATCAGAAATGTGTCAGTCCATCCAAATGTTTGTATCTCACTGTCAGTTTGAGTATCAGTCAGGGCGTCTTTCTTTCTAACTAGCCAGCTGGGCTTCTGTCAGCCTGCATGACTCCAGCTATCCCTCTGTCAGTCCATCTGTGTCTAACTACTGCTTACTACTTTAAGCAGTGAGTAAGATATACTCTTGCTCATAATACTAGTCAGTTTGGGGTTTTTTTTTTCCACATATTAAAACGTAGCTTGACTGTTGCCTTTTCCATGCAGTTTTTTTTACAGACTGGGGCAGAAATGTGGGAAGGTGTGGGAAGATGGATTTACTGAAGTGTTAATCATGTCTTATGAAGTGATTTTGTTTTTATTTGATCTCTTTTGGAAATTAATTTCAAACAGAACATGTCAGGATGTGTTGTAATATGCCACGAGATGGTAAGATACAAATAGAACTACAAATAGAACCGGTTGACCATTTCAGCTTGTGGGAATCACGCATTTAAAAAAATTAAAAATACAAACTCCTCTCTAGGACAAGGCATAGGTCTGAATTTGGCTCACATCCTTAAAAAGTTTAGCTATCTTTGTTTTATTTTTTCAGTTGCTTTTAACAGCCTTGACATCTGGGGATGCTCCCCCATCCTGAATTGGAGCTTTATTGATTATTGATATTGACTGAAATATTGATTGAAAGTACAATGGTCACGCACCATCTTCTCTTCTGTAGTTGATTAGTGTTTGGTTTCAAGAAAAAAAAGAGAAAAAATAAATAGAGAAGTGTCAGGCAGTTATGCAGTAAACATTGGGGTACCTAACTAAAATCGTGTGCATTAATGAAAACATCTATATGAAATAGGGATGTTATTGATTTACATACATGAGTTTACCAGTTTCCCGTTTTTGACTATGTATACGTATATGTATATTCATGCAGGATGAGTTGGCTGGCACAGAAATAGTGATGCATTGGCTCACTGTGAAATGCTGCACAAACGTCATCTGCATGGAAGGCACATCAGAAGGTAATTTTAACTCTGATCTCATCTCAAAAGTCAACATCTGAAGTATGCCATGCAACACTTAAATGAGAGGTTTTTTGGAATCTAGTATTGTGGTGAAGCAAAAATGGAACTCTTTTGCTCCAATCAACAAAGGCATTTTTTGGATTAAAAAAAAAATGCATTTCAATGAAAAAACATTATCTCAGGATAAAATGCATTTCAATAAAAGGTTAATATTAAGTGTACATATATTGATATTACTTTCCTTACCCCAACTTGTGGAGATTTGGATCTACACAGCATAATGCACACACATGCCCTCAAACATCAACACAGGTTATACTGGAGCACTGTGGCCCAAATCCAGCTAGAAATTCCTCACATTTCACACAGGCATTTTCTGGGAAAGGCCTGAGATCAAAAGATGTGGCCCCTTGAAGGCATTTCTGTGCAAAAGCTACACAAGAAACCTGAATTATTTATTTACCCACGCTGAGGAGCTCCTCCGCCCCAGTCACGGAAGCCACACATTTCAGCGGGGCCTTAGGAGCAGAGGTGTTTGCTAAAGAAGCATTGATAACTTCTCAGGGTATTATTCCTTCAGCCTCAGGTGTGGAGCCCGGCTGATTGCTTGGTGCAGCAATGTGGGAATAGCTGTTTGCACTGGCTCAGCTTCACCACTGTTGTGTGTAGTAATTGTGTCTCAAGAGAAATAACTCCTGGGACTGCAATAATAAGCGCTTGACATCCAGCCTCTGAGCACTGTTATTGATCCCGTTGTCTTCCTATAGTCTTGCTGTTCTCAAAGTTTGAGATGGTTCAGTAAACATGGACATCGCACAATAGAGATTTCAGGGAAATTTCACAGTGTGGGAGAAGTCATGTGATGAGGCAATGTGGTCTGATGTCAACAATTCACATCTGTCTTGTGGGGCTCAGCGGGTGTTCCTCAAAGTTCACTGCAGTTCTTGTCCTTCACAATTACTTTCTCTGGCCTTTTGTCTTTTTGTGCCCCCTAATGGATTGCCTCAACTCTGTTTTAGAGAAAGCAGCCTAACATCTGCCACAATAATGGCGGTACTTCCTAAGACTCATAATAGGATTAAAGGATGCTGCCTAAACAGTTGAGAGGCCCTGGATTCTGGAGCATTCTGGAGTACCCTGGTGCATTTCATAGTTTTAGTGTCATGTAGAAAGGCCATCCGTTACACCAGTGTAGCGTGGAGGATAAATCCAGTCGCAGAGTGACATGAGAGAGCAGGTACTCCACACACTTTGATTTGAGAACGCTCCCTAACAGAGTAAAGATTCACACCAGAATCTGCGTTCTCACACACACACAAGATTGGTATGAGACTGGAGAACTCATGGTCCTGAAGAGATGAACTGGCAGGGTGCTGGTTGACTCAGTGACTTACCAATGGCTACCGCTGTGACCTTGGCTTATACACCATGTAATGCGCATCACTTCTGGGTCCTCTTGCGCATCGTGTGACCCATGTGCGTGACAGTACCTCCACTCCAGGACCAGACGGACCTGGCTGGGAGGATACCCTATGACGGTAGTCCTGAATGAGAGATGGGTCCAGATTAAACTGCCTGGGCACTCAAAACTGCTCCTCGGCACCGTAGCCTTCCACAAGGTACTGGGTGCCACGACCCCTCCGACGGAAGTCCAGGATGCTTCTGACAGAATAAACAGGACCACCATCAACAATCTGGGGGGATAGTGGGGCAGGATCCTTGGGTTCATCGGTGAAAAAAATATTGGCTTGACCTGTGAGGAGTGAAAGCGTGGGTGGACCCGGCAAGAAGGTGGAGCCAGAAGGTGACAGGGTTAATCCAGTGAATTATCTTGAGTGTTTCAATGAAATGGGGTGAGTTTCTTGGACTCAGTGAGAAGTTGTACATGTTTAGTGGACAGCCAGACCCTGTCCCCTACATGGAACAATCGCCCTGGAGGGTGCTGCCCGCGATGCTGTGAGATGTACTGTTTGTTAGCCTGCTGGATGGCAGTCCAAAGCCAGTGGACCAACTGTTGGGCCAACAGGACATTCTTGATGTTCAAACATCAGAGGTTGGAAACTGTAGCATACCTCAAGTGGACTGAGCCCAGTGCCGGAGGAGATCTGGAGGTTGTGAGATAGCTCAGAGGGCATCGGCCTTGGTGTTCTTCAACCCTGGACGGTAGGAGAAGTTAAACTGTTCAAAGAACAGAGCCCACCGTGCCTGTTGAGGATTCATCTGCTTCATTTGCTGAATTGTAAGTAGATTTTGATTTTTGATGCAGTTTCTTGTTTGGACCTTCCTGGGAGAGGACTGTTCCTACGTCCACATCGGAAGCCTCCACCTCCACAATGAACAACTTACCAGCATCTGGATGGAGAAGGATGGGAGCTGAGGTGAAGAGTAGGCACAACTGATGTAAAGCTTCGATGGCTTGAGGATTAAGTTAAAGGGTATTCCAACATCAATAGAAGTTTGCAAACCCCAGAAAGAGCTAGAGCTGTTTCAGCATTATGGGTAGGGGCTAGTCCCGCAGAGCCTCCAGCTTCTGGGGGTCCATGGCCACACCCTTAGGGGTTATTACAAAATCCAGGAATGTGGTGGAGCACTGGTGAAAGGTGCATTTCTCCAACTTACAGTATAGTTGGTGGGCCCGCAACCTCCGAGGAACCTCTCTCACACACTGTACGTGTTCTTCTGAGGTCCTGGAATAGATGAGGACAACCCAGCATGTCCCACAGCACATCATTGATGAACAGTTGGAACACAATTGCGGGACTAGTGCACAGGCTGAAGGGCACAAACATGGTCTTATAATGTTCATTTGGGGTTATGAATGCCTTCTTCCACTCATCGCCCTCCCTGATGCAAACCAGATTGTATGCGCTCCTTAGGTCCAACTTTGTGAAAATAGAAGCACCAGAAAGGGCGTCCAGGGCAGTGTTAGTGAGTAGAAGCAGGTGCCTGTTCTTTACCGTAATGCATCCCCTCTCACAACACAGGGACGGAGGCCTTCGTCTTTTTTCTTGACAAAGAAGAACCTTGCGGCCACAGGAGAGGTGGAGGGCTGAACAGTCCCCTGGCACAGCCCTTCGCTGATGTATTCATCCATGGCCCACTGTTCCTTCATGGAGAGAGAATAGCCGTCCGCAGAGGTGTACCACACCCAGCAGGAGGTCTATGGCCAGGTCGTACGGCTGCTGAGGAGGGAGCTGGACTGCACATTTTTTTACTAAAGACAGCAGCCAGGTCGCGATACGGGACGGCCCCGGGGGCCTCAGTGAGGGATAGGGATGGGGTTGGATGGGTAATGGGGCTGCTGGCAAGGGCCCGACCGTCGATTGTGGTGATGGTTATAGGCCGGGCTAATGCCACTAATCCCACACCCAACTGGGCGGCCCGATGGTGTTTGGGGGAGGCGCAATAAGCACACAGACCTTCACGACAGCGCCTGTCTCTCTCCTCTGGAGCCAGAGAGGCGTGCCCTAACTGCATGGGTTCCCCTCCGGCTCCCGAGTGGTCCGCAGGAGTAGGTGGAGAACAGACCTTGGGTGAGTTCGTCCGGGGAGCCAGCCCTTCGTAGAAGGTGTTCCAGAACGCAGGATCTCCCCAGCCGCAGATTATGATGCATATTGTATACAAAGAAAATGCCTTGATCTATAATGATTTTTATTCATTATACATGTAAGTGATTCTGAGCCTGTTCAGTGTTACTCAATCCTTCATGCTTGCTTTTCTGTTCTGGAGCAACAGGTGAAAGAGAATAGTAGTGAAACTACCTCTGATCCAGGCAGCAGTAAGGACTGCTCTAAGGTGCTGGTTTTGTCCCAGGACGAGCTCACTGTGGACTGAGGTAAACTCAGCTCAGCCTGCCCACATCAATACCCAGAGGACCTAGGATATGCTACCCCAGCAGCAAGTCCAAAACAAATCTATGCTGTCTGAACAAAGTGGAAAAACAGTTGTAGCTCGGGCTCAGTATGTACTGAACCTGAAAAACCAAACAACGAGCTGAACATGATCAGCTGCACTTCCAGGAAATGTAACCTGAATAAGAAAGGATCACAGAGTTCTGCCTGCAGTGAAATATGCCTGATCTCGGTCTGGCCCAGACCCAACATAACACTGACAAATGAAATAGCAGAGAGGAGAGAGTGAGATTAGGAGAGAAGAGAAAGTGTCTGAGAGAGAGAGAGAGAGAGAGAGAGAGAGAGAGAGTTAAATTTGTGGTTCATTTACCTCAACTGACCCCAAGGTGATGGTTGGGAGAGAAAGAGAGAGAGAGAGAGAGAGAGAGAAAGAGAGAAGAGTGTGTGTTTGTGTGTGTGTGTGTGTGCGTGTGTGCGCGCATGCGTGTGTGAGCGTGTGTGTGTATGTCCGTCCATGTGTCTGGAGTAGGTGGAAACACTGTATGTATGTATGTGTGTGTGTGTGTGTGTGTGTGTGTGTGTGTGTGTGTGTATATGTGTGTCTGGGTGTGTGATAGAGAGTTTGGGTGACTTCTTGTCTCCCAATGTACCGTCTCACGTTGTCCCCTCGCCTGCCGTGACCCTGAGACTGTGACTGTTGCCAAGGCGATGCAGCGCAGACGTGCTTATCAATCTGTCGAGACGGATCAAACAAAGGGAATGTCATGTGCTCCATCACTCTCTCAATATATCACTCTCTCTCTCCCGCATTCATTCTCTCTCTATCTATTATTCTCTCTCTCTCTCTCTCTCTTTCTCTCTCTCACTCACACACACACATACACACACACACACACACATTCTTTCTCTCCCCTACTTTTTCTCTGCATTTCTCTTTGCAAATTTCTTTGCATCTGTCTCTCTCTCTCTCTCTCTCTCTCTCTTTTTTTTTTCTCTCTCTCTCTAACTCTCTCACTCTGTGATCTGTCTCAGCACTGCACTCAGCTCTCTTGCTGTCACATCCATCACTAACAGGCCTCTGGGATTGATCACATTATTGATTCTGGCTGCTCTGTACCCACCCATCTTCTCCAGAGATGCAACTCTGGCAAGCCCACTGTTGTCCAGCTTACAGGCCAACCCTGTTCGGCCTGCGGAATGGGAAACTGTCTGCTGGCCCACCACAGGAAGTGGATATTGATTACATGAAGCAATCTGTGTCCTGTTTTCACTGAACATCTCTGACACCCAGGCGCTCCACGCTGTAGTATGTATTAAAGGCCAAGATAAGCTTCTGAAAACCCAATGGAATGACATAATCAATGTCAGCGATTTAACCATCTAGAGACTAACATTTCAACACACTAACATTTCAAGTGTTGTGTCATCAATAAGTGCTTCTCTTTGCTGTTTTAAATGCAGAGGCTGTGTGTCTCTAGTCAGTGTGCAACAAAATAGGTCCATGTAGATCTGTTACCTTACCTACACATTTATACCCCACGTTTGACCTATGCATGCTTCACCCACAAATGTCTTCCTTTAGTGCAACTGTTGACTGCTCTTGGATAAAAACTGCTAGCAAAAGTTCCATTCAATCCAAGGGGAGCTGGTATAAATGGACTATTAGGGCTAATCCCTCTTACTATTTCAAAAAAAAAAAAAGGAAATCAAAATAAGGTTTAATTTTTAGTATCCACATTGTTGTTCTTGCTGAATGAACAAATACCTAGAAGCTGATTATTATGGACGTACCTGCGAACAATAGCACCACCAACGTGTCATAAGAAAAATGATAAACTGGCACAAATGGGGATAATTCACTCTCTAGCCAAGCTGTAGATTCACACAGCCTATCTGTGATGCCCTCTAGATTTGTTATCTATTTGGAATAATGTGTGTAATCGCGCAAGATTCATCTCCATCTTTCTGCCGTTTGTAGTCAGTACTTGCTCTTTGTGACTCCATAGAGGCACAAATCTTATCTTTTTGGTTTTATTTACACTGAGATTTGATTAAAGCAAATTGTAAGTACATCATTATATGGCAGTGTTTAAAACAAAAACATTTTTTTGCTTTATATGAACCCCAAATTTGTTAGTTATATAGTACCATAGTAATTTGAATTACAATCCTTCAGTATTTATTTGCAGCATTCTGTTCATGATGTGGTTGATAAAGTGCAGTTGCTGCTGTTACATAGCGATGTTACATAGTGACTGTTACCCTTCTGTAGGTACAAATGAACATTTAAACCAGAAGTAGCTAGACAGCTCATGTCATTGTTTCACTGCTGCAGTTGAAAGATTCTCAAATGTGATGTTGCAGTGTGTGAGCTATTGATAGATTTTAGTGATTAGCTATTGATGGATCAGTCCTATTATGACCAGCTGTCACTGATCCTAATGGGCAATTATAATGCACAGTTCAGCTCAGTTTTTATCAAATACTCCCAATTAAAGTGAAATTTATTCTGAATTCCTCTTTCACTAATTACAGGAGAAGCTGACTTGAATAACTGACTGATGGACTGACGGAGAAGACAAAGTAAGAAAAGCAGTCAGCAAGATATGAACTTTAACACTATAGATCAGTGGTTCCCAAACTGGTCCCGGAGTACCACTTGCCATTTTTCAGCTCAAGAGCAGTGGAGTAATTAATTGATTGGTTGGATTAGATGTGTTGGGAGTGGGAAAAACTCTCAAATGTCCAGGACTGGTTTGGCAACCACTAGTATAGATGAATGTTAACTGTCAAGCAACAGGTCCTTGTTAATTGTGTGTTAACTGGTTAGTAATGATTTTTGAGCTGTTTGTGACCAAATAACTGCCGATGAACTAATTTTCATTCATGAATCCTTTGTGAGACTAGCATTTTGTCGATGTGAAGTCAATGGTACTGATGCATTTTTTACACATGTTGAAATTGGGATGCGCTGGAAGGACTTTATACTCTTTTATTATACTGTTAAACATGGAAAGTGAAAATACGAAAGCGTGAACCCCTCAGTGAGATTCAAACACAGCATTAATGTTTTTAGCATTCTATCAGTTTATCAAATCTGTCAGATAATATGTTTCCCCACAACATACAATGTCCCTTATGGTGGGAGTTGTGGTACACTGCATTAAATGATGCATGTTAAACCTGCCATTAGCAATTGTGTGAGCAGTGCACACAAATTCAGCATTTATTCACCAGAAGCATGTATAAAAAAAGCTTCTGTGACTTTTTCCCTTACATCACTTGCAAAAAAATACAGAACCCTTTTGTAAGTGTTTGGTTTAATAAAAGCTTGTCTAATTTCTGCTGTTCAACAAACTGCATGCTGTACACTGTAAAAACGTGGCATGGTCCACAGGAAGACTGTCTTTTAAAAGTTGATTCAAATTCAGTAAAGATTACAGTACAATAATGAAGCCAGTGTCAAAATACAATCATCAGAAACCACAAATATAACAATTTATTAAAACATGCAAAAACAGTACAGCAAAACCCAAGATTCTTGTAGCTGGTCCTCATAACAATCACATTGCAGAGTTTCATGTGTGCTAAAAGAAGTCCTTCTGGATGCCTCATACATCTTATACAGTAAATGCACTCTATGGGGCCTCAAGTAATCCTTTCCACTGAATGCATGACAGCCTGCTGTTTGTTCCATATTTAATGTTAATTATGTTGCCATGTGTTTTGTGTAAAATGAATTCATGACTGGTGTTTACAGTGAAAGGTTGGAAAGTGGCAAAGTTATTATAAGCATCTGAAAATATGAACTAATATGGAAAAGCGAGCTTTGCCTTTTGGAAAATATGGGGGCTCCAGTGTTAGACAGGAACTGTAAATGTTTACCTGCCTGGTATTGCACTGTCAGAATCATGGACATAATTTAGTGTAAAAAGTGCTTGAGCATCTTTGGTTCATCTGAGATGTTGATTCATGTGTAATCCTGTAACATTAAGGAACTTTTTCTGTGAAATATAGTGTTATAATGTAGTTACTAACTACTGCCATTCTCTCTCTCCCACAGGCACACGTACACACATGCACAGACAATAGGTCCTTACACTCCTGCACAAAGACACACAGTTTACAATGTCGTGTGGAAAAAAGAGACATGTTTCAATTACCGGCTCAGTGTGTATTAAGAGGGGGTATAAACAGCGCAGCTTTGGTTACATGCAGGATGTCCCAGCTTGCTGAATAGGCCCATAGATCTATTAACCACACCATGGAGACAGGCAGTCTGCAGCACCGCTAACGGCATGTGTGTAAGTTGGTGTGTGTGTGCTAGGGAACGTATAAACACCGCTGTGTGTATGTGTGAACGTGCGTGCCCACGTGTGTGTGTGTGTGTGTGTGTGTGTGTGTGTTTGTGTGAATGGTGTGGAGGATCCCCTGTGCTTTCTGCGTCAGAGCCACAGCCTGGATGGAAAATTCGAAGGAGAGAAATTCCTGTTTAGAAACAGAACGCCTCAGTGACCCCGAGACACACACCTCCTCTACTGTCGCCCCTCAGCGCAAGGTTCAGACACAGCCTAAAAAGGAATGGTTGTACAAAGAGAGCCTTGTGTGTGAGAATAACAATGGGATGTGATTGTACCTGTATATACACATGTAAAAAATCTGCAAAAAATCTCAGCAGCTCACAAAAAAAATGCAAGATTTTGTACATGTATGTTTTTTGCTGCAAATGTGGCTCTACAGTACTGTTGATTCTCTCCTGAGAGTGTGGTTCCTTTGCACAGATCCATTTTTGTGCCATGTAGATACTCTGCACACAATCCACCGTTCCCCCACTTCGGCCCCTTCTTGATGTTCTGATGCCCCACTCATGATTTAGTCCTGGCGCTGGGACTGCACACTCCAAACAAACTCCAACTGTTAGGCACTACTAATAGACTTGCTTACATTACTGTACATTACACTGTATGGGCAACAGTGCAGACAAATATCAGGCTTTAAGATGCTGGTTTCTTTTAACTATGCAGTGAACTTTTTTAACCCTTGTAGACACAGGAGGAACTCAAACCCAGGACAAACGACAGCACTGTGCCACCGTGACACCCTAAATTCAGGCCAATATACAATATAGAGAAAATAAATTAATAAATAAAGAAAATAATGTCATTTCTGCTCATGGCTACAGCCATCATCAGGTCATCCATCCATAAATACACAAAACTGACTTCTGTCCAAAAATTAAATTTGAATTCCATTATGTAGTGGTAACTAGAGGCCGAAATCCATTTAGAAACCAAACATGAAATCTTACCCCAACTTGAAACAAATGTAATAATCAGGTCTCAATTAGGACAAATATTTCAAGCTCTTGTGTGTATACGTGTGTATGTGTGTGTGTGTGTACGATGTTTGTGTGTGTTTGGCCAAAGAGGCCACCATTCCCCAGCATGTGCTCTCAGGGCTGCCAGGGAAACATGGCTATATGGATTTAATTAGTCTGATTAGCCTAATCATTGAGTCTATATGACAGGCGAGCACTGGGGGATGACATGGGGCAGAGAAAGAAAGAGAGAGAGAGAAACGGAGGGGGCGAATGAAAGAGGGATGAAATGGGTGAGGACTTTTTGTCCCTAGATTTCTAGTACCTCTCAGGCCCTACACACCAAAGACTGGGTGGGGGGATGGAAGGATGGGGGACATTAATGACAAAAAAATCTCTCTCCCTCTTTCTCTCTCTCTCTCTCTCTCTCTCTCTCTCTCTCTCTCTCTCTCTCTCTGTCTCTCTCTCTCTCTCCCTCTCTCTCT
>JBBPCX010000135.1:26743632-26770465 GCA_037974365.1 Hydrocynus forskahlii | reverse complement strand
TGTGTGTGTGTGTGTGTGTGTGTGTGTGTGTGTGTGTGTGTGTGTGTGTGTGTGTGTGTGTGTGTGTGTGTGCTTGATAAAAAAAAACAAATAGCTTCATTTTATCAGTTTAAATGCCATACAGCTATAGTCTGAAAATGAGAACAGCTTCTTGTTTCAGTGTCCGTAAACAGTCTACTCATCAGACCATAAAAACATAAAAACATCCCCTGCAGCTCCATCCGCCCACCCAAAACAATTATGTCACCTGTGTTATCATTGCCAATTCCTACTTGTTGTTTCAGTCTCCTTCACCTGCACCAGTCCATGGATTAAGATGAGCCTGCTGTTCATCTGAAAACTGCTATTAAACTTCCACTGCAATACCGGATAGTACCAAGACCCCAATTCTGTATTCCTGACCTTCCTCTGCAGCATCGTCAGGGTTTGAATTCTGAACAGCCAAATGCAGCCTGTGCTATCTAATATTAATTCACAGTACTGCACCCATTTGAGCACCGTACTGTGCCAAAACATGTTTTATATCATTGACTGTTTGTGCTGGATAGTGATGGTGTGGAGCTTTACTCGCACACACACTCATGCTAAGTATTAATACACTCATCAGATGGTTCATTAGGAGACACAGGAGGATACTGGGCTCTACTTCCTCCCCCCTGCTCTCAGACCTTCTGCCCACTCAGCTGCCTCCTCTCCTCTCCACCCACCCATTACACTCTCTTCTGACCCACTGATGCTCTGAGCTCTACGCAGAGCATGTTTTGGACCTGAATTTGAAGTCTGAACCTCCATCCGGAACAAGCACATTTGTGACTAAATGTGATCCGACCTAAGACACCAAGAACTGAATTCTGAACCCGACCCAAACTGACTGGTTTATTTTAGCATGCTTTAGACGAGCGGACCTTCAGGTCAGCAGCACCAGCAGCTCTATGCTAGATAAAATAGTGGTAAAGAAGTAAGGCATGGTAAATGTAGGCTAAAAATAGAAAACTGTGAAAATCTAAATGTGTAATTTGAACCTAACCTGAGCCCAGGTTTAAGGTCAAATAAAATGTTTCATTATCAAGTACACGTTCAAGCAAACTGGGAGAATTATTTTTCTGGTGCTTGTCTTTTGCTGAGTTTAACAGGTTGCGGGGGAAAAAACAAACTATAAGCCCTCTTTTTGTTTTTGTTTTTGTAGTATGTTACATTCAGCAAATAAACAGTAATTGTGCCTTATAATGTGTAGAAATATTTCCTTTAGGGATTGTTTTCTTATTTTCACTTAGAAATTCAACAAAGCATGTAATTTGATCAGGGTTGCCAATGAAGAGAATGGCTTATTTGTGAGGATACTAATGGATGGCAGTAGGTAACCTTTTTCACTTCTTTATTCAGCAAAACAACACATTTTACCAATTACAAATAATGTCAAATGTATCTAAATTAAGAAAACAAAGAAAGACTAGTTAACAGGAAATTAATTATCATCTCTTTAAAATTAGTATTATTATGACTGTTTGTCATATTGAACAGGCAGGTTGAAGTCAGCCGAGGGTGAATGTTTTAAGCTCTAGCTCAGATACGCCCACGTTCTGCTCTGCGGTACGGCCCTCCGCTGGCCTGTAGACTCCTAGGAGACAGTCTCATTTGCAAAGTGATTTGAAAATATATGTGAATTTGAAGTTTAATGCCATGAGCATGTTACAGGGCAAAGAAGATGTGGTGCGAGTGGAATATAAATTTCACTGATTGCGTCAGTCAGCTAAAATGTTGCTGTGTTGATCCGACTGGTTTTTATTTGTTTGTTTTTTTGTTTTGGTTTGTTTATTGTTTTTGTTTTTCAATATCACCTTCCTACATCTTCCCAGCCTCTCACAGCTCGTGCTTGTTCATGAGTGCACTGCCAGTGCATCTTAGTGCACTTATTTCCGCTTAGACACCACTGACATTTTATTCTAGTGTGCACATAATAACTAATAACTGCCCTGCAGTAAATGCCGGAACTGCTGAAATCTCTGAAGAAGCACAGAAAAGGTTCATTCGTGCTCACCAGCTGGATGGGCAGCACAGATCTGGGTGGCCAGAAGCACAGAAGCACACTTATTCATAGTATTTATACCCAGAATATTATATGGAGTTTTTTTCTGGGATCAATACATTTTCTGATTCTGAATTTACACTTCTACTCTTATTCTCAACAGTTAGCAGGAGGCCTTTATAAAGACAGACAGTAACTGTCGAGGGCCAGCTTAACCTTTTTCACTGCATCTTGACAATTTGTCCTCAAACAGGGAGAGGTTGTGAACCTTTAGGGTATGATGGAAATAAACTCATTTTATGAAAACAAAGGACGTCTTTTAAAATTCTTCTGGTTTGTGTTTTGCACATCCTTCATTAAACTTAAAGTGCCATGCTGGAGGCCAGGGTTCGATTCCCGGCCAGTGCAGCTCAAACCTTAGGTCAGGAAGTCGTGGGTTTGATTCCCCAGACCGCCTTGAGCAAGGTCCCCACACACTGCTCACCGGGTGCTGTGTTCATGGCTGCCCGCTGTTTCACCAGATTAAATGCAGAGGAAGAATTGTGTACTGTGGTGTGTTAACGTATGATAGAATTGACACTTTCACTTTTCTTTTTTTGAGTGTATTTGTTGGTGCATTTGTTTAAATGGATTATATTTTAAAAGATGAATTAATGGTGCATTGGTATAGACATGTTGCATTGGCCACCCTGGCCACCAAGCCAATGAGTCTTGTGGCCAGTTTTAAGAATTTGGGAGAGTTATGCAAGCACTTTTATTATATACATATTACATATACTGTACAAGTAACAAATAGTTCCTTCGGTTGCTTTGACAGGAAGGATATTCTAACTAAAAACTTTACCTCAATAAGTTGGTTGCCATCCTTTCTGTGGTAGTTTCAGTTTGTCACTTGAGACAAATTCTGATATAACTTGGAACAGGCTTAAAAAGTCTAGGCCACAGGGCAGTAGGCAGTGTTGTCCAATGTTTTGTGTTGGACGATATACGTTGTGTAACATGGAAATTTATTAGGGCAGCTGGTGGCCTAGTGGTTAGGGAGTTGCTCCTGCAATCCGACGGGCGTGAGTTTGAATCCCAGGACAGTTAGTGGTACCACTGAGGTACCCTTGAGAAAGGTACCGTCCCCACACACTGCTCGGGCGGCCCTTGTTGGTGGCAGCCCTCTGCTTCACTTGGTGAATGGGTTAAATGCAGAGAACGAATTTCACACTGTTCACACTGTGTTCTTTGGTGTTTACGTGTGACTCTAAGGGGCCACTTTACTTTCTTTACTTTTTACACCTGATATCGTATTTTTCTTTTCCCAATTTATCCAAACCTACTTATGACCTAGTTCTTGCCTAACCGTGTGTGTTGTTTGTGTGTACCAGGACGCCCAGATTGAGAGGGATAAAGTTTTATATAGTATCTCTGGTGGATGCACAGCACTTGTGGTGGCCTTCATTCTTGGAAAGCTGTACGTGGCCAATGCAGGGGACAGCAGGTGAGGTCATTATGCTACACACAGTATGTCCAGCTTGAAACACACGCTGGTTTTCTTATTACTTCTCAATAAGGCTGGTGATGCAAGTGATACCGCAACCATCTACTCCAGCCTTCAGTGCACTCGCAGCATGTATATTTTACTGGCCAGTTATAAACTGCAATAACGAGTAAGATCCATGGAATTAGTTTTGCTGGCTTGTTTAAGATCTGCTCTGAAAGTGCATTAGTGAGGCTAGTTTTTGAGTGTAACATTAACCCTATAATTAACTTAATGTATTGCTTTTTTGTAGTTCTTTGAGGTAAAGATATGCATCTAATATAAGCCAATATATTACCAAATCAATCTGCTACAATGTAATTTATTTCCTTTTGCACCTTAAATGGAACCTTATTTTCCATTCTGTCTTAAATGATGCAACATTTGTTCTGCTGCACTATTTGGGGTATAATGGATGGTACAGTGATAATGAATATATTTGGTCCCACCCCTTGCAAATTAAAACATAACCGGTTGAGTCCTCTGTTAGTTCTGACAGGTGCTGAACTGAAAGCCTAAGCAATGAGAAAGCTCACTTAACTGTATGTGCCTAAATATCATGAAGAAAATATGTGTTGTATATTTTTCTGTTTGGTTTTTCAACACTTTAACCCTTATGGATGACCAAATTATTGAAATAATTTCTGTAAGTTATTTCCTTTAAACTGGAAAAACATGACAAAAAATTTGAGGTGTTTTTAGTTCTCAGAAATCATTATTCCTTCTCTGAGGACCCAGACAGACCTAAAGGTTCCAGTCTTCTTTAGTCTTTATAAAGTATGTAAAAACCGTGCTTTCTGGGTGTGGCACACAGTAGCTGTTGGAGTAGTTATGTAGAGCAGGTCATTAGTGGACTAAAATTATCACAGCCCTACTGACTCGGCTGGAACCGTCCCTGAGAGACACCACAAAACAAGACCAGCGTTGGCATCAAACAGAGAGTTTAGTAACACACATGCGCACACACATACACACACACACACACACACACACACACACACACACACACACACATACTAAATTAGTCTGTGCTTGTGAGAAAGGAGCCCTGAATTTGTTGTATTCTGTGAAGTGTTGCTGTAGCTGTTTATGTGTAACTCATCTGTAATCATATAAATCTGTAATCATGCAGGTAATCATATAACCTAAAGTGCAACAATAAGATGTGCTTCTTTGTGGGTACTCTCAAGACAGATAACAACTCCCTATATCATAAAAAGAAAGATTTAGACCAAATTATAAATCGCCTGTAAACAGTAGTGATCAATGTACAGTAACTGCATGAACTGTATAGTAAAATAGCTTATTTCAATTTTACTAACACCAAAAATGTATTTTTCTTTCCTAGTCCTAAAAAGCATTGTGTGCGTGTGTGTTTGTGTTTGTGTGTATGCGCATGCGTGTTTTGTCCCCTCCTCAGAGCCATCATAATCAGGAACGGGGAGATCATTCCCATGTCTGCGGAATTCACCCCTGAATCAGAGCGGCAGCGATTACAGTTCCTGGTGAGTGATAAATACATTAGTAATAAAGTGATAAGTACAGTAAGGAAGGACTTAGAACCTGACAGGTAGTTCTTGGGAAAAAAGTCCTTTTAGTTGTTTAAGTAATGTTGGGTGTGGAATGCACACAGTGAGATGCCTGAAATGTGTTTTCTTTCTTTCTTTTCTTATCTTTTGCTCTCTATTTCTTTGTCTTTCTCTCTTGCTCTCAATGTCTTTCTTTCTCGCTTGCTCTCTATTTCTTTCTTTCTTTCTGTCTTGCTCTCTGTTTCTTTCTTTCTTTCTCAATTTCTTTTTCTTTCTTTCTTCCAATTTTAGGGTTACATGCAGCCCCATTTGTTAGGGGGAGAGTTCACACACCTGGAGTTCCCTAGGAGAGTTCAGAGGAAGGAAGTGGGCAAAAGGATGCTTTACCGGGATTTCACCATGACCGGCTGGTGGGGACACTCGATATGTCTGTGTGTGTGTGTGTGTGTGTGTGTGTGTGTGTGTGTAGGTGTGTGTGTGTGTGTGAGTTATTTTGAGTTATTTTACGGTGCATTGAATTGTTTCCTAAAGAATCCTAAAGGAATTTAATCATTGTGAATTATTGATTCACCACAGGCAACTTAGCTATACCACTCAGCAGGATATTCTCTGACCTCTGTCTGCTCTGTGTATGTTTGTGGAAGTCTGTTTGTGTGTATACTATAAAAGAGCCTCTTTTTTATTTTGTCTGCAGGGCGTACAAAACTATCGAGGACGAAGACCTTAGGTTCCCTTTAATTTATGGAGAAGGGAAGAAGGTGAGAGGAACTCTAAAGAACAGATTACGATGACAGAGAGGCAATAAAAAAGAGAATGGAAACAGAAATGGAGAAATTGTGCTAAAGTAGAGAGGTGGGGTTAATGTTTAGAAGTCACAATTATTGTCACTGATAACAAAGCAAGCTGTAAGTGTATGTTATTAATTTCTCTTTCACACTTCACTTCAGAGTTCTAAGCTTTCCGTGAACAACACATTTATGAATTTGTTAAGAATTCAGCAATGTAGTAGTGTTGTTTTGCAGAAAGAAAACACTAACACTTTTGACACTGAACGCAAACATTTAAAAAATCTAGACTCAGAGCTGTCAGAAAGTCAGTGATGAGGTTTTTAGAATGTATTCAGTGTGATATTACATTTATTTTTAAACAAGATACGTAGTGTCCTAGCAAATCAAGTGGCTACCTTAACATTAATGAAATATATTTTTATATAAACTCGTCTTAGTGCTAGTACTTAGTATCCATATAAACTAAATGTCCTCTGTCCAGGGGCCATACCACCTGACTTGATAAACTGAACCAGCTGAACTATGTCGAAAAGCATCATAATAAAAGTCTGTTGTCCAGGTTGTGCCGCATGGCATTTGAGGAAATCAGAATTTACAGACCAACGTTTTTTAATCTGTTGAATACTTTAAAGTTGAACTACTTTTAACTTGCTTTGATTTGATTTTCGAGCTTTCAAACATAAAATCATAACAGACTATGTTATTTAGATAACTACGTGATCGTTTTAATAGTTCACTTTCACCACCTATATGATTGGATAGTTGTTACACTCCACGTTTTTAAACTTTTCCCAAAATGATTTTTATTTGGATGCATTAACAATGAATTCACAAAAAGATATACTGAAGACTATTGTAAAAGCAGGGATTTGTTAAATTATTTCATAGGAGACTAATGGACATGGACTCCAAACATGAATGTCCTTGACCCCAATAAAAATGTAAATCCAATTATAATTTATGGAATTACATTATGTTGTAATTATGTAGTTATATACACATCATTAAAAAAAGCTTTAATGTAAACTGAATGTAGAGCAAAACTGGCCACTTTAGAGTTCTAGAGAAAGAGAAAGCGCAAGATACAGAAAGGGAAAGAGAGTGCCTTTCCATATCTCCCTCAGGCACACTCCCTCGCAGCAGGATGCCACTGTGTTCTGGCTGACTTTCATTAGGTTGAGCTGTCAGTCAAACCGCAAACTCGGCTCACCCCACCCCTGATGTGTTGTTCGATGTTAAAGCTATTAAAGTACACTAGTATGTGATTCCTCTGCTGTCAGACGTACTACAGACATCAGCACACAAGCCTGTATACACACACACACACACACACACATATGCCGTTTAGACCACGGAGGATTAAAGGGAGCGTAGACAGACAGCTCTGTTTTTGCTGGTGAGAGTGGTGGATAGTTTTGGAGAAAGAAATAAAGCGATTTCCAACTTTCGAATGAAAACATGCATCCTAATGAATGATTGTTTTTACTGCAGGCTCGAGTGATGGCCACAATAGGAGTGACTCGTGGTCTGGGTGACCATGACCTCAAAGTCCATGACTCCAATATCTACATTAAACCATTTCTCTCCTGCTGTCCAGAGGTACACACACTGTACTCACACACTTCTGCTTGGGCATCACTTGCCCATTGGCTTTTCAAGTATATACACTCTAATCAGTTATCAGTTGCCAAATTACAATGTTGTTATTCACACAGAATTACAGTTAACACAATTTTATAGCAATTTATATATAATATTATTGAGCAGTTGGTTCTGAATCACAAATAACACCATGATTTTTAACAATACCTTTCATTCCCTGGTTTCTAATCATTTTACACTGGAGTTATATGGATTATATTTCACATCGCGGATCAGGTTCTGAAGAGTTTGACAGCAAGTCTGCATGAAATTTCAAACCTGTTGTTCCCCTAAGTAAACTTTCACATTGGGCAGCTGTGACGCCGAAACAACTTACTCAACATGAAAAAAAACTTGAGCTAACCAGAAACAAACAGAATTTAAATCTACAAACAAGATTGTTCTTAAATGAGTTAAAGACTGGCTGAACAAGCTGATATTCAAGTAAATCTGGTAGAAACTGAGATACCTGACTGGAACATTACATTTTTATGGCTGTGATGATCTAAGGTGACTTAGTTATAGTCGTGATAATGCACTCTTGTGTTCTACTAGTTAAATGTGGATTTAAATGTTAGAAGCTATTGGCTTTCAGGACTTATGTCAGCAGAGTTATTAAATGATAAACATATTGTAATTACCTATTTGCATCAGTTTTTTTGGTTATCTGTCTTGAAATTTAATTGTCACTTTTGAAACCTGAATTGTGAATGCTAACCTTGTGTTAAACAGTTTTCTCCATATACAGTTTCCAATCTTAGACATCTCTGAACACCATTTTGGACAAATCTAACATTTTACTTACAGCTTCCTCGCATCCTAATTGTGTCAGGCCTTTGAAGTTGTGCAGGACTTGCCTATTAGAATCATTTAATATATGTATCTGCAATCAGATACAAATAATATATAGCACACTTATGCTAAGCTTTTCATCAGCAATTCCTTACTTTGAACAGAAGTGTATTTACAATTTCAGACTGTAATCTACCCGTTCTCATGTACAATTAGTTAGCCACCCTCATCCCGTTCCGTGGTCAGATTCTGATCACAGGACGACTGTTGGCCAAATGATATTTAAGTGGTCTATTCTCAGCACAGCAGTAACAATGACACGATAGTATCATGTCAAAGTGGTATGAATGTATCATTCATGGGGTTTTTACACATGCTAGTGCGGCTGATGAGAACGGTCAAGCCTTGATAATTATCCAGCCCAGAGCTCCTAAGTGATCAGAAACTGACCAAAGATGGAAACCATCTGTGCATGGAATACATGGCCTACACTCTCTAAATGCACACCATGAAGATGGACCTACAAGGTAGGCATTTCTAATAAAGTGCCCAGGCTGGGTCTTTCACTCAGATATATGGAAGTCCTCTTTCGAAGCCTTGCCCTCTCTCATCTTTTTTAAGATCAGAACTCAAAGTAAAAGCACCTTCCCTGATACCTTATTCACTGACTCCCAGTTGCTGAGAAGCTGGTGCAGTCTTTCAAAGCCTTGCCGTCTCTCCTCTCAACACGGACTGTCTGATGTTTCTTTCCCCCTCTCCCATTCAGACACCTCTTTTGATTTTTAATTCATTACGTTAGGAGTTCAGTCAGAGTTCATTCGGCAGGCCTGGTATTTACCTCATAGATTGCCCTGATTTTGAGTTTAGCTGTGCTGCTTTCCCTCCCCCAGCTCCTTTCATCAAAACAGTCAGTGACCCCTTTTCTCTGGAGTAGCTGTGGGGATTGTTAACACACTGTTGCTTTACTCTGTCCTTTGCCTGCTATTGGGGGTGTCTCACAGTGTGCTTTATCACTGGACTCACACTTCTGTCCTGAACAACTCTAGAGTATTACTGAGTCCTAAGTGTGATTTGCTACATATGGCCACTCCTTCCCGCTCTCTCAGATCTTCGTCTGCCGTTCATCTTACTGTTCGCTCTGCCCGTCTCATTACCATGGGGAACAGCGCTTTCAGTCGCTCTGCTCCTCGGTTCTGGAACTCACATCCTCCTGTCATAAGGGACATTGAATCTCTTCCCTTATTTAAGGCACAGCTCAAAACACATTTGTTCAAACTGGTTTACTTGCTTTAATCTCAGATCTGTTGTCAAAACTTGGTTTATTGCTTGCTGTTTTAATTTATTTTTGTTTTATTGTTTTTTTTTCTCTCTGTAAGGTGACCTTGGGTTTTTGTAAGGCGCCCTCAAATAAAATGTATTATTAATAATAATAATAATAATAATAATAAGTTCTGTTTGAAGGTCTGCATGGAGGGCCGTAGAACACATTGTTTGGTTTAGTTCCCAACAAGGATGTCACTGCCAATATATCTAATTATTATATGGTGGTTACACCACATTTCCAATCTTATAATGCTTTTGGCTTAAGAGCCAGTATCTCACCACCTTACTCATATCACACCACCTTACTCTTCTGTAAGCTAGCAATCATAGCCCTCTAAAAAACATAACGAAGTCTGTTACAAGTAAGTCCTGCCAAAGAGACCTATAACGATTTTTTTTCTAACCACAAGAGATGCAAGCGAGGGACAGCAACAGAACAAAAACACTTCCACTGTAATCAATAAATCCATCTACACCAGTTGTGAGTGGAAGACGCCCAGTTTCTGTTTTTGATGTATTGCATTGCATCATGCTGATGTAACCCTTTAAATACCACAGTGAGGCCAGACTGCTTTTGTAAAATCACGTGTACACTAAAGTGGATACAGAGAAGAACATTAATTATGTGGAAGTGTGATTTATGGCCCCACACCCCAGTAGTAATGTCTTGTTGTGTAACCCTTCTTTGTATTATAGCATAATTAGAATTCATATATACAAAATGTCAGTGAAATGTAAACTGAAATGTGTGTTGAGGTGCAGGGTATGCACAATATTTTAGTGTATATGGAATGTACGCCTAGCTAGTATGTAAGTAACTGATCTAACTGTAGAGACTGTGAGAGTTTCAACAAAGGATAAATATTAGAAATAAAAGATTCCACAATGCTTTAGTGGAAAAAGATAAACTTAGGTATAAAGTTGTTATAGTATGTAGCGATATTATGAATACATGTTTTGTCCACATCCTACAGGCCTAAACTAAAGTGACTGTGTGCAGGTGAGAGTGTATAACCTGATGCAGTTTGAGCACGGGGCAGATGACGTGTTGGTGATGGGCACTGATGGCTTGTGGGACGTTCTCTCTAATGAAGAAGTTGCAGAGTCTGTCACCTCTTTCCTCGCCAACTGTGATCCAGATGACCTCCACAGGTATGTTTTTCACTGTCTTCTGTCAAATTACCCCGAATGTAGTTGATCCACCAAAAGATGTTTGGTGTTTGAAGCTTCCTTCTTCAGTTTTGAGCAACAACTACTTGGCTAATATAGATAACAAATAAAGGAGGCATATACACAGCCAATTAGCATTACATCACATAATCAAGGTGGGGATGAGTTAAGTAATCTCAAATAGACTTGCTTATGCGGTTTCTAACACAGTATGACATACTAGGCTAGGCTTAGAAATGGACTAAGCTTCAGGATGGCTACACATACTGTTTTTAGCTGTGCAGCATATTTTTGTCCATTTTTACAGATAACAGTAAGTCATGCAGTGACAGAAAAGTGCATAACTGAGGCCATTTTAGATTATTTCACACAGTTTGGGGCAAGTAAGATTTAGGCTTACAGGTTGCACAGTGTTATTTGCTGCCTATGAGCTTCCATTAATTGCTAGTGGGGAAAAATGAAGCCCCCAACATGTCTTGGCTGACCACAATTTGGAGCAATGGTAGTATTTGGTAAATAAGGGTAAATAATACTTTGGGGTGGTCTGCAGGTACACGATGGCAGCTCAGGATCTGGTCATGCGTGCTAGGGGTGTTCTCAGGGACCGAGGCTGGCGGATAACCAATGACCGCTTGGGCTCTGGAGACGACATCTCCGTGTACATCATCCCCCTCATGTATGGTAATCGGCAGCCATAGAGTAGGGTGGGCCCTGCTGTCTCTCTCATCTCTCTCTCACGTGCACACAAACACTCATAGCACAGACCCAAAACTTCAACCTTGTGTTCCTCTTAGTGCAGTGCAGTAAGGGGCCGAGTCTTCTCTCCACTCCCTGTGATGTACAGTGTACAGTGTTCTTTCTACTAGCATGAGAGAAAAAAAGTGTTTGTATGGTACTTACGTAACTCACCAGAGACCATGGTCAGACTAATCCCTGTCACGTGCCACTGCATGATCTTGAAGTTACGTTTTTTATCTTTTTCATTTCCTTTGTTACACAACATGAAGACCTGCTCTTTGGCAAAATGAAGGCAATCCTACCCCAAACATTATTACCTTTTATTTAGTTCTTAATTGTTATATAATCTCCGTTGTTTATTTCCATGTCCAAAGCTGAATGATGCACGTAGTGTATTTCTTAAAGAATAGAGAGTATTTCAAGTTAATTTTTAAATAAATAAATAAATATGTATATACACATACCAGTATTGTGCAAAGTCTTATGCAACTTGTGCAATGCACCTTTGCAACTTGTTTCAAGCTGTGTATCTCAGTAGTAAGAAAACACTATTTAAAATGTCAAAACATTTTTTTTTTTTTTTTTTATCAGTTTTCTGAACTGGTTAAAAGAATCCGTTTTGGTCCAGATTTCTCCTCAATGCTTCCAGTTTTATCAGCAACACCTGATTTAATCTAATGAAGTGGATTGAATTTGAGGTATTTGGTTGCAACTACAAGTAACAAGGCAACTACAATGACAATGGGCAATCAAAGACATTGACATACATCAAATCACTGTTCACCGTGTGAATGTGAATTGTATAAATTCTAATATTAGTGTTTTGCACTAAACTGTACTAATATTGGATCACATGCTCCCCAGCTAAACAGCTTTCAAATATAATTATTTCAGGTGCCTAAGACACTTGCACAGTACTGTATATGTATAGACTGTGGTTCCTAATTAGCACCATGACACTTTTAAACGTTAATTATTTTTAATTTGTTGTCAATCTAACCAGACAGGTGTTTCACTAAGCAGGGTTTCCCAGTTAAGTAGATATGCAAAAAGTCAAGCCTGTCCAATAGGAGGACAGGTAGGGGATGTTCCTCACTTTAGGTTTAGGTTCTCGTGCTTCATTGAGAAATCTTGCTTTGTAAAACTCCTCCCATGACCACCTCTATGCCCCACCCTTCCCAGGGCTCTTTTCTTTATTCATTTGTTTAATCAAGACCAAAAAAAGATCTCTCAGTGAGACTGGATTAGTGGATGTGCTAGATGCATTAAAAAAAACTGTAGACCACTGTCACTCTCCTATGTGCCATTCTGTGCATGCTGTAGTGTGTCCTTAGCGAGACAATTTTCTATTACTGTCTGAATGGAAGTAATTTACACATTTGTAAAATATGCAGTAGAACATACAAACCTAGAATTTGCAGTAAATGTATTATCTGGGGTGTATTCATGTTTTGCTCATCAGCCAAACGTTCCTTCAGGAACATGTAAACTGTCAGAGCATTTGGCCCTTTCTTCCACTCTGATCCAGCCAATCCCCTCAGTCAGATTAGAGATGGATCCAAAACGCAGCTCTAATGCCCCGTGCTCCTCGTGTAGGCCCCGTCAAACTGGAAGTTTGCTTTAGCTGCAAGACTTGCTGCACGTGTAAACAGACATAAAGGGTTCTTTGGACAGGTGCCATAGAAGAACATTCGGGGTCCCTGAAGAACTTTTCAGTGGATGATTTCCTTAAAGAACCATTTTAACTGGAAATGTCTTGAGTGTGAGAAATGTCTCTGATGATTAAATAACCTCCACTTAAAGTAAATGTTCCCTAGAACCATATTTGCAAGCTAAGAACAATCTAGGGAACTGAAGGCTCAAGGCTGCATGAGAGCAGTACATTCCATCACGCAAAATGCCTTTATGTGCTAAAAGTGTAGTACTTGAGGTACTTTGAGAGAATGACCGTTAACCCATGGACACTAATGCAAGGTTGGACTTTTGTTTTATTAGGAAAATGATAGGGTTTCCATGGAAACCACTGGTAGTTTTACATGCACATGAGTCATTATGGGATGAATTCCGCAGGCTGGAGTGTATCTGTAGGTTAATTGTTCTGTCCTGATCTTGCTTCATTTTTTGAAGTACGTGTGATTTTTTTTTTTTTTTTTTTTTAAGGATGTTCTCTTCTGTTGAGAGGGAGAAAAGGAATGTTTAAATGGTTGGGTGATGTATGTTAATTTGCCAGAAAGCTAACTGTGCCACACCAAACCAACCATGCAAAAAGGAAAAAAATGTAACTCGGTAAACATGACAAACTGAACTCAGGGGTTTTACAAAGTAAAAAGTATAAACACAAAATATGGATGTTCTTATTGCATTTAAATTAGTTTTAAACCACAAGGTGCTCAGTTCCCAGAGCCAGATCGACCTAGGCTAAATGAGATTTTCAATGATGAAACACTAATGACATTACAATTTATTTCATGACCCACTGTAGGAGTACTGTAGACTCGCCCTTTTTTTACACAAGAATCTACTTGTGGGGAAATCAGTGTGTGCTAACAGAAGTACATATATCCCTCCACCACTGACTTTTATATGCAGTATTAAAAGTGTCATACGTTGGTATTGCAAGATTACTTGACACACACCCTACCCCCCTTTGGAAACCCCAGGAATAATATATCGAGAAGTTTATTGCATAAATGTTTACTCACCAGCCAACACTTGCCCCTACCTGATTCTTCTCCTTCGCTTTAATCTCATTTCTTCTTTCCTGCAAAACCACTGGACTATTTTTCTCTAAAGACTCACCGTTTGGGAATGGGCCGGGTATTTATTTACTGTATGTATCAGATCAGTAGATAGAAGGCTTTAATTTTGGACAATTGTGACACTTGATTCTCCCTTGTGAATGTGAAATGTACATTTTGTAAAGTAAATTAAGTAAAAAAAAAAGTTATTTTTAATGTTAAGTATTTTATGTGCAATGACATGGGAAAATGTTTACCTCGTGTTGTTTTTCCAAAAATAAAAACAGAATTATGAAAACCAGGATTGCCTGTTTGTTGTAATTCACTAATTCATCAGTAGTCTCCTTTTATATATATGCATGTATGTGTGTGTGTGTGTGTGTGTGTGTAAATATATATATATATATATATTTGTGTGAATACATGCACACCTTTATTAACTGCCTTCCTTTGCCTCAGCCCATTTCATTCTTATCCTTGTTTAAGTACATATTTCAGGGGAAGCATCTGAAATGGATCAAACAGGCAACCAGAAAAATGTTGCTGGTTTTTAGAAACTTTCGAGTATTTTTCTCTGAAAAGCTAGGTTGGTGCTGTGCGGGTTCTTTTTCTCTACACATTTCCTAATTAAAGCATTTTGTATTGTTTTATTTTTTTTACTACTGACTTGATTCCATCAGATGCCATACTCGTGATTCTTTGAGGGCTTGCCCACTTGCCTGTTGAGTTCGCTGCTGGAAATTTCACTGCATGCCATCAGAGGCGGGAGACTTCTGAGTGTTGCTACGGAGACACTGAATTCGACGGTGATCAGGAGCCATCTGGTCAGGATGTAAACCATTTCCATCATTGCCGTGTATTTGTGGTTTGGATTTACCCATCATCTTAAACTCAATCTATTCTTTCTTTTTATCTTATTACTCAATAAGACACTTTAATGCTGTCTTAGAGCATGTTTTGGGAGATACCAATTTCCAATAAATTTTACCATGGGCTATTCATCCTTGTGAGCCTGGAGGTGGTTTAACACTTTCCATTTCCGCTGCTGCCCACGCTGATGATGCATAGCCTTTTTGAAAAGCGTAGGCTACTACTGTTTACTTAACACCCCCATCATTGCAATTGCTTTTTCCCCTAAACCTATTGGACTTAAGACTCCTGTCTGATAAGTCAGGCACTTCATTACCCAATAACACTTCCTACCTAACCTGTAAAAAAATATCTGTTTTATAGGGATGTAAAAAAGATGTTTGATTCTGTGATCACAGCTTAATTCAATATTTTATGTAAAAAAAAAAAAAGCTTCGATTCTACCACACATTTTTTTTCTAAATTAGACTGCAAAGTGACCAGTGCAATGGAGATATAAGGCTATGAATACAAAACCTCATATAAAATCTTACACAGCCAACTGAACTATCAGTGTCATGCAATCTTTGTTAAAAAAAAAAAAAAATTACAGGAACTAGTCATTTCCAAATTTTCCATGGTTTTCACAAAAGAAATACCCTCAGGACAGAGCAGGGGGTCCTGGTGATAGTTTTACATTTGAGTACACTAAACCTTTTTTCCCCCCAATATTGTATAAAAATTGCTACACCCCTAGTATTTTACACTGGTTCTAGCACCGGCCACTCCATCCATTCATTCATTGTTTCCTCCTGCCTCTGTGCAGACATGAATCTGCATTCATTATTTTGAAGCACAGCAGAAGCTTTCAGTCCAGATATCAAGGATATGTGACCAGTCCAATTCCATTTCTGGCCATGCTCAGTTTTCATCTCCACCCTACAGTCCTACATAACCTGGCCCAGGTTTGCCTGGAGGTGGATCAAGAAATACTGAAATACAGTATACACAGTATACAGTACAGAACACATTTGGTCAAGACAGTTTAATGCAGCTTAGGTGGTGTTGTACAGCCAAAAACAGATTCAGTTCCAAAACAGCACTCCAGTCTTCAGGTTTTTGTCCAGTCTCCAGACATCTCCCACGTTCTCCATATGGGTGGTGCATCACCAGATCTAGCAAGGCAGTGGTTTGCGCAGTCATCTCCATAGCGGGCAGAGTGTCGACCCGACAAACAGCACAAACTACTACCTCAGCCAGGACATGGTGCAATCCGGTTCCTTTGGGGAAGCAGCACAGAACCAGGAACATACAGGAGCTGTACTGTGGAGCCGCCCGATCAGCAGCTGAAGACTGTTTTTTTGGCTCCCACCATCCCACCCACACTTACAGTATAAGGCTAGTGGTACGAATAGACTAATCTTAAGTAAAGACGGTTAGAACAGTTGAGTCAAAGTACACAGAAAATCATGCTCCTTACAGTGAGTCCCTTCGTTTCAGTATTCCTATACAGCCTAAGAGGCGTTTAATAACAAACATTTGGTCCTGTAAAAGTAACTATGTACATATCATCAAAAATACGGAAAAACTACACAAAAAGCACTACTACCTCAGCTAGGACATGCTGCAGTTAGATTCCTCAGGAAAAGCAGTACAGGACCAGAGAAATTTAGGACCTGCACTGTGGAGCCTCCTTAACACGAGCTACAGGCACAGAGCTGGCTTCATTCTGGCTCCCACCATCCCTCCACCACCACCACACCAACTCTGTGTGGATTAATGATAAGTAAATAATATAACCATTTTTCCTTGAACAGTCGAGTCTAGATACACATACTTACTGTGAGTCCCCTCGTTTCAGTGCTGTTACACAGCTTAACAGGCTTTAGCCATAAAAATGTGGTCCTCCAAATGTAAATATGTACATAATACCAAAAATGTGCAGTAGAGAAAGAAAAATCTTTAAAAGGGAGCCCGTGTCTCCTGAACTGAGACTCTAACGACACAAAATTCGCGGGAACCTCGGGCAGCAGGGTGGGCGGGGTTAGGAGGATCCCGAGGAGGAGGGCGTGGTCAGTGCTCTAATTGGTGGACAGGTTGGGAGGAGATTATGACGCAAGGAAGGAATCGAACGCGTCGAACTGTTTGGCCGCGTCCTAAACCACACTGGTCTGTGAGAATAGAACACAGCCTTTAGTGGGACAGTGAAGGGGGGCAAAATGAAGTCAAGTTAAGCAGAGCTTCCAGCCATATACAGCCACATCCCAGTCATGCACATAGTACACAGTGGGACGAAATATCGTCCTCCTGGACCATAGGTGCAACATATAACACATGTATATATGTACTCTGTACATATATACACACATGTACTCAATATATATATATATATTCAAAAGACCAGTCCATATTTATATTTTTGTATTTGTGTTGTATAGTGTATAGTGTGTGGGGACGGTATCTTGCTCAAGGGTACCTCAGAGGTGCCACGAGCAGTCTTGGGAATATACTCGAACCCACGACTTCCTGGTCGCAGGGCAAATGCCCAACACTGTACACAAAATGCTGTGTGCGCTGAACCGAGATCAAAGAGGACAAAAGAGTACCGTTTTTAAAAAAAACTAACATTATACTATATTTTGTCTCATAACTATTTTAGCATTTATTATTTTATACAAATACAACTCGAGGAAAAATAAGATGGAAATGTTTGACAAAAGTATTAGGACACACCTGTTTTTCAGGATTGGGCTAGGCCCCTTACTTCCTGTGAAGAGCAATCTTAATTCTTAAGCATACCAAGACATTTTGCACAACACTTCCAACTTTGTGGAGACCGTTTGAAGAAGGCTCTTTTCTATTCCAGTATGACTGCCCCAGTGCACAAAAAAGGTTGTTTGGTGGCTTAACTGGCTGGCACAGAGAAGGTTTACGTGAACCCCAGGATGAAAAATCTCCGGTCACCAAATGTCAGCATCATCGAACCTAAGAGGGAAGTTTCGGCTTGCTCAATGATGAGTACTTCTAAATCCTAGTACGCACAAACAGAGATTTGTATGAGAATATTTCAAGGTGAACCAAAGCCACACCGAGAGGCTTATTTCTGTGCAACTGAAGGTGTTTCCAAAGAAAGGCAAATACAAGCAGGTCCATGGTTAGTAATTTCTCTGTGGGGAACAAAACCCAGACCATGAGATACTTACACTGCAAGTCTGTTGTACGTGCCGGACCAGTGGCAGAGGACTGGTGAATATCCCTTCCATTATTTGTATTTATCATGTGCATTTTCTATATTTTATGGAAATGGAATTTTTGTGACAATGAGTAGTTATATGTCTACAAACTGCAATATCAATATGTCAAGAACTTCCCATATGCTGCTGATACAATTGTTCACCAGAAGGTGGCAGCATTGGAACACATTAAATATTTATATATAAAACATAAACCTAGAGATATGAGGCAGCCGAGTAAAGAACTGTGCAGTTTGACATGGTGGCAGAGCCAGAGGGGTGTCACAGAGGCCCTGACATAAGATGGGCCACCCTGAAATTTCATTTACCATCAATGGTGCTTTATAGTTGTGATAGTGGGGATTTGTAACTCAGGCAGAGATTGGACTAAAATGCAGGCAATATTTAGATGCAACCATAGACAGTCTCAGTCTCATTTTTGCACAGTGTCAATTAAAAGAGATATGAGGCTTCTTGAAAATAATAATAATAAATATATATCTAAAAAAAGGCAGATCAGATGTAAACAAACCCCAGACCTTAAATCACCACTGGACCAGAGCAGCTCCCTACCTGAGGCTAGTTAATCGGTATGGTTAATCTTCACAAGGACCCAGTTGTCCACCGCCAGTTCAAGGTCCAGTTCAGAATTTAAGTTTATCTTCATCTTGTAAGATGATTCTGTCAGATTAAGCCTCGGTTTAAAATGTTGATTTATGTGTTCTTGTTTTTATGGCTGTGGTATTTTTCTTGTGATAATAAACGGTTATTGTGTTATTTTAATATGATTTATTTATCAAGAGATATCACAGAGGTTAGGATTATACACTTATTTTCTATCATGATCTGTCGAGCCCCTGAAGGAGCTATAGCTGCTCCCCTTGCCACCACTCTAGTAAAACTCGTTTTGCCCCTGATTTGAGCATGAGCGTTAATCTTCAGTTCAATTCAAGGTGCTTTATTGCCACAACAAATTGAGCTACATTAACAATTAACTGTGAGGACACAGAAGCACTCAGTTGAATCCACCCAAACACCACATTCTTCAATTTTCCTCCTTCAGTTTAACAAGAATGACCCATACAGATTTTTTTTAAATGAAGATTTAAGATTAAACATATATTGTAAACCGGCCACATAGAATATTATAGACCAATAGTATAAACAAGATCAAACTTCAGCTGCCCTAAATAGTTTTAAAATGACATTAAAACTACAGAAAACATGGAAACAGTTCAAACCCAGAAGTTACAAGAACACTAACAAATACATATATAAGATCCACATCTGCACTAAAGAACCCACCTCCACTGACCTCTAGGTGTCCCATGTCCATGGACTGAAACATCTCCAAACAATAGCTTGGATTTGCACGGCATGAAAAACGAAAGGAAAAGAACAAATGGCTTTACACAACTTTATTGAAGTCTGTATATAAATACACATGCACATTTCAAATGTAAACCCAAGTGAACTCAAGTGCAGCCAAACGCTGAATCCTCCTTCATCATGCGAGGATGCACAGAACATCCTTTAGCAGACATAAAGCCCAGACACTTTTACATGGTTGGACCGAAGCCCCCTACCATCCTTATCCTGTCTTCCTGTGGTCTTAAATACATTGGTTTGCTTACATATAAATAAATAAATTTATCAAATGTGCACTCACAGAGTGAACTCTTATATACAGTATTTATAAAGCCTATGCAATCAGTCTCACTCAGTCTGATTATCCCTGTGCCCACGTTTCCCCCTGACAGAGGACACATACAGCAGTATTCCCACGTTTTATAGAGCTAATATAAAAGGCAATTAAATGATCTGACTACCCTTCCCACAGCCCTCAAAACACATTCAACCAAAAATAAAAAAGGAGCAACTCACTTCTCATTCCCCACTCTTACAAGAAGGCATCAGTCAAAATGCGGGCGAATAAACCTCAGTCAAATACATTCTGGCCACTGATCTAAAGGAACTGGCTGGTTTCCGTCTGATTACAGCAGTCAGTCAGTGCTTCTGCATTTGTAGGTTTAAGGTAGAGAGTGAGCGTGATGAATAAGTGAGTTTGTGTGCATGTGTGCGTGTGTGTTAGGTGCTAGTGTGCGTTTTGGTTGTATTTTGGGGAAAACAGAGCTAGACAGTGTGATAAATGTGCAAAGTAAAGGCAACAGACTGAGATTAGATTTAAGGCAGAGGTGATGGAGACAAAAGACAGAAAATCTTTTGCATCACCAAAATGTTCATAATCTCATTAAAAAAGCCTCTGTGATGAAATGGCATGAGCAATGAGGCTCAAGCTATGCTAAATCTATGGGCGAAGTCAGACCTTTAAAAAAAATAATTGTTTTTTGTGGTTTTTAATGTAGGTGAAAGTCAAGGGGGGCTGCGAGATCTTTTGATGCCAGGCTTTAAGTTACTCTAAAAATCTTTAACCAAGCATACAGAAGCTCAACTCACACTATTAGTTTATATATTACATATTAGTGCTCCTCTTATGCGAGTGATTTTTGCCTGTCGATGCATTTGCGACTTCTTTAAAGGCAGCTATGTAAGCAGCTGATAGAGGGGACACAGGGTTGCCGTAAACTCTGCAGTACGCGTGGCACAAATACTATCTATAAAAACAAATGGAGTGATTGTGCAACAAAACAGTTCATGAAAGTTCAATATCCTTAAAACCCAGAGGTTCACTGTCCATTCAAAATTATGTACAAGGCATAAATGATAAAAGCAAAACACTACTTATAAATGCACCTCTCTTGCATTTCGCAATATATATATTCATTAAAAAAAAAAAAAAAAAAAAAAAAAAAAAAAAAAAAAAAAAAAACCCTACTGCGAGTGACACTGCCAAACATTCTCCAGATCTGTGTTTAGACCTTCCCACGATTCACTGGCTCATGGTTTTTCACCCTCAATGCTCCACATGTGTAGATTTTGCCGAGAAGTGGTGGAATAGGGAAAAACTTAAAAAATGGGAGAGGGAGGGAGAAAAAAACCTGCATCAACCCGCCACGTTGGCCATTAAAACAAGGCCTTGAAAGGGTGTCCCAGTCCGATATGCGGCCGCTCTTGCGCTGGCAGGCACTGCTGAAGCGGAGGAGGAAGGCTCTGGACTGGGCTCTCTGGCCTGCTCACTCTCTATATGGCTTCGGACGACCCCCGCAATCCGCCACCCCACACATGTTCCTCAGTTGGTGTTCATTGTAATGTCGTGATTAGGCTCCAGCTCCTCTTCCTGATCGTTGTCGTTTAGGTCTTCTTCTTCTTCCTCATCGTCTTCATCACTCTGGCCGTTGGCCCCCTGTGCCGAAGTGCTCTCCTGTTCCTCTGCGTCCTCGCGGTCCAGAGCAAAGTAACCTGTACCCTTCACTGTGTCCTGACGCTGGTAGAACAGTACGTATGCAGCTTTGGACTGCCAACACATATACAAACACACACACACACACACACACACACACACTGGAGTCAAACATACAGCACTGAGGGAATAAGGGAGAACATTCTACAAAATTGTAAACAAGGAAAACATTCTAAGAACAGGGTGAAAGGGGAAGAACATTATAAAACAGTGTGAAATATGAGAAAATTCATAAACAATTAAGAGCATTTAACACTCTAAAACAATGTGTATGGAGGCAGAACATTCTAGTCTCCCAACAATCACACAAACGCATGACACCCGAACTGAACATTTGGGTTTGTTTGTACTTCTTAGGGGATGTTTTCTTCATGTGCTTTGTCCTAAACACAAACAGTGCAATCACTAGACAAAGACCACAACTGAAGCAGAATGTCAAAGTCTCTCACCACAATCTGATCCTCGCTAACTGGAGAAACGATGCTGTCGTCAAAGTTGTACCACTTGTTATCGTCCTTGTTCTTGGCATAGGCTGTGTCTGATAATTACAACAGATTTCAGTGTTTTAATACATGTAGCTGAATCAAAACCTACGCTGATAATCATTTATCACCATGTGTTTGTGTATGTGACAGCACTCACAGTGTCCTCCTCCCATTCCTCCATAGTGGTTGGAAACAGCGATGAGGTCATAGCGGCATGGCCCTGCGTTAGGGTTAATGAGGAACTCTGACATGTCCAGATCACTGCAGATCAAAGTTCTTAATTACATTACATGCATCTTTACCCTTTAATACACTCACTTTGATAAATTGTAAGTTGGCTTACATTAAAGTATATTCAACAAATACAGTTATCTACTTTGTTGTATTTCCCAACCTAATGTCACCATCACATCTCATTTGATTTTATTCTAAGTGTGTTTAAATGAAATTTGCAAGATCCTAATTTTGCTAATTTTGAACGTAATACTTATTTTAAGTTAAAAAAAATTAAAAAAACACTACGTAAAACCAAAAGTAAAGTCATACATTATAAAAAAAATATTAGTGACATTCTCTTTTAGCTTGGTATCAGAACCAAGTGACAATTAGAGCTTGCAGAACATTACCGAAGTGGGAAGTCCACCAAAGAGTCCAGTTTATCCCTCATGTACCGGCTATAGGAGAAGCGTTTAAGATGGACCACCAATACTGGAGGCAGGGACCACAGATCCAGCTTCTTAGTGGCCTGTTGGTGTTGCTTGCAGCTGGGACAGTACCTGAGATCACACAGTTACGGACAAGACTAGTCATTCACATATCCAAAGGTAAAAACAAGGGAGTCATTGTATCAGTCATTTTGGTGTTTAGAAGCAGTCAGTATCAATACACAGGCTGTTGTGGAAATATTCACAGCACAATTAAAGGGCCCACAACCCAGTTTTTTTGCATTTTATTTGTTTTCACTTGTGACATTTAAGTTGTTTTATCAAAAACAGGCATTCTTAATTTCAACATAACCGTTTTCTGGCCTCTCTTTATACATTTTCAATTAAACAGAATGTTTTTGTTATTGTGAATTTAGGACTGATTATGTGATCTCTGTTCCAATTAGCTGCTTTAAGTTTTCCTCATTAAAAAGTAGTCTGTACTGAAACATTCTTTATGACATTTAGCGTCAATGAAATGACTGACACTAAACTTCTGTAGATTTAATATGCAGGTACACACAATTATAGGCCTTTTGTAACGTCACAAAAACAGACAATGTCAAAACATGATGTTTTTACAGCTAAATTTGCATTTTTTAACCATTTCGCTCATTATATGGCCAAATTAGATTAGAGTGTTCAAATTTGATCTCTTTTTACAACACACACGCAAATGCTCTTTAAAACAATAAAGAGTCCTTTTCCCAATTATTAAGGATTCCTAATCTCACCATGGGTCCTCTGCTCCTAACTTCTCTTTGGTAGTGAACAGTTCAATGCAGTCCTTCAATTTAAAGAAGGCCTTCTTTTGAGGTTTGTATTCCATACTCTCATGCTTATCAAAATCCTAGAAAAGGAGACGCAAGACTCGAGTTATGAACAAAATTTAAGGTAATGGTAGCAGAAAATAAAATATGAACTCAGCCAATCTTACTTCAGCGACACTTTCGTCAAAGTACTTCTTCTTAATCTCTGGTTCCCAGTCCAAGGAGAGATAGGATCTGTCTGTGGAATGTGAAATAAAAACAATCGTGGGCCCATGTTGAACCCCCCCCATCAAATTATGAAATTAAAACAAAAAACTCTGTCTCAATCATACTGCAACCAAGCCATTTCCGGTTTGACAAGAATAAAGACCGGTTTGACAAGAATAAACCGTCATACCACTGAGTCGAAGGTGCGCCTCATCAAATCGGATCTGCCGTGGCTCCTCTTTAATGAAACTCAAGTCAGTTTTGCCCATATTGTTGAACTGGAATGTGAAAAGTCGCTTCTTTTGGGCCGTGAACTGCTGGCTTTTGGTCGAATTCTCCAGGCCAACCCCGTTCTCCAGATCATTGTCCCCGCCCACTGAATCCTCTGACTGGCTGTTGTCATTTTCAGAGGGTAGTTCCTGGTCCTGACTAGATTCATCGTCCTGCTCATCGGTCTCCATTTCACCTGAAATTGGAGGGACTATTCTGTAGACTAAAGGCCAGTTTCAAGCACATTTAGCAAAACAGTTCCACTTGTTTTGATTTTTCTGATTGTATTCATACCAAAACCGAGACATGCTTTGTTAGTAGCTTCATGGTCCAAGCAATTAAATGCTATCTTTGAAGCAAATGCATGTTTCATAGACGGAAAATGTCCATTCTTTAGAAACAGAATCATTTTCGAATAAGTAAATTGTACCTTGTTGCACACTGAACATTCTTCATTCCCATGCCTGCTGCTACAACAGTCCTTAATTTCTAAGATCTTCAAATGTCATCAAGCCAGAATTGTCAGAAACACTGAAAATTGTGCATGGCAGCAGAATGTATTCTGTTGTGATCTAAATTTACTGCTTCAGTTTCAGTTATTTTCTATTATCAAAAGCCAGTAGCAAATGGCACTAACCACATTTGAGGATACAGGATACCTCAGGAAAACCTCTTGTCTTTGCCAAGCTTTACCAGTCTTTAATTTATTACATAAATAAAAGTCAACAGCAGTGATGCTTTCCATCCAAAGATGCAGTCAGACAGCATGCTTACTGGGCGAGCCCTCCTCCAGTATACCATTGGTGGCGTTGCCATTAACGGCATGCCGCTTGGACGAATGTGTCTCGTCAGACTCCTCCTCTTCCAGGGCTGAGCGCACAAAACGACTGCAAATATAGCAAAGCATAAACAACTCATTAACCTACATCACAAAAACATACTTTTTCCTGCACTTCAATGATTTGATTTTCCTTTATTTCACTCAGAACAGTGACACTACATTAGTTAAATAGTTCATATTATGTTTTCAATTGTACTTTTTCTCCCTGTAGTCCACTTATATAAAGCAAGCAAGGTTTTATATACCCCTATCAATGGACAGCAATCAGGCTCTAGGCTGAATGAGCATCATTTGTAAATTTCTGTTTCATGGTTCTAACATCACAGCCATGATCAGTTTTTGAAAATGCTTACACATAAAGACAAGGTTCAATGGCTACAAAGCACATAAAACTCAATCTAATAATCAATAATATAGGTCCATTAATGTTATCCTTTTCTGGTTAAATGAATCTGGGTTGTAAAAAAAAGGGGAGAAAAAGAGAAAGGAGGGGTGGAGAAAAGGAAAATGGAGGAGTCATACCACAGACGGAGAAGCAAGAGATTGTAGAACTTCTCCTCACTCAGAGTGCGTGGGACGGTTATGAGGAAGGGCTGGCCGAACAGTGGGGTACTGGTGTGATTATAACCAGACTGCTTGTATTTCTCTCGAAGGTGCACAGGTATTACCACATGATCTGTGTCTTCCAGTCGATTTACTGCCACTTCAAACCTGCAGAGCAGGAGACATAAAGACGTACAATTAAGAACAAGGACAGATTCCAGCTTCGGGAGCAATTACATACATCACCAAATAATTCGGAAATAACCCTGAAGATCACTTTGGCTTTGTGGTTATAATACTCACACATATATATCATCCCTTTCCATTATACTGCTCAGGTTTTCATTCGTGGCAAAGATTCTATGGAACCTGTGGTTGTAGATATCTGTGACGATCATCTACAAAAAATAGCAAAGAAAATAAATTCTGTGAAGTGACATCTTGGCTCCTGCTGACAAAGTGTTTGGAAAAGTATGTAATTATTCACCTTTTCAGCAGGTACTCCAGACAGTTCAGACAGAGAAGCACAGAGGTCGGAGATGTAGCCCACTTTGGGCACCGTCAATTTATACTGTAATACAAACACATATAGCATAAATTACACCGGCCTAACACTTTTACATACACTATATGTGCAAAGGTTTACAACTCTATGTAAAACCCTTTCCAATAAGTAATTATTGGCTATTTTAACTGCTGCTGCACGGCTTCACAATTATGCACATACAGCTTGTATAACATCCATGTAAAAGCACTGCCAACAGAAAGGGGTGCTCTGAAGCACCCACACATTAGCCAAAGAACTCCAAGCATCACCTAGAGGGATATAAAGTCCTTCAGAATTGGATTGTGAAGCACTGGAACACTGGAGTGGAGTTTGGGATCAATAACTAGCCATCCAACATCATTACCTGACCTCACTAATGCTCTTATGGTTGAATGCAGTCAAATCCTCACAGAAATGTTCCAACATCTAATGAAAAGCCTTTCCAGAAGAGCAGAAGCTATTACTGCAGCAAAAGGGGGAATGCTCCCTATTTATTTCAGAAGAAATCAAATAAAGTTTAGAGAATACATGTCTTTAGTCTGGCTGCGGAGTCTAGAATCTGTGTCATGTATGTACACTAGAGTTTCGATTCTCTGCCCGAACCCGAACCCGCCCGAGCCGGGCCGTGATCAAGCGCTCAGAGTGTCAGTTTACGAACGCACCCAAGGCTGAAAAAGTGTGTTATAATGGCCCATGTATTAAAAAACTGTCGGGTTTAATCGGGCTCGGGCCGATAATTACAGTTAATGTGTC
>JBBPCX010000135.1:26685783-26743532 GCA_037974365.1 Hydrocynus forskahlii | reverse complement strand
GCTGGGCTCGGACACAAGGTGCACGGGCTCGGGTAGGGTCGGGTTTCATTTTTTGGGCCCGATCTAAGCTCTAATGTACACTGTGTTTATGTACCTGTGTGGGTTTGGCGAGAGGGTCCAACCTCACTAGGTGGACCTCTAGTGTCCGCTCCTTCTTCATGGGTAGAGGAAGCGTTAGGTAGCAGAAAGGGTCAAAAGTTACAGAGACCTTAGAGCACACAGGACAGACTAGGGTAGACTTGAATAGGCCATGGAAAATGTCCACGATAATGGAGTCGTTCCTCTTGATGTGGTTCTCCCAGGCCTCCTCCGCTACTATCTGTGGGTTCAACAATAAACTTCATTATGAGGAAGGGCTGGTGGAAAAGTAGCCCTGTGTGTACCGTAGCTCTTTGGTATGATGAAACCACTGACTGTAGAACCTCCGATATTTACACACTGTTAAAAACTCTTGTTCATGATCTACATCAGCAGTTCCCAAGCCTTGTCTTGGAACTTCCCTTCATATTTCCAAAACACCTGACCCAACAAGTCAGCTGATTAACGAGCCCTTTCTGAGTTCAACTTGCTGTGCTAAAGTACAGGGAATTACACAAGGAACACTAGATAAGGCACCCCTGATCTACAGTACTACGCAAAAGTCTTAGGCACCTGGGGAAATTATACTTAAAACCTGTTTACTACTGGACAGTAGTGTTAAGTTGGTGTTAAAACATTCATATTACAAGAAATACAATTAACATTATTACAGTAAAGAGTGGTTTTATGTGTGGCAAAGTGTTCTCCTAACCATTTCCAGACCTCATTCCTCATGGAAGTCCAATATTCACTTTAGCTACAATCAAATACCTGGTTTGGCTCGTTTTACTTCATTAGATTAAATTAGGTGTGCAGTTTATGGAATTTTATAAATCCACACGACTGGAGACAATGAACAGAAATCTGAAACCAAACCTGTGTTCTTTTAACCAGCTCACAAAATATAAACTCCTTTTTAGAAAAAAGGAAATCTTGATACTTTTTTACTACTTTCTTTTTCGTTTGAGTTTATTCTAATGTTTACTTGTGGTTTTTGCTGGCAGAAAGAAACCCACTGCTGATATAAACAGATTTATACAATTTTCATAGGTGCCTAAGACTTTTGTGCAGTACTATATGTGGGGAAACATTTATTTAGACACTTCTGTTCTTGCTATTTAATATACTTCCAATTCTTAAATCCTCTTCATATAATATAATGTCTTTATGTACAAAACCTATGTATTCATAAACAGACAGGTTTAAAAAGCTAAATTTGTTGGTTAAAAAACATTCAAACAAAAAATCAATACTTTTTGCAAATCCATTGGTGGCAATTACAGCTTCAAGAAGAGCATGCAGGGAAATAAGTATTTTCAGCATTGTGGTTTAATTTTGGCCCATTCCTCTTTGCAAACTTCAGTTGTCTTCAGTTCCCCTCTGCTGGACTCCACCACAAATTATTGATGGGATTTATGCCATACAGGACCATCAGTTATTAAAAACACCAGTGTTTAATTAATTTTGCCTGTATGTTTGAAGTTCCTTTCTTGTTGAAGCATTCCTCTTTTTTGGTCAATGAGATTAAATTCCCTCTGATAACCCTCATTGCTTCCTTCTTGCATCCTTCAATGGCCCAGTACTAATTACAGGGAAGCAGCACCATATCATGATGCTCCCACTTCTGTACTTCATTATGTGTATACTAGGATTATACACACAACCATCATGTCTTCTAATATGATGAGCTGAATTATTGGACAAGAGTTCTAAAGAGAGTTCTCACTTGCCTAAATGACTGTGTACGCTTCTCTGTGTTTCTTTTTTAGCGGAAACGTTCTCTAAGTAACTGTTGTTAATTCTGCTTTCACGTTGTCCTCCAGATCTTTTCAAATGACCTTTGGTTTCTTTCTGGCCTTCCTTAACAGTGAGAGAATTCTTACACAGTTCACCTGTATAGGGCCAATTAGCTGTGGTTTCATGGAGTTTTCAACAGGACTTGAAAACTACATGTACTGACAGGGATGTTTAAAGTCTTGACTAGGACTATGTAGCTTTTTCCACTTGAGGGTTTAATCTTATCAGTGCAAACTTCACCTCCCTATTGCATAAATCCAACTAAAGATCCCAGGTGCAATTTACACAGGAACATAGGATTTAATTTTTATTTTGGCAGCAGTAATAGACAGACATGGATTTATTTTATACATTATGTATGTATTACATAAATGCACAAATGTAATTTAGTTTCTAGATTTCATTTTTCAAACATTTTTGTCTAGGCTTGTGAATGCATATTGTTCAAAACTGTAATGAATACTTCTTTGCCTTTACTGCATGTAATTTTCATGACGGCATCTGTCTAAACATTGAATAAATTATTTCAGCCAATGTGTTGCAGCAGTGTGGTGTTACAAGTAAAGTGATCTTACTTGCACTGAAATTCCACATCATTCTGAAGAGGGCATAAACCTCAGGAGCAGGCAGACTATGAGTTACCTTATCTGGCCGACCATCTGCATCTTTCAGCTGAATGTAGGGCTTCTTCCTGATACGGTTGAGGTCTTCGTGTAAGCCATCTAAGAGAAAGGCCAGCAGCTCGTGGGAATCCTGCTGCTGGTAGCCTGAGAACTGAGGGGCAAAGCGCCCCACTTGGGTCTGTGGCAGGAAAACATAAATACAGAAACAGAACTTGTGAGAGGACTAGATTATGAACTGTGAAACATTTGGAGAATAAGTAGTAATTTTCACTTTTCAGTAACTGAAATATGTTGTTCAATTTAACAAACCATTTCTTTCTCACTGAATTTACCTTGAAAGGTCTAGGAGTCACGTAGCTGTATTTTCCAGACCAGAGTTGCTTAATGAGCTCAGCGTAAGCCTTGGCGATCTCCCCTTTCATTCCTAAAGGGTTATCTTCATTGAGTTCATCCTGGTACTTGTCCTTCAGGAAGTACTCAGTGAGTGGAGGAATATTACTTAAACACTGCAGAACACAAACAAAGGGCTAGAGTGAGCAAGACACTGGATGTGTGGACAGGTTGAGAACACATGCTTAAGCAAAAAAATTCAAAAAAGGCACATGGCATCAATGTGCCTAATTATAATGAACAACCCCAGTACCTAATTTCTTCAGAGTGTGCTCTCTGCAGGTCGGTGCAGAGGCTACTACGTTTCTAGAACATCTTCTACAATCTGCCTGGTTTTACAGTGTACAAAATAAAATACAGTAAACGCCAGAAATCTGCAGGGGTTATGTTCCAAGAGCAAGAATTTGTGATGTGGTAAAAAAAAAAAAAAAGAGCCTACAATGCCTATTTTTATAGTGTAAACCCGAAATATGCCCCCAAAACACTTTAATTTCATTTTAAGCTCGGCTTAATACATTACCCATAAAAAAAATGTAAAAGTAAACCTGTATCAGTACTGTACAGTGTACACTGAACTCCCACAGTGTAAAATACCGATGTTACCCCTGTATAGACTGTACTGTACACATTTTCTTTGGTATGCACATTTTCTCTGGTAAAAGCAGGTTAAATACAGTAATAAGCTCCACACAGGGAACTGTTCTGATGCGGAAATGCTGGACTCCAGCCGCCAGAAATGCGTCACAGGGCAGCAGCCAATCAGCAGCAAGGAGTAATGGAAAATGCTCCCCGATTGGCTACTTTCAAACCTCCCGCCTCTGAGTACAGCGGTATTTCACCATCCCAAGACGCGTTTTCTTTGTGTTCTCTCAACAGTACTAAAACATTTATAATATATTTTATATGGAAATGTAGCTGAAATTACGTTAATATTTATGTTAGTAAATTATGTTTTTCTTAATAATATAGCACTAAAATGCATGAAAATGATATATTTCCATGAAAAATGAAAAAAAAAAAGAGTGGAAGATGTCTGCGATTTCCACAATCAATAATTAGTTAGGTTCTAAGAAAAAAATCAGAGAACTCTGCACCGAGAACTCTGTGAATTCACGGGGGTTTACTGTGTAGCTTTCTGTCTCTTTACTAACATTTGTAAGGCTGTCATTTTTTTTTGTGTAATCAACTTTAAAGAAGGCTAATTATTTTCTTGATGAATCAACTATTTGAATGACAATCAGGGTTATCTGTTGCTCATAAAAACTGTTTTGCAGATTCTCAACAAAGAATCACTGAAAATCAAGAAACCTACACCAGCAGGATCACACTATTTTTTGCAGTTACAAATTTCATGTATACAAAATAAAAGGTTTTATTAAACTAGACCCAGCAATTCGGCAGACAGCTCATATTCAATTAGGCTTTAGCAAAGGATTTATTGCAAAACTGCAGCATATAACTGCAGTAAAGAATAAGCCATCTGAATTACTATTCAAGCTTTGAATGCTTCAAATTTTCTAGTTTAAACAGAGCTGACCTACGTAGCATTACAAAACTGTGAGAGGTGAACAAATTACTCTATTAATTATCTCCTAGATTACTTGACAGTTCTTATCATTGATAGCGACAGCTCAGAACACTTGTACATATTTCACACTATACAGACTATGAATATGTGAAGTTGCTTCTACTCTTATTGAATTCACATACAGACTTTACATAAGACAGTCCATGCATAGAAAATAAAGATTATCATTTCTTTCTGTCCACACTAGAAACATGTCAGTAAATGCTGTAAAGGCCAATAAAAGGGGTTAAATATGCCTACCTGTGTAGCGGAGTTCATGAAGCAGGTGTTGCCCAAATTGGAGAGGCCACACAGTCCAGCTTTCTCACTGTGCCTACTCTGGTCTGAATATTCATAGCTGTTATAAGGGGGATATGACGGAAGGCTATAGCTAGAGTTTTTCACACTGCAGTGAAAGAAAGCCAGAGCGAGAGAGAGAAATACAAGGATAAGAAGTACAATTAGTGAAGCACTTGAAGAATCCAAGTGAGCACAAGGTATAACATGGTAAACATGGTCCAAAAAGAAGCTACAGTATTACAAACAAAAAGCTTACAAAGTTCAACCCTCCATTCCTACCTCGTACTAATACATGTAATTCTGTGAAGCCTATAAAGTTCCTGCCAAAAACTCATATGACATGTCATTTTGCAATTAATCCAATATTAATTGTACTTCAATGTAACCATAAAACACTAAATCCAAATATCCTTCAGTGTATTATGTTACAGAACTAGGCAAGCATGCATTGCAACTACAATCTGATGAAGAAATAACAAAATCACATAAATACCTCTTCACTATACTTCATCTAACTATGCTGCATACACACAAGCATAAATGCAAACATCAAACTGAGGATCCTCCATGGCTATGATCAAATATACTAACCTATTACATGCAATTTCTCAATAATAAAAAAAGAATGCAAGCTTCAAACAAACTACACTTCATCAAAATACCATGCGCAAGTATAAACTTCAGATATCCCCGACTTCACCAGACTGTCCTCACAATCAAGCAGAAATGTGCATGCTCCAGGTCTACAGTCAGATAAATCTCCAAGCCCGCCCCATTTTCCCTCCAACTCCTCAGACCAGTGCGAGTGCAGTGTAAGCACATGGCTTTGCAGCACACCTCTGGGTGCAGTGCACGCCTCTGTCCCATTGATCGTTCTGTGCAGCATCGGTGCTCAACACCCTCTCCACCCTGCGCTCTAACTCCACCCTCTCCGGCCTCAGGCACCACCAGCAGCATAGGAGCATCTCCCCTCGGCCGCCATGCCCCGAAACCCACACGGACACCGAGAGAGACGGAGAGACAGAGAAAGAGAGAGAGAAGAGAGAGGTGCAGGAACAAGAGCTCCCTGCTCACTGCTGAAGCCTAGGAACTCTGCAGGCCAGGAGTGACATCCTAACTTGTCCCGTTCCAGGGTAGGTGGGGTAAAGGAGGGGAAAGAGAGAGAGAGAGAGAGGGGAGGGGATATTAATAGCAACAGCAGCAGCAGAAAGAAAGCTAGTAAGACAGGTGGGGGAGGGAGAGATAGAGAGACAGAGAGAGAGCAAGCGAGAGGGGGAGAGAGAGAGAAAGGGAAAGAGTGTGTGAGAGCGTGAGAGAGGGAGGGAGAGAGAGAGAGAGGGAGGGAGAGGGAGGGAGAGATAGAGAGAGAGGGAGAGATAGAGAACCTCCCACTCCACTACCGCAGGCTGAGGTTGCACTATGCTAAGCAATCGACACTCAGTATGGCAGTCTTATTGTGTGACTAAGCATTATTTCTCTGGAGCCCCGGCTCGCTAGTCACAGTCCAACAAATGGACAGCCGATGATAAGTGGCATATCTAGCATGAGCACTGCACTGGGGAGTCCACAGAAACCGAGAGAAGACTTCCAATACAGTATGAAGGTCACATACACTGCAGGAGTATGCAGCAAAGCACACACCAAGAAAATGAGAAGGATAAGAGAGAGGAGGGAGTGAGGGAAAAAGGAAGAGAGAACAAAGGAGGAAGGGAAAAGGGAAGAAAAAATAAAGGAGAAAGCAAGCTGTGGGGCCAAATAGTCTTCGGGGGCCTGCAGCTCCAGCAAAGTTAACATTCGTCTTCATCTACACCGTTCAAGAAAGCCTTATATAACGCCTCACCACTGGACCCGAGCTAAATTATGTATCGGATGCTATTTTAATTCACATGATGCCATTCGAAGCTGACAAGACATCTTTTGGGATAGTGTCCCCAAAATTCCAGCTCACAAAGCAATTATAATATAATCTGAATAATAACAACAATAATAATACCCATTAAAACAGAGATTAAACGTTTCAGCAAACTGTGAAATTATACAAACCATTCAAAGCAACTGAATGCTAGTGCTTTAAAAGCCATACTCTCAAATGCAAGCAATGGCAACAAAGGGAAAAATGTGGAAGAAAAAAAAAATAGAAAGAACTAAAAAAAGAGCACCCCAACATGGTTAGATTTTGGATATAAATGGTATCTGCTCCCGTTGCTTTTTCCTGCATTAGCATGCGACAGAGCAGGAACAAAAACACAAACTAGTTGACTACACTAGTTAAAACTATGCTTATGTCCTTTGATCCACAGCTCTGAGGGCCAGTGTGTGTGCTGATCACATTTATAGCATCATTATGACTGATGATTCTGAGGAATCTTCCAACATCTCCATTTATTTCTGTCCTCATAGAAGTACTTTTTGTTTGAACTGTTAAATATCAAAAATTAACCCAGAATTTCGCTACTGAATTTCGCTACTGAAACATCAGCTTTGCTTACTTAAAGGTTAATATTTATTCAAAGTCATTCATTGTGCTTTGATGTGAATCTTACTGACTCAGAACTGTTCACAGCAGTGCTGATAGGAACCACATGTCTGAAAAGTGTAAAGCCTTTTTTTTAAAATAACAGACGTTTTAGAGACACATTCACATTTATGAGCGAGAGGTAAATACAGGGTGCTCTACAGCAAAATGGTCCCTAAACTTTTTTCTGGTTTTACCATGGTCAACATTACTTAGAAAAACTTAGAAAACATATGCAGATTCACTGGATTTAGATTGTAAACATAGAACTGTATTTGTGCAGACACTACAACCCTGCTTCCTGGAAAGGTTTTGACCTAAAACATATATTTTTAAGTGCAGTCACTGCAGAGAGGAACAAGCAGGATGTTGCAAGACAAAATAGGCCCCATGGAAACCTTTTTTTTTTGTTCTCAACGGTACCATTTTGCCAATGCTGCATATAGTAAAAACACATAGAAAAACATGTAGATATCCTGATCTGGTTCCAATAATAAATAAACAGATTATGCTTTCATGGTACACAATGCAACCACTGGTTCCATTCACCTCATCCATAAAGAAAAGTCACAAGTTTTCTCTACAAAATGCCATTTCACATCAAACCACTTTGAATGATTGTTTACATCTCAGATATTATTTGAGATCAATTACCACAAGCAATACCAGAGATTAAAATTCAGAGGCTGATAAAATTTGATTCAGGTGACATAAAAATGTTTCTTTGATTGATTAAGACTTAAGTTCCTCCCCTTAAAGTTTAAATAATCCAATCAACAGTATTGAACGCTGAACACTGTTCGAACAAAGCTTTATCAGGCTATAACACTTTTTTTGTACTCGGGAACAAGTGTTCACTCTGACAATTAAAAAGCTAAAAGAGGATATGGCACAGTTTTTAGATATCACCTATGTACTTACACTCAACCATTTGACTTTTCAGCTATGCCACCAGTGCTCAAACACTAGCTTCATACCAAAGCAAACATTGACTATGCAGTGGGAAAGGCACCCTGTACAGGCTTCAGTACATTAACACTGAAGTTTTCAAGCATATCAGACATCCTTTGTTTTATATCTTTTGTTTGGCATTACCATCCACAACCAAGGCATTACCATCCACAACCAATCAGAGCAAACCTTGGTGAGGCAGAACTGCACATTGCCGTAGACCTATATGCATTGGAAATACAGAGGCCTTGATACATTTTCCTCATTTTGTATGAACAGAACAATCTGCATCAACATTATCCTAGCATATTTAAAATGAAAATGTCTTAAGGAGGACCCTATGATTCCATGTTCCTATCAGCAGCCATTTGTAAATAACCTCCAAAAATCCACTTAGCTAAATGTGGCTTAAACAGCAATACACATCAGAGAAAATCAGCACACACAGAGACACTCCTCAAGCTGGGCAGAACAACACACAGAGGCTCTGTCCCAATACTCCAAACTGTTCCCCTCTCCTTTCCCTAGTGCGCATTGATGTATGCACGCAGCAAAATGGCTGAGAATTCATGAAGAAAAAGCCTTCCTATGAACTTTCCAGTGGTATTAAGATAGGAACGAGGGAAAGGAGGCTATTTGGTGTACTTGGATGGCCGTGAAGAGTTGAAACACACACAGACTCATGCTGTTGTTTGAGCAGGTTTGCCGACTACATTACACCCTCCCTCCCATAGGCCCCTCCCACTTAGCCACGCCCAACTGGCGCTTACTTCCTGCTGCTGAAGCTGCTGTTATGATTGTTTGTGAGAGATGTAGGGGAGATCTTTGGTAAAGCAGAGAGATTGGAAGCACCAGATGACCTTCAAAAGATAAGAATATCATGAGTTAGAAGAAATCAAAGCCTTTATAAGCCTTTAAAAAACTGAAGCAAGTGTTATTGCCTCGTAAAAACAATAAAATGGGTTATGGAAGCAACAGAAGCAAAGTATACAAAGAGCGTAGTAAATATGCACAAGTATATGAAGGATGGTGACAGAAAAAAAGACTGACTGAGAAGCAGAATAAGAGAAGTTAACATTCTGAAGTCTATATGAAGGTATTTATGTGGTTATACTAATGATAAACAGACAGACTAAAGACTTCCTTAAACTTAAGACTTTCTCTAACACTGCAATCGGGACTAAACTGCTGAACCATCACCCAGAAGAAACATCTTCAAGAAACAGAAACATCTGTACACCCTGTCTGCCTATGACGGTTCAAATGAGAGGACACAAACATGCTAGTCACTTACTTTGGTGTTGTGGAACCACGAGGCCATGTTCCATCCTCATTCTTCTGCTCTATAACTAGAACCTAAACAAAAGTAAATCAAACAAGTTCAGGAAAAAACTCTATTTGTTCCTTTGAGAAAAGAGCATGGACCAAATCATTTTAGTTAGGTCTTGCAGTGCTTGGCACATTCTGATTCTGCTGATCAGTTACTGCCTGCTTTTGCATCTTTTTTAAAATAGTAGTGGCTGAGGTTATCTCATATACAGATATTCAAACCCTTCTGCACTTAATCAGGTATTGAGGTGATACTACCTTTTAAAAAAAAATTTAAGTAATAAATAAATCAGTTGTGCCATTGTGATATATTTCAGATTGAGCATGGAACGCAGAATCATAGAAAGTGTTAGCAGCTAACATTGTTTTATTAAGAGAAACATCACCATGAAGGCAAAGCTAGACTTCTGGTCAAAGGTTTGCAAACACTTGTCATATCAATAGATGTGATAAAAAAATAAGTAATAATATATAGTATTAGATAGTATTATACAGAACAATGTAATTATCTGTTTATAGTCATTTCTTAGCATGAAATGACTTTGAATAGCTATTTGGTCAATGGGATTTGCTCACTGCTTTTAACATTTTAGCATTTAATGATGTTAATTGTATTACAATTACATTTGCTCTGTTCAGATGAGCTGCTATATTTGTTTCTATGCTAAACCATGTCTGAAGGCACCTGTAAACCTGTCAAAGAAAAAGGAGGATATCATCATGAACTGTGTGATGCAAAGAATAGCTTGTGTTGTTCAATACATGGGGATGATCACTGTTAACCATTATATGCCTTAAGAGTTTTGTAATGACCTGACCTGGATGGTGTACAGTGAGACAGTCAGAGCTGTCTCTGTGTTTAAATACTGTACATTTACATAACCGTGTTTTTCCACACAGACCACTCGGAATCTGTAGCTGAAATTGAATGTTTTTAAGGATTATGAAAGTCTTTGCATCCCCTTTAATCATGCAGCATTTCTTTTTAAAGCTGCCTGTAAACTGATTTATTTTTTTACATACATTTGAAAACAGTGATTCCAAACTTCTAAACAGCAGTGTGTATATCATGCACTTTAAAACAGTAGTTGTGTTAACTCTAATTCATAACAAAAATAAAAACAAAGAGTTGGACAAGCTTCTTTTGCTAAATCACAGTCATCACCAGTGAACTTTACCAGTATACGTGTCAAAGTCAGTTCTGCACGTGACTATTATCTCTTTAAATATAAATCTCATAAGATTCATTATGTCTGAGAGGGTTTGAGGACTACTTTGAAAACCAGTCTGTGCATGTTAGTGTCCAGAACATGCTTTCCTACCTGGCCCTGATAGAGCCCGGCATCCTGAATGGTACTGTCTGGTTTGTTCAGAGGCTCAAATGTGTTGCTCATGTATTTGTTCCACAGTCTGGTCTCCTTCTCATCAGGAATGCTGAAGAGTTTGCGCATCTCCTTTTCAATTGTATCTGTGAAGGACAAGTCCCATTTTAGCCATTATATCATTATTAGTTATTCTAGAGTACTAAGAAGAGCAAATCTGGGTCTTCTCTCAGAATGCAGTGGGTAGCCTGTGAGCTGAGGACACAGCTCCATCCTTCTTACACTCCTCCTATTGCATTCAAAGATTAAAAATCAATGAGCACAACAACGCATTTGAATAAACAGCATTCTTGCCAAGACAAACTGACAGTGCCTTTAAAAAAAAGCACCAAAAGATTCATTTAGATTCAAATTTGTTTCACTGTGTTTCAGCAAATTACGAAATGGTCACGTTCACCCTCCAGCTATGAGTTAGATCTGTTTTACTTATATCATCACAGACAAATCATTGCTTTCACACAAATCCACTAGCGAAGTCCTTGCAACAGCCAACTGAATAAAATCTTCAACAGGTTATGAATATAGATATAGCACTGTACTACATTTATCAGCCACTGCTCGCCGGTTTTAAATTTTCTAAACAATACCCTGTCCTTGAACTGTCCTAAGTATTTATTTCAGCACTTTCTAAGAGAAGACTGGCTTCAAACAATATGTGTTTCTGGGCTCTGAAATAGACATCTGTTGAGCCTATGAGCTACGATATAAGCTATAGGCAACTTTGCTTCAGGCTGTAGGAAATTGTTTAAGCAAACAATATTCAAACAATATATAATCCACACAATTTTCAACATGATAAAATCAAAACCAGCTAAACATCTAAATATATTACATATGGTTTCACAATCGGAAGCATGAGTCAGATTTAAATCTTTTAAAAGGAACACACAGCACCTGTTAATGTACTCCTTTTGTTCACATCTGTAAATTAACTATAAAATAAAAATAAAAAATAAATATAATGCGGAGGAGACTCTGTTAGAGCATAAACTGTCATCTGAGCTAAAGAAACACCCACATAAATGTGTCATTGACATTTTAAACCTATTTCTACATAATCAAAATGTGCTTTTGGTCATATGAACTTACCATATATGAAATTCACCGATCACAGTAAATAAAAGGGGATAAAAACAGGAAGGCACATTGCAATGTATTGCAAATTTATGATGCGAGCCAGGTTAGGGCACCCTCTCTTCATTTGAATGCTACTGCTACTCCTATACAAAACACTGCAGCATGATTTTGCATGACTCCATGTGCTGCTAACCAGCCAGCTGCCTTGTCGTTTTGATGGAGCACTTCAGTTTGGCACATTAAAGAGCAAATCTTTGTGTTGTGGCTTACAGAATGCACTAGGAATGTACTAGTGTGTTTTTGTGTCTTTTAGTCTAAAAAATCATCCATCAACCAGTCTGGCTATAAACACGCCTGATTCTGATTATGCCATAAAATTAATGGTTGGTGCATTCCTAATAAAAAACGTGTGTGCCAATAACACTGCTCACTTTCACTTGATCTGAAATGAATGAATGAGAGTAGGGGTGACCTACTTTGCCGCAGTCATGCCCATCATAAACACAAACACAAACACAAGTGCAACAAAGTAAACTTACCTATTGTGTCCGCTTTGCTGAAGCGCCTAGTGACAATATTGTCCATGTTGCTGTCTTCACATAGTTTCAGCTCGGTGAGGTAGACCTCTACTTTGCAGTGCTTCACGAACATACCCTGCTCAACCACCTGAGGAGACCAAAGCAAATATGTTCATCAACAGAACTTTCCTGTGCTCCCTACGAGTCACTGCTGGTCCAGTGCTGCTCACCACAGCTTATTTAAGACACTGGGGATGCTTGAACCAAGATCTGTGAAATTAAAGAAAGGCATTTCTCTAAGTCAAAGCCATTACTTTATAGCCATCAGGCTATAAATGAAATGTGATTTTAATATATTCAATCATTTAAAGCTTTACTGTGGAGAAAAAGAAGAAAAGCCCAGTAGTTCTGTTTAGAGACAAAATGTATGGGGCATTACAACTTGCAGCTAAATTTGTCAGCTGCTTATGGTTAGATCTAAAGGGACTGCACTCACAAATGTGTTACTTTTAACACTAACTGCGTAAGTTATTGTGCTTCAGTTAAACAAAACTTTCAAGGCTCTGAGAAAGGGAAAAAACATCTACAATATTGGTATAACCCAGAATGGAAATGGCAAAAGTCAAATCTGTGAAGCATTTAAGTAATTAGACATTTATGATACAATTTATGAACAGTTCCAAAAGCAAACAATTTGCTAATTATATCAGTGACGTAAAATCCAGGTGTAAAGTCAAGAAACAGGGACTCGGTATTCCATAATGGCAGTAACTGTGTTGCAACAAGTAAGTCAGAGTGACTCTTAATTTAGCAACCAAGCACAGAGACAGCTGAACGAACCCATCCTATTTATTTCACACAAGCCCCTCCACTGGCGACCCAACACACCATAGGGATAAACTGCCTCAAACTCTTGGTTCAGACTGTGATTTCAACAAAGACAAAGGGCATAAAGCAATATTTTGCACTCCGAGCCCAATTATTTTCCTCCAGTTGTGCCTCCAACATGCTCTCTCCCTTCCTCTCTCACTCTCTTCCTCCCCTTCTCTCTGACCTCAACCGGCATTCCTCTTCTTTCAAAACAAGGACACCCAAAATCAGGCACCTAGAGTCAGACCCTAGGCTGCACGAAGACACAAAAACACACTATATTCCAATCGACTTCCATTCAGAACCAGAAGCCCCAAAAGTGAGAAAATGGAAGAACCTCTTGCATGTTGTGCCTAGCGGATCGCTCCATGTACCGTTTCAGTCATCCAGAGCCCCTCTGAAAATAGAAACACACCAGCCACTTGATACTCCCTACGACATACATGGCAAAAAGGGGAGGATCGACGGGGTAAAGAGACACTCCAGAAGCAGCCATGATGCCATGACTGGGTAAATTTGAACAAGCAGCATGGCTGCCCATGTAGCGGAAGTAAGGATGGCCTGATCGGTCATGGTAGTGTCAACATTTAGAAATATAATAAAGAATTATCGACAAGTGCTTTTAGACATCTACATATTAGTACTTGACCAAAACTGTATTTCTCATTAATTAACCAAAAAATTGTGTTCACTCATTTATTAAATTATTATTCACAATCAAGAAGAAATTTGTCAAAAAAAGTTATATCAAGAAAAATACTTGAAAGAAGTCCCCATCAAAACAATTTATTTTTAGTTCTGAAACACAGTAGACCAATGTTTTCAAAATAAACAGTGCAGAGTTGATTAATGACAAGAAAACATTTCCATTATAATGCCATGCAAATACACTCTACCACAACCTCTTAATTTGTTGTTGCTCGTAAACAGACATTTGCGCCATATAGATGAAATCCAACCATAAAAAATAATTTAGATATTTAACTTAAAACACTGCTTCATCATGAAAAACACACTAAAGCCACAGCTGGGCAATATTACATCTTCATTACCAAGGTTTTTGCTCCTACATCATATAAGACATTTTTATGCACAGTCTAGCTGATACATACCTTTCGGGCAATGGGTTCCTGGCTCTCAGTCAACGCATACCAGCTCACCAGCTTATTCCAGCCCTCAGTAGGCACAAGGATGTAGTCCAACTCATCGATAAGATGCTCCTTAATAGCAAGGACATCACCATCTAAAAACATACAAAGACAAGCAATGGTCAGTTGCATGGATAAGAGCTTACGTTTTACTGCACAATGTTGTTTCCTGAGAATACAAAGAATGTTAAGATTATTTTTTTATCTTTTTTTATATTTTTCATTGCTTTCTCAGCTGTGATCAGATTTTAGCTGTTACCTTGCAGAAAAGCTTTCTTTAATCTAGGTAATGCAGCTATTCAAGCCACTATGACACAAGCTTTCAGCTCTAAACTACCACAGCATTTAAGCAGCTGCTAACCTTTAAGGAGACCCGAGTTATCCACCGGTCCAGGATAGACATTCTGGTCACCCATCTGGTACTTGTCCCAGCTGTCAAAGCCCACATATTTCTTCCACTGTTTGAACCAGTGACTGTCTATTAAGTACCTATGAAGTACCACAGGGAGGGTTACATTTGATTATTTGAATTTACACATGAGAAAACAGCAGCATGCACGTGAACATTACCACATGGTTCACATTGTTGATATAAAAATAATATAAACATTTCTCTGAGATGATCAAGTCTCAAGTCTCCAAGAGAAGAATCACAAAGAATCCACAATTCTGTCACATTCCTTTTTTTCCTGTGTTGTCTCTGCCCACACCAGCATTATCTAAAGGCTATCCATATGTACTTTTATGCTTACTCAAGGACCATAGAATTTAAAGACAGTTTTTGCTTTCAATTTGAAAAATCTTCAGGTCTAAGATGACACACATTAAGCTTAAGCCTAGATAAACCTAGGCATTTCATTGCTGAATCAGCATTTACCCAACACTTCTGAGGCTTTTCCCAAGTCCATTTAACACTATTAAAGAAGGTAGGTGCTGATCACCCTGACTCAACAGTATGTTCAACTGACATAAAAGTCTCTCATTCACTATCTAAGGTCTGTGGTGTGTAGTCTTTGGCCGATTCCCACCTCCAGGACTGAAGTACAGATTTGAGAAGCAGAATCACACCATTAGGTAAGGATGAAGAGCCTCTCGGGCAGAATTGCGTGATAGAACAGGAAAAACTGGACTCTGTGGTGTATGTGTGCTCTGCAGGTCTGAGGCTGGGGCTGAACTTGCTCTATCATGTTGGAGCTGGCTCTGCTCAGCTGGAGAGGAGAGCTAAATGACAGGTGCTCCTCTCGTCTCCGCCCTGAATGGAAACCTTAGCGTTTGCCAACTACAGAACAGACTCTGGCGAAGAAATGTGAGCGTTTTGACTCCCGGCTGTCAGGCTATATCAGACTATGTTGATGCCCAGAGCCCGAAACCTGTTTTGAATGGAATTTATGTTAAAAACCGTTATCGCTCTCTGCTGGTCAGCTAACGGCTAACGGCGACTAGCTGTCAACACGGCTTTTCTTCGCTCTATCTCGGTCCGAACAGCCCCGGCAGGGACGAGCCGCGGCGGGTTCAGGTGTCAGGAAGAACAGCTGTAAAGTCTCACCACGTATCCCCTTTCCGAAGCTGCGTTTTGAGCAGCGCTGTGATCTCTCCTCTCTGAGTCTCCAGATCCGCCGCTCCTCCCTCCGCCATCTTTCCTTGGGCATCGCCCGCTGCATTGTGGGAGAGTAGAAGTGGGGGGGCCGAGGTTTGCGTCAGGCTGAAGATTAACCAATCAGAGGCTTGGATTCTGCACGACGGACAGTGGTGTTCAGCCAATAAGAGAATAAGAAGCTTTAACCGAAACGGACTCTTGAAGAACCTAACCAATCTACTGCTGGCATTCTTCATAACAGGCATAAGTATTCAGCCAAGCAGCTGCCTGCGCTATGTGAAAGTAGGGAGGCGTGAACATGAACACTATGTACACACAAGCACACACACACACACACACACACACACAATCGCTGGGTGAATAAGTTCTAGTGATTTTGTGATTTTTAAAATTGGTGGGACATGTCTATCCCTCATATTATGGCTGATGCGCCCATGCATACAAGGTATCTCAAGCAACAATTATAACATAACAGAGGCATAAATAAAATAACACCCCTTTACATTATTTCTCCAATACTGAATGTGACAAATTAAACTCAGCAACAGAGACCATTTCGTCAGGGAGTTAGTGGGTCACAGGTAGAGTCGAGTTTTTCCACACCAAACTCATCCAACCACATATAAACACAGACTATATGGACTCTAGTGGTTAGGGAGTTGCCCCTGTGATCAGAAGGCCATGGGTTTAAATCCCAGGACTGCTTGTGGCATCACTACAGCCCAGTGGCTTTTAGTAACTTGGCATTTTAATACAGAATTAATTCATTCTTTTATACTGTATTATTATTTCACAATACCTGTTTGAGATTTCCTTTCGTTCTGGAGATCTTGAAGATGATCCATCCAGGGATGCAGAGCATGGAAGACAAAGCCAGGAGCCATCCCAGTGCATATCCCCACCAGGGATACACATATATACGGTTGTATTTCAGAGGTGTGTATTTGATGAGGGAAAAGCAAATGTGCCGTATACATGCAGAATAGAGCAAGAACAAGGATAAGTTTTACCAAGGATTTCGAAATGTTTACCATGTTTGTTTTCCAATAAGACTGCTCAGTTCATCTCCAAAAGTTCATTGACAAATGTATATTAAAAGTCATAGACATTATTTTGGAAAAAGCTCGACATTTGAGAATATTCTGTAACATCAGGAATTTTTTTCGTCACTGATATGTTATTACTTGCTTTCCGTAGTTGAAATCTATATGGAAAACAACATGAATTTTGGGTGAAAAACTTCTAGTACTTCATTAGAGGGCCTGGGTGGTGTCCAGTCATATCCTCAATATTATCACAGAAGCTATCAGCACCTGAGAGAACAGTGGCAGCTGTAAAACCCAATCTAGAGATCAACGTTTGTCTGGCCAGTGCATTGGCATAACACACTGCTATGAAATATTGATGTATACCATATGGCCAAAAGTATGTGGACATTGGATTATCACATCTATATTAGATTGTTGCACATCCCATTCCAAACCTTAAGTATTAACACAGCGCTGCAGAGGGCTGGGCCACAGTCATGCTAAGAGAAGAAAGGCCTTTCTGCAATTTCACAAAACAGAAAGCATATAGTGGTCTGAAATGCTGTAGCATTAATGCTACCATTTACTGGAATTAAGGGATCTAGTCCAAACCTTAAAAACAGTCCCGGACTGTTATGCCTTCTCTACAAAACTTCACTCCTCGCACTATGCATTCTCCTGGCATCTGCCAGTCTCACCCATCACACTACTATATAGCTAAGCATGAGTCATCACGCCAGAGAAGACATTTCCACTCCTCCAGACTCCAGTCTTAGCATGCTTTACACCACTCCAGCTGACTCTTGGCATTGCACCCCAGGATCAAAGCCTTCATGGAATCTCATTTTACAGAGCCCAGTTCTTCTGCTGGTGTTGCTTCCAGGGGCACTTTGGAACTAACCCTTACCTGAACCAAGGATGGGCAATTTTTACATGCTTCAGCGCACTAGTGGCTCCATTCTGTGAGTTTGCATGGTCTACTGCTTTGTCGCTATGCTTTCAGTTCACAATAATATCACTTACATGGATGTCAGTGAGTTTCATCAGCACCAGTACTTAACATCACTTGTCTTTTCTTACCATTAACCCAGGCAATACAACTGGCCTCAAATATGGCTACAAAGAGCAGACATATGCCAGAGGCTGCATAGTAGTCGAATAGCTGGAAGATGTACATCCCTCCCTGTCAATCACACACATACAAATGTATAACAGAGAAAACTATTCGGTTATATAGCAGTGATTCATTGGAGTTTAAAAAAACAGGACTGTAGGTGGTAAAATCATAACAAAGCAGAAAATCATAACAAAGCATTAAATCCGTTTTATTCATTGACACAATATTATTTTATTTATGGCCCGATTAGCATTCATATGCACGGCCTGTCCAAAGTCTGGGGACACCTATTTATTCCTAAAATGTTTTTACTTCATTTGTGTATGTTTTCTTTATCTGCTCTGGCTACAGTAATGTAAACTAATTGGATTTATTTTGAGTAAATACAAAAATGACATATATTTCATCACTGTCTGAATAAAATGTCATATCTCCAAAATGGCAGCTTCACAGGGGAAGCAAAAAACTTTCATATGTAATAATGGAAGTTAAAATAAACTTATTTTGGAACCTTTTTGAAAAGATGTAAAGATCAAATTTCCAGTTATGTAAAAAAGTGAACAACAGCACACATGGAGATACAAGGTTTTGTTCCAACAGCAGCAAAACACACTTGTTCACAAATGTCTCAAACACAATGTCAGTGTAACAAAGGCAAAACAAGTAATGTTATTGTGAGTGAAAGCTTACTTGGCTGTCTAGTCCAAGGAAGATAACCATGATGAAGGAGCAGCAGGCCCACAGAGGAGAGAAGGGCGTCATCGAAACAGCTTGGGGTACACAATGCAGGCCAGGCCAGGGCCTAAAATGCATCAAGATGTGGGTCTAATCAGCCACAAACACTATTAAAAAAAGCGACGCATTAACTATAAACCAGAACAGAGAGAAGTAGGACAATTTAAAATCTGCCCTGTCATCAGACAAGTTGCCAGCAATTCTTTACACATTCATCAAGCAGGTAAATTTTATTTTGGAAATGAATAATCTGGTTTTATGAAATAATAAATAACAGCCCTATGGAGAATTTGCCTCAAACAAAAATGACATCATGTATTTCTAGAAAAAATACTGTTCGGCCACAGATTCGGCCACTTCTGAAATTGGTACGTTCTGCTCATACTACATAAAACCAAGGATAGAGAAGATGGCAAAGCCAGCCACAAAGCTTGTACCACTATTCAGGAGGGAGAGGGCCAAGCAGTCACTGTAAAGAATGGAAACATATTGCCAGAAGCAACAGTGACAACAACTCTCCATATTTTACACAACGCCTTGAAATGAGGGGGGTGGCACGTATATAGAGCACTGTGATTCTAATAGAATTCTTCCAATATGGATGTAAAAAACTCATGGCAGATTCAACTTTTCATTTCCCAATGGATTCTAGAGCGTACCTGTAGCAGTTGTTGTACTTGTTGTAGCTTCCTCAGGCTGTTAGACTCCCTAGACAAAGGGCATATAAGAAGGAAATTTGGGTCCCTGCATCCATCCATCTGGTTAAAAAAAGCAATGGTGTAAAACGATGACAATTACCACACAACTGTATTTTTAACCAGATACCTGAAATCTCTACACTGTATTAATCGGCTGAAAAGCAAACAATCCTCTAAACTGCTGAACATTCAATTTTAAGTAAGCAGGTTTAACAATCAAATCTTTTAATTGTCAAAAACAAATTTTTGCATCATGGAAGCTCATAAAGTACATCTGACAATATTATTGGAACCAAACCTTAAATTTTGCCTGGACAAAAGTCTTGTCATATACAAAAATAATGTAGAAATTATACATATACTTTCCTTAGAATACACAAACATGCTACAATAACATCAGAACATAAAGTCACGGTGCGTTGGAAAAAATAATAACGTGTATGACTTCCGTGAGCTTGAAGGACCGCATCCATACATCTTGGCAATGACTGAAATAACTTGTTGATGAAGTCATCTGGAATGGCAAAGAAAGCAGTCTTGCAGGACTCCCAGAGTTTGTCGAGATTCTTTAACAAGTCCATAAAACAGGTGTTACGGACTTTAACAAGCTGTGAACATCAGGACACTTTTTGACTGTTACTATGTCCTTATGTGACAAGATGTAACCCCAAACCATGATTTTTTCCTCCACCAAACTTTACCGTTTTCTGGGTGAATCTTGGGTCCATGTAGGTTCCAACAGGTCTCCTGCAGTATTTGCGGCATTTGAGGCATTTCTGGCTAATAAAGGTACCAGTCATTGACACATAAGGAAATAGTAACTTAAAAATAGTAACTTAAAAAGGCATGTAACTCATAATTTCCACTTTTTTCCACAAAGCTGAGCCTTTTATCAAGACATAATCAAGTGCTGGTCTAAAACTTACCTTGCACTGTCAATGCAAAAAAGTTCAGTGTATGGTCAGTTAGAGTACAAAATGGGGTTGTAGTGGTTTTTAAACCAACCTCTGCCTGGACTGTCCCTCCCTGTCATTAACAACTCATGACTCATCTTTCACCTCAAAGATAATGACAGTAAATCTATTGGGCAGATCAGATCAGAAGAAAACATGTCTATGATGAGGTGTTTTAAGAACAATGTTGAGATGTTTTTCAAAACTTGAATGAATATGCAGACCTGAACTACAGGTGAGATTCTAGCTGGAGTTATAACATGATTTACAAACAGCAAGAACACTTTACTTCAATCATTACTATTTTCATATTCAAAAATTCACAGGGCTGTCTACATAAGAACAACTTTCAGCTCAAGGAAGAAGCCAGATAATTTATCAGGTAAGTAAAGCAAGATTTCTTTATTATTGAACACTATATTTAAATGCTAATTTTATGTCTTTGCCTAATTTTACCTAATGGTGTTAGTACAGCTGCTTGTTAAAATGCCTCATTTTTTCATCTTGAGGTCCACTTTGATGTAGTTACATGTATTGAAACAGCCTTTTTATCAAGACAGTTTCTTACCTGTTAACAGCCAAGGCTCACTGGTGTGGGCGGGGAGCAAAGGCAAGTCAGTCTGGTCTGATACCACAGAAAAGTTACTGTAACACAGATTGCTGAAAACGTAAAAGCTGGCCAAGATAGAAAGGTGTTGGAATACAGTTTGTCTCAGGTTTCTGTCCATGGGGCTGTGTAGCCGCAGATTGATCAGAGTGCCCACGTTAACCCGTCACGTGAGCTTCAGAACTGCACAATGGAGCAATGAAAGAGGGTGAACTGGTCTCAGCAAAGCACTTTATCTTTACTCATGTGGGTGGGTGCGTGTGCATCATTTACCAGGGGAAGAGATGGCACCAGGACAAAAAGGAAATGACAAGAATGTAAGAAGCCTTGGGTCAAGTCATTCCTGTGGATGTTACTTTGACACACATGACCTACATTAACATCATGGCAGACCACGTACAGCCCTTCATAGCAATGGTATTCCTTAAAGTCAGTGGTTTCTTTCAGAAAAATGAGCCCTGCCACACCACAAAAAATGTTCAATAACGATTTGAGGAACACAACAAAAAAGTTCATGCTGTTTTCTTGGCTTCCAAATTTCCCAGATCTCAGCCTGATCAGGCATCTTTTGGATGTGCTCAACAAGCTAGTCCAATCTATGGAGTCCGCATTGCATTACTTGCTGGTCTTAAAAGGATCTTCCGCACACCTTCAAAGGTATTGTGGAATCCACACCTTGATAAGTCAGAGCTTTTTTGGCAGCATAAGGGGGACCTACACAATATTAGGCAGGTGGTTATAATGTTACAGTGGATTGTGTATGGACATGTACATGTTTTTTAATGTACAAATAAAACAATACTCTGGCACTGTTTCACTAAGAATAGTTTTAATAAAGGTGAGCAACGAAAAACAGCCACACTGACTCATGGATTGCATAAAATCTATTTACATCATAAATATATTACCTACATAGAACAATTTCAAACTAGTTCTACATATTGAGTGGTAACTTGTTTATGCATTGGGTGGATCAACCAATGATGAGCAGGTTAGTAGTCCTTCTACAGGCTGTTAATGAAGGAAAGCCTGAAGCAGATCAGTAGTGCCTTATTGGATACTGGTGTCTTCGTATTACACGATAGGTATGGACTGGCTTATACACTTGTCAACAGAAAAGAAAGAAAATTCATGTAGGCTGGTCAAAACACATAGGTGTGAACACAGTCTGGTCCAATCATGACAAACACACCAGTGTGAGAGTACTTATGGAGACATTGTGGTCATAGGCTTAAAAAATGCTCAAACAGTCTGTGTGTATGTTTATTAGGGGGTGGTGATGTTGGGCTTGCACACTTTAAACTAGTACCCACTGGTTTATTCTGATTAAGACAATGATTATAACCTAATGGTGGGAGGGGGAAGATTTCCAGTGTACTCTCTGTCCACTACTAGATTTCTCCAGTTAAAACCTGCAAACATTCAAAGCCAAGTAGTAACCCATGCATAGAATCCTCACATGAACACAACTTGGCTTGCAATAAGCCAGTTAGTTTTCATCATGCATTGTCCTTTGTCCTTTATAAGCTTCAGCAAACCTGAAATTCTGCAACATCACGGTCCACTTATTTTTCTGCCAACTAATCAGATCAAAAGGGGAGCATGAAACTGTATTTTGATTGGCTGAGGTTGTGGAGGCAGTGCAGAAATACAATGGTGCTGTTTGTAGAGACTGTAAAGAGTCTGGTGGATCTGTGGGTTAGCTGCCCTCCTGGGGCTCTGCCTGGGGTATGGGGGAGAGTGTCTGGGTGCTGCAGATCGGTGACGTCATCACCACTGTCTCTACACCCATTCCTCCCACACTGAGGCCTGCAGCCTTACGGGAGCAGGCAGAGCAGATGTAGTCTTCATTCTCAGCCATCTCACATGACACACCTACACACACCTGATGGAACCACTCATCACATCCTCCATCACACTGAACCCAGTCCACCTGAGAGAGAGAGAGAGAGAATATCTCATATTATAGGCTCTTAAAGGTCCCATGACATGAAAATTTCACTTTGTGAAATTTTTTAACATTAATATGAGTTCCCCTAGCCTGCCTATGGAAATTGCCATAGGTGTAAAGACTGCTTTGGTCATCCTGCTCCGCCGTTCAGAGAGCGACAGCTCAGATGGCCCGATCTGGAATCTGGCCTCGCATGACGTTATAGGGGGAAAGGTTCCCCCCCCACTTCTCGTTCTTTGCCCTCCCAGAGAATTTCGCACCCCTCCCCTAAAAAATTAACTCCACCAACTGTCATGGCTTGCAAACGAGCGACGCATGGCAGTTACTGGGTGTGTAGATGTAAAAATGAGCACAAATGTATTTTTTTTTGTTCCTTCACACACGCCTCTGAAGAACCAGTGGATTAATTTTATTTTTTCTGGAAATGCGCCGACACGACTTCCTAAAAATGTGTATGTCTGCGCCAAACATTTCGCCAAAGACTGTTTCTCAACTTGGGACAGAGCTGGTTTTGCTGAACGGCTGAAAATTAAGACTGGATCAGTCCCAACTCTCCCTGGACAAGTCAGTCAACTTAACGCTATTTAATTTTGTTGCTTTGCTGTATATGGTTGCCTAGCTTTTTACTCTTAGAATGTGGCCGTACCATTAGCTCTGCAGCTAACAGCCCAGTTAGCAGGCTACTGTCGCAAATGTAAAGGGTAGATAGCATAAGGTATGTGTGTGAATGGTGTGTGAATACACACATTAACTTGAGTATTGTACTTCTTTGTTTTTTTGGACAACCGCGCTGCTGTTCGTCCACGAGCTGTTGCTATACACTGTAAACATTAGCGCACAGTACCGCAAGTTGGCCCCACCCCCACCCTGCCCCGCCTCTATCTTCCTCACCCCGTCTCTCTCCTCCTCCTTATCATTTAAAACTACAGACGCAGAAATGACGCGTCCTGGGGAAATCTCATTGTGGGACTGGCTCTAAGTGGCTGTAATTCTGCACCAAGGCTGAATTTCGGAAAGAGACTTCAGATACAGTATTACGGGACCACTAAGACCTATATAAAAGCATTAAAAAAATCAGCATGTCATGGGACCTTTACATCATGCACTACTGTATACAAACGCAAAGATTTCATGAGGAGCTTGTTTAACATTAACTTCTTTGTACTATTACAACACACCACGTTTCATTTATTTATTATGTTGCAACATCACGTTATCAAGTTGCAACACACCACGTTTCACTGCCAGTTACTAGAGACAAGTTACTGAGTTTCTTTTAACTTTACTGAGTTATGATCACCTAAGAACAAATTTGACAAAAAAGGCAAACAAAGGCTGAGGGAAAAAAACGAAGAAAAGGTGGCAAGAAATGATCTTACAGAGCTTCTGTTTTAGATTCTCCAAAATTAATGTTAGTGTATTTTTTACACCAACTTCACTTGAGAACCTCTGAACTTACCCACATATTCCTTTATATTTTCAGAACCAATGTGTATACGCTTACTTATTTTATTTGCTTAGTCACTTACTTTCATAAGCTTAGGTTCATCAGCAGGGAACGCCCATCGCTATATTAGGGGCAAAGAAGTTGAATTATATGATGCTTCATTCCCAGCCTTCTGTTACTGTGTTAGTCAGCCAGTGACTAGGGGTATAATAACTTTCTTACTAACCTTGTCCTTGCATGGCCTCTGGCAGTTCTTTGCTGCACAAACAGCATTTTCATCGTTGGAGTCCTCTGCACCTGACCAGTCATACTTGGAGGGAATGTCCAGGATCTTCTTTTCCTTTTTCCTCTCAATACCTTCTTTGGCAAATTCAGCCTTGGCTGCAGCTTTCTCTTTCCTCTTCCTCTCTTTCTCTTCCTTGGCAAGACGCTTAGCGAGCTGCTTGAGCTCACGAGACCTGTCTGGGTTGAGTTTGAGCTTCTTTTTCTTGGGCTTACCCCCCACTTCCAGAACCCTTTTCGTGTCTTTGCATTTTGGTCGCCCCTCCATGCCAGTGGTAGCCAGTAACAACTGTTGCTCGGCTCTCTCCAGTTTCCTCTTCCTCTTCTTCTCTACATCCTTCACTTTCAGTTTCATAGGCTTCTCCAGGAGACCCTCTTCTGACTGAAGGAGGGGGAGGAAGGGAGAGAAAGAAGGGGAGAGAGCGAGAGAAAGAGGGAGAAATGAAAAGAAAGTTGAAGAAAACATTTTCAGGGAAATACATGAACAAAATGTATAGTCATGTGTCTAAACCTATTTATTTAATCACTAGAAATAAACACATGACTGAAATAGGCCAGGCTGAAATTTGCAGATTTCTGCTCAAAACAGGAGCCTGGCTATCAGTGGTCATCAATTTATTATTTTAATCTTGGCAAATTGCATATGTAAGTAACATGAGGACGTCATATTTGAAAGCTGTTGCTATACCTTTTCCAAAATGCTAAAGCATAACTATGCATGACTCTGCTAAATGGCCAGCCGCCTTTTACTTTTGATATGGAGCTTTATTTGACTCATGTAGTTCAAAAAGGCAACTGATTTTTAAATTTACTAAGCCAGTTTGCCCATTAAAGAGCAAATAATGTTATTTATGCGCAATGTTATGTGTTTATTGCATCTTTTGCTAAAAAGTACTACAAATGTGCTTTCATGCCTTCAAATATGGGATACCTCAGTGTAAAGAAATTGGGAAGAATTGGGACCTGTCCCATTTTGAAATGTCTATCACAGACAGCAAATGACAACAAATGAGTAAGCTATGTGAGTCTAATGGTAATTGTGAGGTCTGATGTGAACTAAGAGAGAGGACACACACAAAGTCACAACCTAACAATTCTGGATACCTTTATCCCAAAACATTCTTTGTGCTCTGCCTTTATCATTGCCGGGAACGTGGACGCATGCTTACCTCCATGACCTGCAGGAAGCGCTCTTCTGACGGGGGATGTGTGGCCTGCAGAATCCTCCAAATGTGCTGAGTCTCATCCAGAGAAACCTCCAACAAATCCCCTTCCATCATGAGCTCCTCTAGCTGGGCCTTGGCTGTCGGAGACAATTCCAGCACCGGCGGTTCCAAACTGCGGGGTACTAGGGGCGTCTTCCTGGGCTGCTTGCGTGGCGTGGTTGGGTCTGGGTAAAAACAGGATGGAACCCGTTTACTCTCCCACTAAACTGACCTGACCTTGGCGTTACTTTGGATTACGACTGAAGTTCAGCTCTACCAAACTGTGTGTGCTGGGCAAGTGCTCTTCCTTTAGGAGTCACATGCCTAAAACTTTGGATTTTTAGGATTTTCTGCCCATAATGCCTCATGTAACCATACCTATGGTAATGAAACCAGCCTAGCAAACTTCATAAGCATGGAGCGGTATGACTTATAGCCCTCTTTCATAAAGCATGATGTATGCAAGGTTAGACAAGCTCTTCTTGCTTTTACAGGGAAAAAAACAATTCCAGGTGTAAATGCAGGATAGGCAGACTAATTTAGAATAATCTATATAGAGCTATGCTGACATTAGTTGGCACAAAGACATAAACAGCAGATCTTTTAAGTCCTGTAAATTGCAAGGTGGGATCTCCATGGGATCTCTCCTTCAGATGCTCAATCAGACTGAGATCTGGGGAACTTGAAGGCCATGTCAACACCTTGAACTCTTTCTCATGATACTCAAACCATTCCCGAACAATTTTGTGGAGAGTGGCGGAGCACATTATCCTGCATTGTGTAATCTGTAACATACTGTGTTCTAATACTTTTCTATCAAGGCCAGCATTAACTTCATTAGCTATTTGTGTTACAGTAACTCTCCTTTGGGATTGGATCAGACAGGCTAGGCTTTGCATCTCACGAGCATCAGTAAGCTTTGTGTGCTTATGAACCTGTGACAAAAATATTTACTTCATCTGTCAGTGGTTTTCATGTTGTGGCTGATAGGTGTAGGGACAATATTTTTTTAAGGCAAAACAGAACATCTATACAAATGTGCCTTGATGCAAACAAACAGCACTATGTGTCCACAATACATTTAAAATGAACACTGAATTTTTAAAGCTGTGACAGGACCCCCTCACAAGAGCACCCTCATAAGCTGCTGGGTTTTAAGGGTGCTGTGAAACAGAGACTCCTCAACAAGCGAGGAATAGAATGCATTGTTAAATGAAGTTTTTGCCCAATAAAATATTAGACATTTTACTCCAACAATCAAAATAGAACTTGTGAAAACAATAACAGTGTGAGCATATCACTGCTGCATCAAAACACAATTTGTTCTGTGTCTTCTCTCACACATATATCTGACCCTGACAGTTAAGTATTTTTCTGTTGATACAAATAATTTCAGCCTTTGTTAAAGCCTGTGAACCTTGACATTCTTAAATTAATTCTCTTAACATGACTAAGACAGTAATACATCAAAAGAAGCTAGTTGTCCAAACTTAAAATGTTGAATATCTAATTAATTGTATAATGCACAATAATCTGCCATTTTCTACAAAATCCTCACAAGTTTTAATGTGCATGAGGAACAGAAACACAATTTGCATTTTTCCATGCTCATACTGCATAACTTACTTATGAGCTAATTTAAAGTATTACAAACTAGAAACATGGCTTAAAGACTTAGAACATTGAGTTCCTGTGTCTATTACTCACTCTGGGGACAAAGCTTGGAGGCAGAAGAATAGGCATGCTCTGCACAGAAAGAAGGTGTGGCTGGCCACATGTGACTGACAACCTCTTCTGATTTCACAGGTATCTCCTCATCACAGAACAGATAGGGCTTTACCTCACCAGAGTCCTGGAAACAGAGACAGACTTTAATTTTATATTGATACCAACAGAACCTATATTCAGTACATTATCCAAGGAATATAACACATCAAAACATTCTATTATACTGTTTTAACATTCTTTTTTATCTGATACTGCTGGATGATGTATACCTTTAAAAGAAACAAAACAGAACAAAAGAGTTCCATCAAAAGAAGCAATGTCAGGTTAGAAAGACACTCTTTTAGCTAGTACTTTGTGGTCATGGGTTTATTGACTTTATTGATGGAAACGTAAGACAAAAATCAGATACCATGACACCGTGACATTTAGAAAACACTGTGAACTTTATCATCAACATGGTTCAGAACTGCTATGCAGTTTTTGCTTGACTTATTTGCATTATTTGTCTCCCTAAAATGTATATTTTATGTGATATGTATGCATAAAGATACCTTCATGTCATAACCGTAAGTTTCGCGGATGTCCTCGTCTGAGTCTGTCTCCTCATCATCATAGTCCAGTGAGGGTCGTGGTGAGGTGGCTCTGCTAAAGCCTGCCTGCTGGAATGTCTGAATGTGTCCCTGAAAAGAAAATGAATATAACAGCAATTGTTATTTTTAGTTCAGTTTGGAGAACCACAGCAAATCCAACATTAAAGCCACACAGCATACATTGCGCTAATAAGGCACTACATTCACTGTCCTGGAGAAAAGAGGAAGAAGTAATTGAGTCAGTATTTGATGTCCTGTTATGAATTCAGTTTTTTGTCACAAAGCAAATTTACAGATAGGAAGTCCAGAACTCTAATGACTAAGCAGTGTGGCAACAAGCCAAAGAAGAAACTCCTTGAGATCATATGACAAAAACAGACACAAAAGGAGACCAAAAGGAAACTTCCTGTGGGAGGTGTCATATCAAAGTTACAGGAATTTTAAAATGACAAGATTAATAAAAGACAGGACAAGGAGAGGAAAAACAGGTAAGTTGTTATCAAACATTAAAATATTTGCTAAGCTCTATAATGTCCAATTCAACACTCATAAGTATATAGTCTACCATATTTTCATAGTAGTTATGTAATTCACAGGAATTAATTTTAAGATTAATAACACTATGCCTAGAATTCAGGGGTTAAAAGTCTAGAGGAACCTTTAAGGGTGTTTTCACATACAGTCCTCTTTAAAGGAACTGAACTCCGTCCTCTAGAAGTGGAACAGAAAGGGAACCTTTTATGTTCACAGTATGAGTTCATTTGAAAGGGGACACGGTTCTCTTTCTGCTCCACTTCAGCTCAGATGGGGCCTCCATTTTTTTCCTGTTCACACTTAGTTCCTCATCCAACCTGCCACTGCTGTCTCTTCACGTTCCTCACTCTTGGGATTTTTTTCTCCATAAGTGTAGATAGTTAAAAGCTCTACCAAACTTCTACATTTTCCACAAATAATTATGCTACAATTGTTGTTAATGCTTTGAGGCTCTGCAACTTGGTAGAGAAACTTGACAGGTCCTCTAGGTCCCTTTATTTATTTATTGGGCTTTTATTTTTATCATAATTTATTTGTATTCATTAGTTCATTTCTTTATTTAGCGCTTTGTGTTCAAAATTCACGAGTTAACCAAACCATGCCGGGGACTTAACACGAACTGGACTGAGACCACCTCCCAAGGTTCGTTTTGTTTCAGTGGGTTCTGATTTCGTTTGGCGTGTTCACAGATACACAAAAAATGCTGACTAATCGATTTGAGTTCGTTTTAAGGGCTGAAACGGACCAAGTGTGAAAACACCCTAAGCCTTTGATTTACCCCCAAAGCAGTAACAGGCTCACCTGCAGGTCTGGGTTGGCTGCAGCCTTCTGTAGCTCTGCATTGATGATCTTTTCAGTCTTCTCGCGGGCTGCAAGTTCAACCATACGCTGGCTGAGCACAGAAAGCTTAGCTAGGGCAGACGAGAGCTCATCTGTGGCCAAAGCCTGCCGCGATCGGTCCTGCCAGCTCATGGCTCGCTCCGTCAGGCACTGCAGTGCTTCACCCTCGGGAAGCCGCACAGGCAGCTTCTGCAGGGACACTAGCAATGAGAGGATAGTCTCTAGCCGGGGCCGCCGCGAACGCTGGCACAGCGGGCACAGGAACTTGGACTCTTTACTGCTGCCTTGCCAGCCAGCCACAAGCTTCTTCTGTGAGCCTGTTTTGGGCAGGGGCACACATGCACCATGAAACCAGTCTTTGCACAGCTCGCACTGCAGCATAAAGCCTCCGGCTGTCTTACGGCACAGGCAAAACTTGACCTCCTCTATGCGGTCAGCCATTGCCATCTTGGCCAGGTTGGCTGCGCGCAGAGAGTGGATGGCCTCCACTTCTTGCTGCTCTTTAGCCTTGAAGGCAGCCACCACTACAGAGGGTTCACGAACCTCTTCAAGGCTCTCCTCCAGGTCGCTCAGGCTGTCCAGCTCCAGCCCACGCTCCTGCTCCAAAAGCTCCTTAGCTCGCTTTCGCTTGCTCTTGCTGTTGCCATACACACCAATGTCCGTGCGGGGACTTAAAACCTGAGTGATGAATACTCAGACTAATATAATCGTTCTACTAGTGTAATAAAAAAAATATATATATATTTTCAACGGAAAAACAATTTGAGTCATGACTGAGTGATCAATGTCTCACCTGTAGAAGGGTGTAGGTAGAATTCTTTTTGAGGAAGGTGCGAGCTGTCCTCTCTCTCCAAGCTCGTGCGGAGGCTACCTGGGACTCGACCTGCGGCAGGGCCTCCAGACGCACAGGTATAGAGCGACCCCTTGCCAACAGTGCTTCCAGTTGATCTAGGTAGGCATAGTTACTGCCATTCTGGCCAATCACAGAAAACCACAAAGTGTTAAAAACACATCATTTCCATTCCAGGAGAACTCTGATTTATGACTATAAACATTAATAGACATTATATGTGTACCTGGATGGCCTCCACTCTGGCCGTCCACTCTTTGGCTTTATGGAGTGCTTCTCTAAGGGCCAGCACATTTGGCAGGTATGCAGGGATATTCTTAGCCTCTGATACAATGTTTTCTAGGATGATCATACCGTTACGGGGTCTAAGGACAGAAATAGACAAAAACTGTTCCACAGGTCTCTACAACCTATTTTTTTAAAAAGAAAAAATCTAGAAAGCAAACCTGACTGAAACAAAAACTGACTTTCAATTACAAATGATACCCCACTGAGTACAGGGGCAGTCAATGAAGAAAAGGGCATAGCTGTTACCTGGCCTGTAAGCAGGAACGGGCTTTGTCCTCCCAACGTTCTGACACAGTGAGAATTTCCTGAAGCTCTGCCATGGCCTTCTCTACGGCATGGTGAGGCGCCAGGCCCACACCAGAGTCGATGAGACGCTTCATGAGCTCCAAAGTGACGCGCTGGGGTTCCTGCAGGGTGAGGCGAACCTCATCCAGCCAGCGTGCCTGCTGAAGCTCCTGCTTTACCCGTGGCAACTCAGGCAGCTCCACATCCAGACCGGAGCCCAGGTCCACCAGGGCCTGCAGTTTACCAGAATCTGGGGTCTCATCTGTCAGGGCCACCTGTGCCCGTTCATGGAAGTCTTCTACATTCTCCAGCAGCTCCTGTGGTGAGAAGGGGACATTAGAAAGAAGGGCCGGAGAAAGTTTGAGAGTGTCTAAATGCTGCAACCGTATCTTTGGCTTTGAAAAGTACAAGGGATGAAATACAAAAAAGTGTGAGAGTGGTTCTTCAATTCAAAAAATTTGTTTCTCTTCAAGAGCTAACCTTCAGCGGAGTTTCAGCAGGGAAAACACAAAAATGTACAGTGTATTGTATCCACACAACTGGCATTGAGAATCATTCCTTAGTCAGACTATTACTACGGATTAAGAGTAAATCTGTTGGCTCACTTTGACTTGGCGTGCCTGGCTGATAATGCAGGGCAGGCGGAACAGCTGCTCCACAAACGCCTTCAGCTCTTCCACCGTCAATTTTGTGCGCATACGGCTGCTCTCTGTGCGCTCTCTTCTTAAACCACAAAAATCAGAGCATGTTTTCACAGTTATGGCAATAGGCAAAAACTGAAAGAATTATATAAACCAAGTTTATTTTAAAACCTAACCTTAACATTTATCACACTGACCCCCATTTAGTCCTTGATATACAGACTTATTATCTAGTTTTTGCTATGATGCAGCTGGGAACTGCTATAAAAACAATTTGTAATTCATTTAGTTATGAGAATAAAGAATTGCTGACTTGTGTCTCTGCTTGTGGCTGAGCAGCAACTGGGCAACAGAGGAACAGGTCTCTGCCTCCTTCACCATCTCTCTCAGCTTACGAAACAGAGCGTTCTCTGGGTATTTCCTGTCTTCTGCGTCCTCCAGCAACACCTTCAGCTCAATCAGATCTGAGGAACAGAACAGAGGAAAGATAAATGTGAGAGAGAGAGAGAGAGAGAGAGATAGATAGAGATAGATAGAGAGATAGATATCAATGTACCTTTCTTGTTCTTGTGATCGGCTGCCAGTGCCTCAGAGACTCTCTTAGCCCAGGTGTCGTAGGACTGGGCACGTGACTTAACACCAAACAACATAGCAGGAAATTCCTCCTGGTCATATCTATACCTGTAACATACACACCCAAACACAGTGATCAACATATGCTTTCTTTGAAACAGCAATGAATAGATTTTTTTATAGATTGTTTTTAGACACTAGCTGTGGGTGAAATATCATTTCAAACAACAGCTAAATGAAACATACAGTGGTCCCTGAGTGCAGCCATGATCAAAATTATGCAATACAATTGGCATCTTCTCTGAAAGTAGAGAAATATATGACAGTAATAATTTAGCACAAGTTAGCAACACAGATCCTTGCTGAGCACTACAAACTAGTGAAACAAAAATAGTTTATATTTGTTTAGATTTGCACTATATTGAAAAACAAAAATCTCAATAGGTACAAAAAAATATCAAAAAAGCTTTATTGTGTAATATCACAATGAAACAAACGAAGGAAAGAGCATGACATTGCTGACCATAAAGAAAACAACGTTTTGACTTTAGTGTTTAAAATTGCTTGGGAACATTTGCAAATATCCAACAAACACCTCAGACATGAATAAAGCTGTGATTACTTAATAAAGCTCTGCACCTTTCTGTGTGTTTTTGAGGTAGTCTGATAATTTATGCTGAATACATTTTTGTGGATTTGGGAAAAGAGAAAAAAATACACACTTAAGGAATTTACTTTTTTAAGTTTTATATTTAAGCATTTAAACTGAGATAAATACTAAAATATTCTTGTGTATGTGACAGACTGTGTCTGCTGACCTGAGGCACTTTTTCGTGAGAGGACAGTCACAAAGGTCAGCTGTGTGGTGCAGACACACCAGTCGCTCAGGACTGCAGGAGCAAGTCAGAGCGGACAGAAAACAGGTGGTTTTGCATTTGTAACACTGCCGCTCATCATCTGGCACAAGTTCAAAAACCTCCTGCTCTGAGGACTGCACCCCCTGTAGGAAAAGAATTTGAAATACAGCACAGTTTGTTGAGATGTGAATAAGGCCTTTAGTTCTTTTCTTTGCTATCCAAGTTACTTTGTCTTGAGGATACTGTCAATCCCCTTGTTTTTACCGTGAATCAGGTGCTTTAGTCTATGGATGGATCATCTGAATCCAAGCTGCTAAATGTTTGACACAGTTATTTAGCAGACATATCTTAAATGATCATTTTAGAGCATTTTTACACATTTCCAATCTAAAAAATTGTGGACTCCAGACTGGTGCAACTGTCTAAGCAATGGCCTTGTAATTGGGAGACCCAGCAAAAATGGCAGATAGAACTCTCCTTCAAGAGCATTACATTCTAGCTAGTGGGTGAAGCTAGAGACAGCTACATTGGCCAGAAGATCTGGGAAGGGGAAAAATAAAAATAAAAAAATACACTGCTGATGCCGAAACCCAGTGTCTTACCATATCATGGACGACCTGTCTGAGTCGGCTCTCCTCATCCATCATCTCTCCCAGTTCCTTGAACACAACCGCAGCTAGCTCCACGTCCAAGCTTTCCGGGTCTGCTGCCATCTTGCACAACAGCTCCTCATGGGAAAACACGCATTGACGCTGCAGCCGCCGGTAATGCGCCACACACTGGCGACCCATGGGCAACTACACAGGGCACACAATCACATTAACCCACACAAAGGATGCATTTCTGATGAAGCTGAAAAAACAGAAATCAAAAATTTGCAAATAGATTTAAACACAAATTTTGTTTCAGAACTGCTATTAAAATCAGAATACACTGTGCATTGTGCAGCTTTGTATCTGGAAATAAGAATTACACAAATCAAAATTTTGCTAAAGATTTTATTATGTAGCACTTTTGATAGTCACAGTGATGTCATCTCTGAGAGCATATAATAAAAATTTCTGAGAAACTTTCAGAGGACATGACTGAGAGCTGCTGAGTTAGTGGGGTCAGACTTACCCAGTCTGCAGTACAAAAGTTGACAGCTTCCGCAAAGTTGTAACCCTGGTTGAAGCCGCTGTGATAAGCTCTCGGGAAGGTCACCACAAACTCCCCAGCACACTGATTGGTCCGATAAACCTGTGTGATGAAACAAATGCTAGTGAATGACTTGGCATTAACACTAAAACTGAAGCCCTAATCTTTAGAAATATCCCCATTGTGATCATGACACACAGGCGATTTCAGCACTGCACAAATTGCAAAACACACAGAGTGAACCCACCGGAACACCGTGTTCCATAAGAACATTGGGGTTCATGATCGTGACCAGCTGGTGCAGTAGGTCTGGTTGTGAATCAAACAGCTCTGGAGCAAGTTTCTTCATCACTGCCTCCAGCTGCTCTGCTGCATGAGCTGGAACCCCATACCAGGTCTTAGGTTCCCCCCTAGGAATGCAAATGAACACTGGGGAAATCGGGAATACATCCTAAACTTTCAAAAACACCCTACAAGACATATTTTGGACCTTTATAAACCTATATACTTACAGTCACAGATCATATCATGCTTAATGTGAAAGACCTTTATAGTAATTCCTATTGTATGATACTCCAAGAAGTGTGCAAGAAGGACTACAAAGTTTAGATAGAGCTCATCTGTAGAAAGAATTCCTTCAGTATCTATGGGGTTACATGCACTACATTAATGTCAGCTCTGTCTAAAGCTTCTAAAACATTTTACTACTGAAACTGGTTCAGGTTCAAAAGCAGGGCTAATTTATGTCACTGTACAAGACACACACAGTGCGCCACCTTACCAATGCAGATAATTGATCGAGTAGCTCCAGTGGTCCTCAATGTGCCAGCAGAAGGAGGAGAAGCACATGCCCACATAGAGCCAAGGTACTTTCATGCCCGAGATGTCTGCATTGATGTGGGCAAGCACAGACTGTTCCAGCACCGGCATGTTGTTCAGATTCCAGCCTGAGTTAGCATAGTCCTGGGAGAGACAGCACTGTTCACTAGGACAAATCATCATGTTTTCAGAGATATCACTACCTCTCATAATGCACAAGAATAGTTATGGACTAGTCTACTGTGCATTGTTGCATGAACAACAACTATATCAACTCCCAGACCGCCATCCCACCATCACACACTTTACCTCCTCATCCCCGATAAGCCTCCTTTTTCCATCTCGGACTGGAAATCCGCTGCCCACGTCTTTGGAGCCGATATCTGCTCCGTACTCCACTATCACATCCTCCTCTATACTGCTCACTAGTCTCCAGAACTCCTTCTCCACCAGCTCCGTGGGAACCATCTGAAGTTAACATTAACAGTGACAGTTCACAGTGTGAAGATCAGACTTAAAGTTACTTTTAGAGAATTTAAGTGTCTTTAAGGGCTACACAGTCAGATTTCAAGCTTTTAGGAATAAACAAACAGATAATAACTTAAAACATAACATGGTCCAATATTAATAGCACTAAAGTACCATGCAAAAAGCAATTAAATAATTCAAATATTGCAGTAGGAAACCTTTTCCTTAAATGATATCCTCTTTACAGCAGTCAATGGCAGACTACACAGCTCTTACATGAACAGGCATGTTGAAGTAGTCCGATTTAAAGTGATCTGCCATCTCTCCAAAGCTCTGAAGAGTATATTCGCGTACTGCCTGCTCAAAACCAAATGCCTCTCTGGGTTTACTGCATTCCTGAAGAAAAAGAAGGAGCATGTGCCCACCACCCAATCAGAGTTCACAATAAAACTCCAAGTAGAACATGTTCCCATCAATGACAATGATGAACTAGAAATGTTCCATGAGGGTACAGACAATCAGGACAAATGAGGAGATTAAATTAATGTAAGCATTCCATACCTCTGCCACACATTTCGGACAACGCCAGTCACCTTTGGGGACATCTTGAAGGGGTGGGATCAAGCAGAATGTGTGGTAGCTATCATCACAGCCATCACACAACAGGAGGCGATCCTCCTCATTACCTCGTCCACACGCCATACACATGTACAGGTCGATCTATGACAATATGAATTATAAATGTGGAATGGATTTGGAAAACGCAAAGATACATGAAAGAAAAGCAAATAAAAAAACGCAACACTTACAAAATTGACTTCCAGCGTCTCTTTGCGGGGACGCATCTTAATAGCAAATGCCTGAGCCTTGAGGTGTCTCTGCTTTTTAATGAACCCGTCATCTATATTAGAAAAGCCCAGATGTAAAACTCTTTCGAAGAGTAAAATAAAAATGGCAAAGAAAATCAGTGCCCTTGTATTCTTCAATGTACCTGCTCCAAATAAGTTCAACAAACAGCATGTCAGAGAAAGAATGTAAGAGTCTTACCAGCTGGAACAAGCTCCAGACCAACCACCTTAGGACTGCTGCTAAAGATCTGCAGGCTTTTGGGCTCTTTGTTCTCTCTCTGAAGGGAGACAAATATAATAAAAATAATAACCTCAATATCCTGGTGCTGTTCTCAAAAACATAAGACAAACTATAGGATTACGCTGGAATGACAAACATGCTTATCAGGGCTGTCTAAAAATCTAGGACAAGAAGAGGAATGGTGGTACAGTGTAGCGAACTCAGAAAGTACAAAGAGATTATATTGCCACAAAACAATAAAAAGAAGACACAATCCAACAGTGACTTGACAAAGCCTATAAACAAAACAAATGTTGTGTAAGATTGTGAACTTTAAGTACAACTTTCTCTCTTTTATGATTTCTGGAATGCCAAAGTTTTTAATTCAAACATAATTTGTGTAAGGCAATTAGCCTCCTATGAAGTCAACTCTTAGGCCATGTCCACACGTACACGGGTATTTCTGAAAACGAAGATTTTCTGTTTTCGTTAAATAAAAAAAAAAAATCGCGTCCACACAAGCATGTTTTCAAAAATATATCCATCCGCACGCAATCGCAAAAACACTGACAAAAGCATGCCAAGACAGTAGATGGCGATACAACCATATAGCACTGGTGACCAATCAGAAGCCTTGGATGGGGGACGTCATTACCAAGTTTATACAGTTCATTACTAATGATGAGAAATAGGCAAATAATATGCATACTCAGAGAAAAATATATTTCATTTAAATGAGAAGAGCCTAGATAGACAGATCTTTAGAGGTGCACAGAGCCAGTTTATACAGTCAGGTTCTAATACTGAGAAATGCTACTTTTGAAGCAGTGCACAGGCTACTTCAAATCGTGCCATGCATCCAGGCTGTGGTGCAGGGTTGCCAACACTCACGCACTGAGCGTGAGACACATCTATCTGACTGTCATCTCACGCCTTACCTCCGATTTCTCACGCTGAAAATCTATTTTCTCTATCGGACCTAGGCTGTCCATTGTGCACACTCCTCTACGGTAGCTGGCACACCTAATGATGCAGCAGTCGTCAGCAAATGAAAAAGCAGCAGCACACCCCCCACACCGTCGACAGCTGAAGAAGCAGCACCCTCCCCCAACCCCCAACACACCCCCAACCCCCACGCTCACCATTCCTGACATCAGCTACACACCCCAAAATCTCACTCAAAGGTTTTTGGAAAAGTTCGCAACCCTGGTGGTGATGTCTGGACAGTGCAGATGTTTCCTAGCTTCAGATAACATTCTGTAAATTGCAACAAAGGGCATTTTAGAATCAGAAAACTGCTTACGTAATGACGGCCAAGACACAGACCCCAGTGTAGCGACATACACTCATATTAAAAGAGCTTTTAAGATATTAATCACCGTAAACCAGTGACCCGAAAGCAAGATAGCACAGATAAATCAGTGTCCACTGCAAGATAGCACAGATAAGTCAGAGTCCACCGCAAGATAGCACATATAAATCAGTATCCACTGCAATATAGCACAGATAAACCAGCTTCCCTAACACTAGGGAGCTCAGAATCCCAAGACTGTGCAGAAGGGCACGGTAGCATGTTTTGGCAGAACACCGGATCAGGTTACAGTCACATGGACAGACTAATCAGCGTAATTTTTTGATGCGTTTTTTTCTGTGATTAATTTTTAATGTGTTAATTCAACATCCCTAGTATAAACATGCCATAACTTATAACAAGGTTGAGAGCAGTAGTACTTTGTATACGTTGGGCATTGTAGATGAAAACCTAATGTAAACACAGCGCATGCTGTGATGTCATGTGAGTGACGCACAGTATGACGCGAAATGGTCTGCTTTTCAAAATCTTCGTTTTTCTTGTCCATACGTAAACGCAGAAACGGAGTTTTGGCCGTAATGTACAATACGAAAGAATCCTTATTATATACGAAGCTAGGCTATATTATGAAGATATTGTTAAAAACTGCAGAACACATTATTGTGAAAGGTACAGTACACTAATAAATGAAAAAAATCATAATATGCAATAAGACTGCAAAACCAGATTCTCTGAAAACAAACCTCTGTTTTGAGGCGTCGTGAACGCCTCTCTGGAAGAGAGTGGTCCTTGTTCTGGGGCCTGTCACCAAGACAGTCCCGTTCTCTGCCCTCCTTTACCCTCAGTTTCTCTTCTTCACCGTCATCTTCTTCCTCACAGCCACCATCTATTCCTTCATCTACCTCCTCAGTATCATCCCCCTCCTGGTACAGACGGTGAATTCCCTGAAGCACAAGTGCAATAATGTGTGACAGTCCATTCCAAAACAATGAGCATAATATGAAGTTACACCTGTTAGCAATGAGTGTGGCTTGAACATTTGCACTCAGTAATTAAAGGGGGTACACACTTGGCCATATGTTGCGTTTCACCCTCACAACAAGCCTTCTGACACAAAGTAAGACGCAAAACAGGAAAAAAAAATTTTTTTTTGCTTGGGATAGAAACAGACTATGACTATATAAAGCATTTACAGGGGACCGCACACTTACAGTGAGGGGAAACAAGCTTACAACCACTTTTGTTTTTGCTATTAATGGCACTTCCTGTGCATTAATCCACTTCAGGTTCACACACACATCTTTTGGCTTTATACATAAACAATAACAAAAAGCACAGCTTTGAGACACAGATTTGATTCTGCAAAGTAGTACTGAGACAACAGAAATTAGTTACATTAAAACTTTGGTGCAAAGTTGATGTTGGCAAATACACCCCTGAAAAGCCATAGTGAGAAAAATCTATGTTAAGAAGCAACTATTTCTGTTCAGGACTGTGGTTCCTCTTGGCAAACCTTCTTTAGTTCCCAGATCTTTAGTTCTATGATTTATCTAGGACTCTGTGACTTTTTCCATTCAGGTGTTATTTAATAACGCTGTCTAGGAATGTCACCTTAACCATGAACGTTATTGGATGTATAAAATGTGCTCATATGTTTTATAATGACACCAAGTACAACTCACTAACACTTGTGTTTATGTTTGTATCAATAATGTATAGAACTGGACTTATCTGTAATCTTTACATATAGGCACATTTCAATACACTCCCAAACACCAAAGTCAGCTCATATTTTCAGGGCTGGGAAACGAGGAAAAACATTCTGACAATTTTAAGAATTACTGATGTGCCATAACTATATTTTTCAGGCTGTTACACCTTTTACATTCATTTCGACAAAGACCTAAATCATATCATAAGTAATTTCAGTAATACCTAAGGGTGTGTGAAACAGGTGAAAGATTAGTCTTACTCACAGAAAGTGAAGCTCCGGACTGGAAAAGTTCATATGGGTAGAGGACTCTCTGGTAGTGGGAGCGCAGTAAGGAGCCGATGCCCCTCCCGGATGGGAAACCCATGCGACTGGCTACCTTAGACCAACGTTTCTCCTTACACACTGTTTCAAAACCCCCTTCTGCAGACACAACCTAAAAAAGGGATGGTAACTTATTCATGAAAGAGCCAACTGCAAAAACTTCATATCACTTTTTAAATACACAATAAGCTCCGCTATTTATTTTTAAGGACATCTGATAACCTGGGATAGACAATCCATTTGCAATGGCACAACTGAAAAATGCACTCAGAACTTGAACACAAATGATTTTTATTCCATGTTTCTCACACTACGCCGTCCTAAATCCAAAATAACACAAACAACATGCGGTCAATCACTGTCCTTGAAAAACTGAGAAAAGACTCAGAAAAGCTTGTCTGAGTGGCTTTCTGCTTTTATAACATGAAAACATGGCACTTTAGTACATATTATAATAGATTGAGTATTTTATGTCAGCCTTGAATGGGCCTCAGCCTCGTTTTAAAACCTGTTTTATAATTAGTGACTCATGAAGAAATGATAAACAAACGCACATGTCAGATATTTGTCTTATGTAAATACTGAAGCAGCTACACAGAGTATACTCACTTACTATAATGAACTGCACTAAGAGTGGTTGCACCAGGGTTTTTTTTATTATTATTATCTAGCCAAACCTGACAAGCCTGAACACACCCTTAGTTTCTAATACTAAATAAAAAAACAAAACAAAAAACATGTAACACATAATAGGGTTCAAAGTGAAACTCTTGCCTTGCTGAGAAGGTACAAGTCCAGAATCTTCCTCTCTATGTGTGGAAAACGTAGTTTGGAACCCTGGAGCTCCCAAAACTTTGCAATTTGATCCAAGAAGTTGAGTCTGATTCTGGTGAGGGCCTGAAAGAAAAAGTGAAAAACAGAAATAAAGACACAGAGAGGTGAAGACAGACTAAAGTGCAAACACATCATCTCACTCACAAGTAGTAAGCACAGCGGTCATGTCTAATAACATTACATTAACAAACAACTGGTGATAGCTCCCCTGAACTTAACTTTGAAAATGTAAAATATATTACTACTTATTAATTATTATGCCAAATTTTTATTATTATTAACTCCATCATAGTGACGAAAATCTTTAATCCATGAAGACATCTGCATGCAAATAACTTTATAATAATTGGTCCACATTGTATTTTATTCTATAAAATTTGTGCCAGACAGTTTATATCTCTGGGGAATGAGGAAAATAATCCTGCATTCTGAGCGACTTGTTTTTCCAATATGCTACAGAAAAACCTTTTACCACACAAAATACCACTTTTTGGCCACTAAACAACAGAAAGCAACTATGTTAAAACACTAGACACTCACACAGAACAGCATGTGCAAAACACTGGTAAAAAAAATTGTTAAGCGAGACAGACATTAAATTTACCTCCAGCTCATTGAGCCTCTGGACTCTAGGTGTAAAGCGGAAGTTGCGCACATCACAAGCAAAAGGAGGCTGCCAGTCCTTCGGAATGAATGGTGAAAGAAAAAAAATGAAAAAGATTAATTACAAAACTAACTTGTCCAAATGTTTATAGATAGCTGCTCAACATTTCCTCTTAAATCAAATCTCACTGCTTTTGAGCAGCAGTGTCAAACATTCTATACGACACTAACACAAATGTTTTGCAGCTCTTCAGAAATTTGATATGAAACTCGGCTAAATCACAAAAGGTTTAATGTGCTTAAAACTTCTGAATACTTATGATATTGACTTCTGAGGATTTCAAAACAGTAGCATTTAAAATATCCATTAAACTGTGTTACATATATCAGAAGAGTCTGATGGTCAGTATATTCTGTAATGCTTGCTGCAGTCTAAGGTAACATGGAGGACCTTGTAATTCAGACCTGATGTCTCATGAGATGACTACATGGACAAAAAGTATTGGGACAAACCTGTTTTTCAGTGTTTGGGCTAGGCCCTTTACTTCCAGTGAAGGGCAATCTTAATGCTTCAACATACCAAAACATTTTGGACAATGCTGTGCTCCCAAATTTGTGGACAGTTTGGGGAAGTCCCTTTTCTATTCCAGCATGACTGCGCCCCAGGGAACAAAGCAAGCTCCATAAAGACATGGTCGGATGAGTTTCGGTGTGGAAGAACTTTACTGGCCCACACAGTGCCCTGACCTCAACCCCATACAACACCTTTTGAATGAACTGGAACGGAGATTAGATTGTGAGCCAGGCCTTCTCATATCACATTAGTGTCTGACCTCACAAATTATCTACAGAATGAATGAACACAAATTCCCACAGAAACACTCCAAAATCTTGTGGAATGCAGTGTCATTCAACTTCCTGTTGGTAAACACCTGCAGATCAGAGAAAAAGTAAAGAGCTGAGAGTTTACCTGAGGTGGTCTGATTTTGCAGATGCCCGTTTTCTCCGCGATGGGCCTTATCTTGGCTATGAAGCCCAATGGATCAGAAAAATCCTCCCAGCTGGGCTCGAAAACGGGACACTCCGGAGGAGGGACAAACTCAGCGTACACAGACATGATGGGCTAAAGTCGAGGGGTCTTTACTTCACAACACTGCAATTCTCAGCCATTTAAAAGAACAGGGGTCAAGCTATACTTTGCAAGTCCAAGCTCTCGATGTCCCATGTATAAATGCTTTCCAAAACACGGCAAAAAAGAAGAAAAAATGAGCCAGACAAGGAACTATTTCATTTTCCCCAACGCCATGATTGTGGCCTTCAGCAGGAACAATAAAAACGTGTCAATTTGGTGCCACGTCTGAACTCACCAAAACATATCTAAAAACAGTCAATCTCAGGTCAGGTCGTGTCTTCAGAGAAGCAAGGAGTCGGAAAAAGTCCTGAAAAGCGTTCAAATGTCCTTAGGATGGTTCTCCATCATCAGTTTAAGAGCTAGAGCCCACCACTCCCCTGCCTCAACACAAGAGAGAAGTCCTCTGTTCATTTACAAACACTGGTCTCTGATAGCTAGTAGACCATTTTTACCCTTCCAAACAACCTACATCACTTTCTTTTCAGTTTTGCTAGACTATACTCATAGTTGCGAATTAAACAAACACCACAGTAATATCTCCAAAAATCACCAATGCTTCTTCTCAACTCGCCCGGTACGGATTTCTTAAATTTCTCAAAACATTTAGCTAGCTAGCCGGCTCTTTGAATCGGATTTCCAAAAACTCTGTTTTCGTCGTGTTTAGCAAACAAAACTACTGTTATGAGTTGCCATAACAGGCGTTTTAAATGTTACCTACTTTTAAATATATATATATTTCGCCGTTCTAAAAAATCGTATTGCTTTGCCTCCGACACCCAGCCTGTCCCTTTATAGTCACCTTAGCTAATTAGCCAGCCAAGTAAGAGAAGGAGCTCTAAAGGTAAACAAATAACTCTCTCTCCGAAGTCAACGAAGGTTGTCCAGTCTAGCATAACGAATAATAAACTCCTAATCCATCTATGTTTTGATGCTCAGCTCCTTTCTTTATCTGAGGGTTAGCAAGGTCGCTGCGCTAGCGGATTTCGGCTAATCTCTGTTAGCCTGTGCTGCAGCAGTTCACCACCAGAGGGCAGTGTCCCCACTGACTCTGTTAAAGAGAAAAAACATTGGAAAACGTATAGCCAAAAGTATTGGGACGCCTGACCATTACACCAACATTGACTTTAATGAAAATTAAATCAAATACGTAGATTGTAATGTGTAGTTGCCCCCCCCCTTCTGCTTTTCTTGTAAGGCTTTCCACAAGATTTTGGAGAGTTTATGTGGGGAAATTGTGCCCATTTGTAGAGTACTAATGAGCTCAGGCACTGATGTTGGACGGGAAAGCCTTGCTCACATGGGATGGGGTTGAGGTCAGGGCTCTGTGCGGGCCAGTCAAGTTCTTCCACACCGAACTCATCCAACCATGTCTTTATGGACCTTGCTTTGTGCCCTGGGGCACAGTCATGCTAGAATAGAAAAGGTTCTTCACCAAACTGTCCACAAAGTTGGGTGCACGGTATTGTTCAAAATGTCTTGGTATGCTTGATTTTATACACCTGTGGCAATGAACGTGATTGAAACACCTGAATTCAATCATTAAGAGGTGCGTCCCAATACTTTTGTCTATATAGTGTGAATTCTCAACTAATTCAAAAACTAATTTACAGCCACTAAAACTGAATTAGAAGAAGTGCGTTGTAAATGTTTTTCTACATGTACATGCGCTAAATGCTTATTTTCTCTCATTTTAACAAATTTTCAGTGAAAACAAACTGAAACAAGTGACCAGCCAGACATGGAGCAGGAGACTTCAGTGAACAAACCAGTAAATCAGGAGCCAAAAAATAAAAATGCCAATAAGTGTATTAATAAATGACCACTTATTTAAAAACAAGGTATTTGTATAATGAATCATACTAATATATTGTATGTAAATGACTACAGAATTAATGCTGGTATTGGAAATTACGGATGTATATGAAAGGTGCACTGTCGCCATCTGCCGTGAGGGCGTTAGAAATAAGTGTTCAAATTCTCAAAAGAAATGCAGCAACGTACAGCATAATCCTGTTTCTGTTTCTTTATATCTGTATTGGGCACCTCTTAATTTTTGAATTATTGAACGCCATACTTCCAACTTTGTGGACACAGAAGAGTGGAAGCTGTTGTAGCTGCAAAAGGGAACCAACTCCATGTTACAGTCTACATACTTGGATGCAATATTATTAAAGTAACTGTTGGTGTAGTGGTCAGGCGTCCCAATATATTAATCCATACAGTATATCGATCTATCTATCTCTCTGTCTATCTAGGTGTCTCTAGTTATATTTCTTTGATAGTTTTTGGATTTTGTCTAGGTAGAGGATCCGATGCTTTGCATGTTTGTTCATGCAAAAACGGGAAAACTTGCTCTTTTGTTCCACCTTTCTGGTAAGTAGTAGGAGACTGTAGCCCGATTTTTGATGCAGTTGGTTATCTGTTTTCTAGCCCCGGACTGTACAAGTTGCGGCCTCAAAGCTGGACAATGAAAAAGCTTGATTTAACCCCCCTAACACCACCCCGCAACCGATAAAATCACAAACATTTTTATAGTTTTATTAGTGTTTACTTTTGAAGCATTTTATTGACAGAATACAGTGAATAAAACATTCTTCTGTATGCTTGGTCCTTGGCCTATATGATACACACAGAAACAACTCACATAGTAGATGTAAATAGATTTTATATGCTTTTTAAATCAATGCACAAAATGATAATGTGTGTGTGGGGGGTGCCATTTGCATGTTGTATTTGAAACTGTTTCAGCAAATCAGTGCTACAGATGTTATATTGCAGACAAAGAGAAGAAACATTTCTATAAAAAATGCATGACTTAAATTAGGCAGGGTTGTTGATATTTGGTAAAATGCCTAATAGTCATCATGAAACGGGTATTCAGGATGATCACTCCACCTTCAAAAAGAAAAAACAGGGATTAGTCCCTCCTTCAGGGCCTCTGCTCATACACATCTGAATGTGCTCAAAAGGGCTTAAATCAGTAACCAATTATTTGAGATATCAGGACAGGGAAAACAATCTCTGAACTGAAAACTGCTTTTCCAGAATTGGCTCCAGTGTGTTTCAGTCTAATCTCTGCTGTTTCTGTAGTTTACCACAACTGATAATAAAATCAATCAGTCTTTTACTAAGCGAAGGAAAAGACACTATAAGTTATTGCTGGTGGTAGCTGACAGTATACTCCAGAAACAGCAGACAGACATTACGTTGAAAAATACTAGACTACTTAATTAGCAATAGCTGTCAATATCTGTAACTTACATGAGAAGCTCCACAAATCGCACGTTCTTGTTCAGATCCTCAATTGCTTTTATTTCATCATCGGTTAAAGAGAAGTCAAATATCTACAAAAATAAGAAATCCACATCAGAATCGCAGCATATAGCGTATATTAGATTCAAGATTTAAGATTCTTTGCCACAAACTCAGTTTTACAAGAATAACATGCAGTGACATGAATATGTAAAAAAAATATATTCAAATAAACATTACAAGTGCAAAGCAGATCTGAAGTGTGCAAATGTAACAGCATAGAGTATGTAGATGGTGAAAAGTAAATAGAATACTAAATAAACACAGCGCTCAGGAACGTGTCCAAATGTAGCCGCACCATTCCAGAAGCATTACTCAGCTCTTACAGCAAACAAACCTCAAAGTTTTCCTTAATGCGCTTTGGACTAAAGCTCTTGGGGATGACCACCACACCTCGCTGGATGTTGAATCGTAGGGCCACCTGTGCTGCGGTCTTCTTATACTTGTTGGCAATGGACACCAGGAGCTCATCCTCCAGCAAAGAGGGACTCTTTAAATTCACCCTAATTACAAGAAAAATAAATTATCATACATAGTTGTATGTGTGAAGATTTTGAACGCATCACATGTTCAGCAGAACCTCCGGACTAATACTTTATTGACTGTCATTTGGTGGCTGCCCTTTATGACTATTTTCTTTCATTTTGCGAAATGAAGAATCAATCTTGCCATTTCCATTAAGAACCACTAACCCTTTTACTATGACCTATGGCATTACCCTTTCGGAGAACCAAGTTTCTTTGTAAGACTATAATGGTGGTGCAGAGTCAAATTCTACACTGTCCTTTATTAATGCTAAATGCACTTGTCATTTAATAGCTCATAAAATATCCAACTCTTGTCTGGTGAAGTGCTTAATTATATTAGGTTGCTTTTTATAAGTCAGTAGTGATGAATAAAAAGTCAGATATTTTCTGGCTAATAAAGTAGCAAAAAACCCTGTATTTTTAGTAAAAATTAAGCAAGTAACATGCAAATGTACAAAATCTCAGTGTGTGTCAAAAGCCTTTGACTGGTAGTGTGTATGTAGTGTATGTATGTAAAGGGTAAATAAATTTTATACCAGGATGGATCTCTGGATGTTCCTAGAGGACTGTATCCAACAATGATGATGCCATTCTGCTTACAAAACTCCATCATGTTAGGCTGAGTGAAATATGGGTGGCATTCAATCTATGGTAGCAAAACACAAAAACTACTGATATTGAGACAACATCAGAATCAGAAAACTTTATTGGTCCTGGAGGAAACTGCTAAATATCAACTCATAGAAAAAGCAACAAATAAACAATAAAAGACTTCCACATCCTGTTAACCCATCAATTTCCATATCTGAAAATTTCCTTACGTTTTTTTCAGATTGACCATGAGGCATCGCCATGAAGCTAAATACGAGCTTTTAATCACTTAAAGTGTTCCATTAGTTGCATGGCACGACTGATTTTTAAAGAGACATTCCTGTCAAAATAAAACACATTTAAACAACAGCTTGGCATCTGAAGCAGGAAAAACCCCTTCTGATGATGAATTTCAAAGGTGGGAGGAACATTTGATAAAAAAATGTTTTAGGGTAGATTTCAGGGGGATTTCAGGTTTTTTAAAATTTATTTATTTTTAAGTACCAACTCTTCAAATCATAACGAAAAATTTACAATATGGAGAATTTGTGAGTCTATCTGTTGTGCCCATTTTCTGCTGAATAAAGGTAGAAATTATGTGCTCTTTCAGTTTAGTTCGAGGAGAGCTAGAGTACAGCCTGCTTATTTATTAACTTGTTGGTCAGTGGCGACATTAACAGTCAGCATTGACATCACAGAGATCCCAAAAGGTTGCATGGTGTTTTTGCATTATGCATGCTAGACGCTGTAATGAAAGAATAATGATGGATTAAAACATGAATGAAATAAAATAATTTTGTGATGAATAGTATTAAAGTATTGCATTATGAATAGTATTAAAGTAATGGATAAATGTAGTTGTTCTGCTAAATGAATGGGGTCATTATACATCTAACAATACTTTTGAGTACTGGGATTGTATTACCAAAATACGTGTGTGTGCATAACTGTGAGATGAATATATCAGTTGTATAATGTAAATGATTACCTGGTTTACTACAGGTTTGTGCTTGAGTCCTGGTTTATTCAGGATTAGCTCCAGCTGCCTCTTATTGAAGTTAGACACACCCAGAGATTTGGTCAGGCCTGCGTCTTTGCAGGCTTCTAATGCCTGAAGATGTGAAAAAAGAGGGGAAAACATTACATTTAAAGTACTCTTTTTCCACCTCATTTACTTTCACCAGGTTGTGACATAACATGCTTAAACATTGCAAAGGTCACTGTGAACTTTGAAAGTGCGCCAAGAAGAGTAGATTTTATGAGATAGACCTTGGTCTTTAGAATGAGGGCAGCTTTGAAAATAGTTTGTCGTTCCTTGCACTTTGTTTCTTATGTCAAGGCCTCTCATAACATGTAATGTAAAAAAAGAAAAAGACACATTTACCTCCCATGTAGCACAGAGGTCTGTCTCATGGTAAACATGCTTTCCGTTCTCATCTTTTGGATAGAAGGTATCTCCTGGCTAAAGGAATTGGATCATTTCCTTTCATACAGGTGAATGACATAGGGTATGAGTTTATTTGTATAATAAAATGTAATCAGAGCAAGACCTTGAAAGCCATAGGCAGTTCAATGATGTAAAGATCCACATAGTCCAGCTGCAGGGTTTGAAGAGTTCGCTCCAGTGCTGGTCTCACAAGCTCTGGCGGGTGGAAAGTATTCCATATCTGACAGCGAACAAGAGAATGACTTGTTCAGTAATAGAATTCAGTAATACTCAGGACTGACTGTTGCATTTTCTACCACAGGACTTACTTGCTGGCCTTCACATCTACAACCTTTAAACAAGTCACTGATGATAATTTCTCAGAGGAATATGATTACCTTTCCACAGTAGAATATGTCCTCTCGCTTGACAGTTCCATCTGCGATTTTCTCTCGGATGGCTTGGCCTACTTCATGTTCATTAAAATACACTAAAGCTCCATCTATGTGCCTGTATCCAACATCAATGGCGTACTTTACTGATTCAGTTGTGGTCCCTTTAGGAGTCTATAAAAAGTAACCAAATATGTTTCAAACAACACATAAAAGTATAAAAAACTGCATTTTTTCACTACTTACAGAATACCTAGGTTGACCTTCCAGAGCAATTTAAAAACATATCCTGAATACCCTTTTTTATGAGGCTTCTTACCGTCCTGGGATCTCCATAGGTCCCAATCCCTAAGAGAGGGATTTTGAACCCATCACTCATAGTGATTGAGTGACTCTTGGCTGTCAAGGCCATCTCTCTTTTGAAAGCTACCACACTAAATCTGCAAGGGAGAAGTCCCAAATCACTTCTGCAAAGAAACCCACCTCCAGTCTGAACAGCTGTAAAAGTTAATCATTAATTGATACCGCTCCCTTTGGTGCTAGCTCGATGACCCCACCTGGTGGCTTTTCAGAAGCAGTGCGGCAAGTAACATGCACTATGTGGACAAAAGTATTGGGGCGCCTGACCATTACACCAACAGCGACTTTTATGACACAGGATTCAGATACATAGACTTTAATATGAAATTGCCCCCCCCCTCCTCACTTTTGGAGCTATGACAGCTTCCACTCTTCTTGGAAGGCTTTTCGCAAGATTTTGGAGAGTTTCTGTGGGAATTTGTGTCCATTCATTCTGTAGAGCATTTCTGAGGTCAGGCATTGATGTTGGACGAGAGAGAACTCATCCAACCATGTCGCTCGCTTTATGCACTGGGGCACAGTCAAGCTGGAATAGAAAAGGCTCTTCCCCAAACACCGTGTCCACAAAGTTGGAATCAGGACATTGTCCAAAATGTCTTGGTATGCTGAAGCATTAAGATTGCCCTTCACTGGAAGTAAACCCTGAAAAACAAGTGTGCCCCAATATCGTTGGCCATTTAATATATCCTTGCAATCTTCTAATTTATTTATTTAATACGTGTGATGTTAACACAAATACTTAAAACCCAATGTGGGTTATTATTTCTTATTATCTTTTCATCCAGAGCTCTCTCGCCACAGTAAATGAGCACATGAGTAAATTGTGGCTACATCGACTTTTCACTTTATGAGCGAAGGGCGAAAAGAGAAACGCGTATTAGTGGAACGGAGAGATTTGGATCCTTATCGCTCCCCGTAGCTGGGCTAGGGAGGCCTCGCCACATCTGCTAGGGAGCAGCGATAAACAGTTTCTCTAAATGTTACTTCTGTATTTACGTTCAGGGTCGTTACTGTGGAGGTAAATTGGGTGAAATCTACAAGTTTAGTGTATACAGTCAAAATATTGGTAGGGGTTTCGCCCGTGTCTGGTCTGGTATTAGTAGTTTTGATGTGGTTGTCACGGTCGGTGTAAACAGAGGTGGCTAGTGACGAGATGCTAATCAAAAGATGGACTTCTTTTTCTGTGAGGGTGTAGAAATGTAAGAATTTTGTCTTTTTTGTGGGCGAGATCTGTTTCAGATGGAAGGAAATATCAAACTGTGTTCATTATGCTCTTGCTGAAGGCGAGACGAGGCGTTGTTATTCTCTGTACCGTGAAAATCAGTCAGTGTAGCAGCGATAAGCTAATTTAGTGAGGTCGTTTTTGTGGTGGAGAAGATGGATGAGAGTGGGGAGAAGATCGATTCGGACGACATCGTCATCATCGTGGAGAACGAGGCGGAGAGTAAGCCGATCCAGGAGGCGAACGCGAAGGAGGAGGGCTGCCAGAGCCTGATGGACATCTGTCCTCTCTGTAAGCTCAGCTTCCACAGCAGAGAGCCAAAACTCCTTCCCTGCCTCCACTCCTTCTGCAAAAGATGCCTGCCCTCACCGTCGAGGAACCTCCTGTATGCCGAACAAGGGACCAACCTCCAGATGCCAGCTGAGGGCCAAGCCAAGCCCTGTATGTTCTCATTAATGTTTAATACACTTGTGTATTGGTTTTCCTAGCCCTTAAGGGAAGGAACTGTATTGATATTATTGAATTGTTTAGGATTCCTGCGAGAATCGAATAAAATGGGAAGTGTTCATTTGTCATGCGTGAACAGATCACAACACACAGTGTGAACGTCTTTCTCCGCATTTAACCCATTCACTAAGAGAAGCACAGGGCAACCAGGAGCACAGCCCCCGGGGATCAGTATGGTGCCACTAGCAGTCGTGGGATTCTTACTCACGACTTTCTGCTCACAGGGGCAACTCCCTAACCACTAACTACTAGAATTTCACGCTGTTCACACTGTGCTATGCTGTGGTGTCTTCAAGCGTGACTAGAAGAGGCCACAGTACTAAAAGCTTCTGATAAATTTGTGAGCCTATGCCTCTATCCCAAATACTTCTTAGTAATGATTTTTTTAGTCTGGCCTTCAGATTAAAAATTGAATCATACACTTCACCAGTTGCTTAGTTTTCTCTGGGTTGGGTTGACCTTTCTGTTGAGCATCCAAGAAAGCCAAAGGATAAATTGCATGCATATAAATATTTATTGCTGAATGTTTGACAGCTAGCAAATTAATAATACAAATATTGTAAATTTAAAAATTGCTTAGTATCTCCACGTTTTCAACCAAATGTTGAATAGTTCCATCACAACTCAAGTTATTTGGTCTTGCATAACAAATGATCACCATACTATGGATCTTTCTAAAAAGCAAATTTTTAAAAATTCGATGTTTTTAAAGATATTTTTAGTGTGTATTGTCCTGAGAATAATTACATTTTTTAAAACATTTTAGAATGGAAAAGTGTTAATACTCGTTAATACTCATTTGTGAATGGTTAATTGTTTGATTTGTTGTAGGGTAGTCAATGTCATCTTGTTCCCTGTGGGTGGACAAAACAATCTTAGTTCTTTAGCTCATATCACATATATTATTTCATAACTGTTCTGAACTAATATGTTACACTAACTAGTAGCATTAGAAAACAATAAAGTGAGTCTGGGCTAATGCCACCTGAGACAGGTTTCGACATATAATTACAAAATGGATAGCAAAAATGTCTCTATCGATGCACAAAAACTGTGTTGTCATCTTTACGTTTGAACATCCGCTTCTCAGCTTCGGTAGTTCCTTTTCTCTTCCCCACTCAACCACACTTGAAAGATCAACTTTTCTGTTAGAGCAGGACGTCTTGTGACAGTTGGCTGCTTCTTCTAGGCTTTTCCAGTAGAGCAAGATCTCACTATCACACCAAACAGTTTAATGATATACACAACAATTATATAAATAAGTCTTTTATACAATTCTAACTATGTTCCATCCACCCAAACTGGTATCGGGTGGGATTACAACAGACTTGGCTTCTTGTTTTCAAAGACTAAAAGTTGATGGAGAAAAATGTCTTGACATTACAAAATGTGTGTATTGAGCTGAGGAACGAAGATTAATATTTTGTCCTGATGCACATAACAAGGTACATCAGTCTGAAAGTTAAATTTAGCAAGATATGTGGCTGCAGGATGAAATAACTTTTATATAGGCTAGGATTATATTAATTCACAGAATTAAAATTTGGTTGCAAAACATTGGAAATTAATAGAGACGTGACATTTTGACAGTTAAAGATTCTTCTTTTTTGAACGGCTCTTCATATAAATGTGTTGCAAATGATCCTTAGTGCCTTTTGGAAGCTAAGGACAAATTTTAACAAAATCCAAAAAAAGCAATTGCTGAGGTGTATATGTAGAAATAATGGCTAAATTGTTTACATGAAGTGGCCCACATCTGCAAAATTGTAAAAGGTATTGGAGGTGTAGAGACATAAGGTTTTGAAAAGCCTCATTATTTAATTTTCAAGGAAATTCATGACATGGAATGGGAGTTTCTAGGTGGGCTGGAAGGACCTTGTAATATAACTAATGTTTTTTTGGTTAGGGCATGACTCGCAGGTTCTTGCTCTTTGAGATACCTTTTAAGTGACGAATGGTCTATAGCTGAGCAGAAAGATTAACTGAGCTTGGGTAAGCAGCACACTGCACCATAGCAACATTGTGCAATTGTAGGTTGTATCTAACTTGTTTTTCTTTTGTTTTCTTCTGACAGTGAATGTGATCCGATGTCCAGTGTGTCTTCAGGAGTGCATGGAAGTTGAAGTCTTGGACAACTTTTTTGCCAAGGATACAATGGAGGTGCCAAGCAGCACAGTGGAGAAGACGAGTCAGGTGCAGAAGTGTGCTCAACTGTGTCTTGTTCCTCATCGGCTTTAATGGGTTCCTTTGGTGGTATAAAATGATAGTTGATGTTATGAGCAAATAGGGCTCAGAAACAAATGGGCCTGTTTATATTCCCTTACTGCCTGTTTCAACACCAAGCACTCACCCTCTTGTTCTTACAGGGTAATACCATTGGGAAAATCCTTGATTGCCATCTTGTAGGCTGTTGCATTTTGTTGTAAGTGAAGTTTGGTTAATGAGTCCTCTGGGGCATCAAGTGATCCCAGAGGTCACTGCAACCTGCTGCAGTTCTTTTTTCAACCCACCAAAAGATTGACAAAGCGGTTTATAAACCTGAGATGTAAACTATAACTACTTTAAAATGCTTCAAATTTTAAAACCATAAATTAAAAACATACATTTGCTAGGCTTTAGGTAGTAAACTACCATCTATTATAGCTGATTGCTGATACAGCTTCGTACCCCCACTTTGCTCTGCTAGCTTGATAGTTACAAAGCAAAGGTCTACACAGCTGACAACAACAGAAACTAAGGCAGTAACTGCAGTATTAAACCAGAGCTTATAGCGAGACAAGGCATCTTTTCTAAAATATTATTCCTCAACTTGCCCAACATGTTTTTTTTGCTTGCACATTATGCACGGCTAGCTAATAAGCACACTATAGCAAGTAGTCACTAGAGCAGGTAACCAAGGGTGAGTGCATTTTGAAGATTTTCTGTTGGAATTGCCCACTTTTGAAATGTGGATGTGATGCACCTCCAAGTGGTGAGTAAAAACTGGTGAGGTCATGTTCAAAGCATTGAAACAACTTGACGAATAGGGCAGGCAGTTATCAGATTTACTGGGCGTAAACGGAGGCACACCATAGATGTGATTATGAACCAAAGTCAAGCAAACCCTTGCTATGCACTCTTGTAACTGGATTTAGAGACCTATTGGCTGATGTGATATTGCTCTTCTTAAATTGGTCCTCTTTTTGCTTTCAGTTATGTATGAGCTGTGATGACAACACAGAGGCAACTGGCTTCTGTGTGGAGTGTGTGGAGTTCCTGTGTGTCACCTGCATTGAAGCTCATCAGCGTGTAAAGTTCACCAGAGACCATAATATCAGGCAGATGGAGGAGATGTCTTCAGGTAGGCCCTGTTCCTCTAGTATTGAATAAACCATATATGGTGCGCAAGGTCTTTAATACATTGCACTTTGTTCATGTGTACCCACCTTAGGTTAAATATCTGTTCAAACAATTGTTGCTTACAGAGGCAATGGGTGCTTCCACTCAAAAACCTGTTTTCTGTGAGATCCACAAACAAGAGCCTTTGAAACTGTTTTGTGAAACTTGTGACCGCCTAACCTGCAGGGACTGCCAACTACTCAAACACAAGGACCATAAGTAATTCATTCATCACAGTACGTTTTGCAGTTTGTCCTAGTTTAAACTCGGCACTTTATAACTGACTTTGTTGACTTGCTTCGTTTACAGTTATCAGTTTCTGGAGGATGCATATAGGAACCACAGGGAACACTTGGAGAAGATGACAAGCCAGCTTCAGGAAAAGAGGAAGGCCATTGGAGAAGTTTCAGACACCATAAACAATGGGTAATGTACATCTGTGTACTCTGAAACAGAATTGGCAGCACACAGTGTTACATTTTCACCCTGTGGAGTTTCACTCTAGCTTTTCCCCTCAGTTATATGAAAGTAATTATATTTTATTTATTTTTTAATTTTATGAACAGTCTTCAGCAAGTGGATGAAAACCGCAAGGCTGTCGCCAATGAGATTAAAAAAGCCATCTGTAATCTGATAATGGAAATAAACCGAAAAGGGAAGATTTTAATCAACCAGCTTGAGGTACCAAATAAAGATTTAAATATCTAAAATCCATGCCATTATTGGGAACATGTAGGAAGGTTGCTACAACATGTGGACACTTCTGTTTATGTAGGCACTGACAAAAGACCATGAAACGGTCCTGAAGAAACAGCAAGAGGACATCTCTTCCCTCACTAAGCATCTGGATCATGTGATCAGCTTCACAAAATGGGCAACAGCCAGTAATAGTGGCACTGCATTGCTGTACTGTAAACGACTGGTAAGTGTGTGGCTTGATTAGCCATTAGAACTTATTGTTTATGATGTTACTGATATTTCTAACATATCCTTAATTTCTTTTCTCCATTTTCAGATCATGTATCAAATCCAGTATCTCATGCGAGCAAAGTGCAACACATCTTATGTTCCTCAGAGTTCAGTTCGCTTCCAGTGTCGGTCTGCATTTTGGGCTTCAAATGTTGACCTTGGTAAGACTGGAGTCAGTTAGTGTTAAAGGAATAGATCTGTAAGATAGATGGTTTTCCTTTTCCACTCAAATGTAGTCAGTCAGATAAGACCTCGGATACTGTCTTACAGTGTATGACATAAAAAAAGAATGAAGCTAACATGCACAGTCAAGTAGAAGTGATTTCTGCACTGTTCTATATATTAGCGACTTTCAAGGTGGCCCGAGGCAAGTGTTATGCAGGCAAGCTGTTTCCACAGTGCCAATTATTGATCACAAGCTTGTCAGCTACATTAAACTGGCAGCTGTAAAATTAAGGAAGCAAACGTTGACTGTGGACAGACTGCATTTGTTGTAAGAAGAAAATTGTGTAATTGTGAGGCTTTTTGCTAAAGAACTGGTGGACACTGTTAGGGTAATTTGCTAGAAGTAAAAGACATTAAATAAGAAGCTTTTTGTTTATTTTTTTCCTTCCAGGTTCTCTAATGGTAGAGAAAACCTCAGCCCGTCAGCCAAGTGGGCCACAACCATTCTCTTTCCAACAAATGCACCCTGGTCCCAGACCTGATGGGCCTCCAGGGCCTTTCCCAGGACCACAGTCTCAGCAGCAGCAGAGGCAGAGCACGCTCGCCCAGCTTCAGATGCAGGTAGAGAAGCTCGCTCAGCACCCGAACCGCCACATGTCGCCTAATCACTGGTCATGTTGTATGCGGCCCCCGGTGCAACCACCCCCCAACCGACCAATGCAGGGAGGCTCCCCTTCCCAAACACTACCACCTAACATGTCCCAACAGAGCTGGAGGTACAGCTCCCCACACATGAATACAAGGAGTCCCCCATCTTTGGTCCAGAACTCAGCCCTCCCCCAACAGGTAAGGACGTTTGTGACTGCATCCTCATTACAGGGTTAAAGTGGTACATATTTTTGTTTGTTAGCGTGTTGATCATATGTTTGTTTGTAAATGTATTTAGCAATTAACATCACCCTCTACCTATAATATACAGTAATGACAGTATGTTGGCAGTGACAGACTTAATAAAATTTGCACGTTCTTTTAGAGCATGCATGTTCACCATAATAAGAGATCAACTGCGACCATAAATGTGAACAATAAAGCTTCTAATGTGAATGCAGTCTTTGTGTACTGCTCTGTATCTGTTTTTGATTCTGAAAAGTGAATGACAGCTTGGTCTTGTGACATAAGCATCTCATACTCATTGAAAATCAGCCTATCCTTGATATTGTAAAGCTTGAATCTTTCTTTTCTCTTAGACTTTGAGGGGTCTCATCAGTAATTCTAATTTCCCACCCAAACCTATGGACGTGCTGCAAGGAACATCTCGCTTTTCCCAGAATGTACCTGTCTCCGGCGCTGGCCCTCACCCCTCACAGTCCTCTCTCCTTCAGGTAGGCAAGGCATCCAGTCTCCACTATTATGTTTGATGCCTGTTTCATTCGTTAACGTGTTTAGTACGGGTAGTTGTTTTTTACCCAAAAGGCCGTTGTCATGCTCTGGCAGTGTTGGTGAAAAGAGTACTGGCTGCTAGGATATAGGTGTATAGCCATACTAGCTAGTAAGTTGTAATGGCAGACACTACAGGGGGTCCTTGAGTTACAACAGTCTCGACATACGACGTTCTGAGTTTACAACGCTCACTTACACTCGACTTAGCCTCGTAATTACGGATTACGTGGGTGAACTAGTTTGGTTGCACACGGCGAAAGAATTTGCAGTAACACAGCGTACGAGTGAGGTGAGTATTCCTTTTCCTTTTTTCTGTGGCTTAGTTGTGTTTTTATGATTTTACAACTGTGTTAGGAGTTTTACAACTGTGTAAGTGACTTAGGCTAGAGTGTGTTTCAACTAACATCAAAATTCGGGTTACATCACTGTCGAAGGATATGATCTGTAGCGTAACTCAAGTACCCCCTGGACGTTCAACAGTTTGCCTGGAACCCTTTTAGTACCAAGTAAACAACCCTTTTTCTGGTGCACCATACAAGCGTGATTTAGTTGTGGTGAATGCTCTGTAATTGATTGGTTCACAGTTAGTCAAATACTGAGTGTATAGGTGTGTGTATGTATGTTTATATATATATATGTATATATGTGTATGTATGTGTGTATGTGTGTGTGTGTGTGTGTGTGTGTGTAGGTGTGTATAT